>OZ023323.1:32981531-33524031 GCA_964007375.1 Ophion obscuratus
TCAAATTAATTGTTCGCTTTTCTCTCGGTCGATATGTGTATGCGGCTGCGTGTGTGTGTGTGCGCGCGCCCTCGAGCACTTGTACTCCTCCGCTGTTCCGGGACAAGCCCCTGCCGACGCTGCCACTGTCATCGACTAGGCGATCCGGACTCTACGCTCGTTGTCGTCGACGTTGTCGACGTTCCCGTCGTCGACATCGACGACGACAGACGCATGCGGGAAGCGGGCCATAGGGGACGGTACTATTGCCCCGATGCGGCGAAACGGCCGAGAGTGTGAAATACGAGAGAAGAAAAGGCGCGAAAAGGCAAGAAGAGATCTTCGCGAATGTGTATATAATAAAGCGTATACGTATGGCGAGGGGCATTGGGTCTTGTACCTCCGGACGTTGAGCGATGCCGCGAGACGAACGATTGTGTTTGAGCAACAGATCTCAATCTTTCTCTCTCTCTATCTCTCTCTCTATCTCTCTCTCTTTCTGTCTCTCTCTCTTTATTTCTCTCTTTCTCGCTTTCTCTCTTTTTTGTCTCTCTTAGTCTATCGTGGGCTCGGCGAACGATTCTAACTCTAAAATTAGGACTAAAGCGAAAAACACACGTGGGAGAAGCTTTTGTGCCCAAGTGGCAAAAAAAATATATGAATACAGTAGAACCTCGATTATCCGAAACTCAATGATCCGAACGTTGGCGCAAAATCTACATGGTTGGGCGAAATGGGCGAGTAAATGGAACCAAAGAAATCAAATAAGCATTCGATTTTTGGTAGAGATTAGGTACATTTTCTATAAGAGGTTTAATACGTTAATATTTAAATACTAAATGAGTTAAGGGGCTATACCAGTGTGACACTTTCAAAAAATCGATTTTTTGCCTTTTTCGACAGTTTATACGTTCAAGAATATCTTGTAAAAGTTTGAAGAAAATATGTCTAATCATTTTATCTCGCAATAATCGAAAGTTAAATTTTTAAACGCGTTTTTCTCGAAATGAGATTTTTCACATTTGCTGACACTGTAACTCAAAGAGCAATTATCCGATTGACTTGAAATTTGAACTGAGTACTCTTGAATATATTTACTCTACAATGACTTGGGATATTTTCGATTGGATGAAAATTGTTGATTTGGCATTGAAAAAAAACGACCATTTCATAGGCAAGAAAACAGACTTTTTTCATAATTACGCCATTTTGTTAGATGTTGACCATTTTCGAAAATCCTACGTCATTGTACAGCAAATACCTTCCAGCATAACGACATTTTTTTCCTTTTTTGGTTTGAGCTACTGAATCGGCCGAAATCGGGTCAGCAGTGGAGGAACTATTTTTCTGGCGCCTCCGAAGGGAGCGCATAAGTCGCTTGGACCTGAATATTTTTCAATGAAAAAATTATGTAATATAGGTCAAATATAGCCAAATATATTCTTAATTTTCCGAAACATTTAATTGAGTACTGTTCTTCCAAAAAAATTCCCGAAAATCACCCAAATTTTCAGCGTTTACACTGGTATAGCCCTTTAATATTTGAATATCGAATAAGTTCACATTTAATATTTCATGTCTATAGTTTATATCGAAGAAGATAATATTTAAATATGTTATTTTTTCAAGAGATTCAATATAATTCAGTATACTGTAAAACCATTTAAATTTGTGTTGTATATTATTCCTGTAGAAAAAAGAAATTGCGATTCGGTTATCCGAACTAGGGTCAGCCTCATTGATTTTGATAATAGAGGTTCCACTGTACTAGTTTTCGTTTTTTCCCCTTCTTTTTCAAGTCTCATCGCCGCCCACTTCTCACCAGTGCGAGGTCGTTTTTACTAATGAATTCCGGTCTGATTTTTCCGGTATCACGAAACGGATTGGTTTGTTCTATAAATTTCGTTTTCACGACAGTCTCTTCGACTTGAAGTTCGAGGGTAGAAGTCGAGATAAAATTGGATGATTTAAATTCTTTAATGAGTCAATTTCAAGTACAATTATGACGAAGGAAAACGAGTCGAATCCGAAAGACCCACCGAATCCGTACACTTTGCAAGAATCAGATTAGACATCCAACAGGACGAAATTAGTATTCCGTTTTCGACATGGTTAGTGTACTTTGTTGGGCGAAAGGAGAAAAAGGAAAGCAAAAATCGTGCGCAAGGAAAGTCAACCGTTGAGGGACAAATTTTATTGCGCGGCAAATCTCGCTTCGACAGGGTGGTCCCGAGGGCCGAACAGCTCGAAGGTGCACACATACGATCCCTCTCTTTCGCGCTTCATCGTCTTTCCAGCTTATGCCCTATACCACGTTTGCCGCATCTCTCTTTCTCTCTCTCTCTCTCTCTCTCTCTCTCTCTCTCTCTCTCTCTCTCTCTCTCTCTGCCTCTTTCAACCTCGTGCTCCCCACACGCGCGCGCCTGTGCACCCATGCTTATGTTATTACCCCTCGAATTACTGGTGCGCACAAAGCAGCTTTATGTACATTCGTTCATACATATATATTGATATTGCCTGTATGTAGATTCGCATAAACGTGGATCACTTGAAACGATCGCAGGCATATGTACAACATGCATTTGTGTATCATTCGATCGCCCCGAGAATCAAATCGATGATCTCGTTCCATAGATCAGCCATAAAGTGCCAATAGCAGGGAGACCGACGATTCTCCTAATCTTCCCCCTATTATCAGTATAGGCGAACCATTTCAAGGAAAGATCTTCCCTACTACATATTTCTCTATATACTCTCCTACTTTATATATATACATACAGGGTGGCCCGAAAAGTGACGTTTGAAAGGATAATCTAGCAGCCTCGTATCAATACCATCACCCCTATGTATATAGCACGATTTTTTTTACATTTCAAGAAAAAAAGTATTTTTTTATTTTTCTCTTTTGTGCACTGAGAAAAACAAATCATTGATCCAATATCATTGGTGTTATTGAATGAAATTTCGATGATTCAATTGTAAAATTGTTGGTGTAAATAATCGGATTTATTAGTCCAAACAAAACGCTATTGACTTCAATAACGTGATAAAATTGAAAGTATTTTTCCGATTCAAATGATATATTGTTAGCCGAGAACAATATATTATCGAAACTATCTAAAAAATTATCGCGAACAAATTATATAGTTTTGAGTGCAATTTCTGCAATGAACGAAAAAAGCGTTTCAATTCATAACATGAATATTGTTGATTCGAGTACACGATAAAAATTGAATTTCGCTCGTTTGATTCAAATAAAATTTCTATTGAGTAAATATGTTATTTTATTGTTTCACCATATCCGATATTGATTTTAAGTACATGAGTCGTTAAAATATGAATATTTTATTTTGATTGAAAAGTATTAAGCGAATGTCTGAATTGGTTAAAAAGTTACGCGAAAGAAAAATTTGTTTCTTGAACATTTGGTTGAAAAAATTCAACCATATCATGGCCGAGCACCACCGAAATTGTAGGTGTAAGGAAACCCGTAGTTCTCGGAGTAACCGCTAGAGGCCGCACGCGCGCTCGTTTCTCGTAAACGTAGCGCGAACTGAAAAACTACTTAAACGCTGGAGAAACTCTAATGAGTATCGCTTCTTGGCCAGTGGCTAAGATCGAAGTGCAGTATCTGTTCTAATCAGTTGAATATCTGATATTCTCTCCATGGGTATTCCATTGGATATCTGATATTCTCTCCACTATAATCGTGGATGATCATTATAATGCTCACTTTTAATTTAAGATTTAAAACAAATTGAAAAACTTATATCCTATGGCATATTCGTTTCGATGTAGTAAAGAAATAATTAATTCTATTGATTATATTTTTGTACGAATTAAAAAATATTTGCAGCAACCGCTTAATTATTTCATCCAATACATCTACGGATTGTATATAGAATGATTTTCATAGAATATATTTTTATTTGAAGGATAATGTAGATATTCAGAGAACAGAAGAGCTTTAAAAAAAAATATGTTATTTGAATCAATCACATTTTCCAATATTTTATAGTATTGAAACAAGCTCATATATCGGTGGCACTCCGCAGCAGCACATTTATTTGGATCAACCAATATGTTTTTCTGATTCAATTGGTTTTTTTTCTCAGTGTGTATATACTTTTTTCGTCATTGTTTTTACTTGCATTATCATTACGACGCGCACCGTTGAGCCATAAAAAAATGGCCGACTGAACTCTAACATACGTCCCTTAGACTCTGATCAAAAGTTAAAAAAATAGGTTTGAGAGCCTCAGTCACTGGAGTTCAGATGATAAAAACAAAATATTTATACTGGTTTAAATGACGCCCAATAGCTTTTAAACATTTCTGTAAGGAATACACAGAAGAGAAAAAAATCCATGCTACGAGAAACTCGAAGAAAACATTTTAAAGCCATTTTCTCAGAAAATTATAAAAGTTCGTACACCACATGGAAGTGATTCGGAGGTATTGAAATGGGGCATTCGGATTCTACTTTTCGACGTTACTTTTCGGGCCACCCTGTGTACATGTCTGAGTATGTTCGTGTGTTTGCTTGCGTATGAACCATGCAAATGAACCCAACATTACTACGATGTTCCCACATGCTGGTTACATTAATACGTACGGGCGACCCATGTATATGCGGATGGTGGGCGAGTGAATCTGGAATTGGGATCGATCGTGCATTACGATTGACTCCGGATGATTTAGCGGGGGTGGCTTAATTACTGCAATCTCGATCGCCGTTGGGCGATTACGTTTCGTGTGCACATGTATCCATGGTTCGCTGATTGTAATATGCGCATCGGGAGGAGAGAGGGCGGAGCTAGTGAGGGAGGAAGAGAAGGCGAGTAACGGCGAATTCTGTAGGTAATGGGGAAGGGGTGATCGGGTAGGTTTTGGCTTATTGAGTCTCCAGACAAATAAATAATCGTTAACCAGATAATAAATAAATAAATAAGCAGGTGTCTAATTGCGTAAGATATGATTGAATATGCATAACGTAATTTATTTTCGTCAATGCATTATTCACCGGTAATAAATTCTCACCAACAGTTTATTGGTATTCATTTATTGATTGATGAAAATGCGATTAAAGATCGATGTTATCAATAATGAATTACTCGATAAATGAATTCATGAATAATTCGTTTTTTTAAATTGCTTTATATATTTTTTTGTGCTATACGTTGGGTTCGCTTATTATTCAGTACACGGGCAATGCGAAATGACGTCTACAAAAAATAGATTACAATAACGAATAGGTAGATAAGAAATAAATAAAAAAAATATGTTGAGATACTCGCGGTGCGAAGCATTCTTTGAACGAGGGGAGGGAGAAAGGGTGGCCGAAATTCGTATCGGCTTGACTTTACAGTTGCAAAAGTGTCTAAATATATATAAATATGTATGTGTGTATATATATATATATATATATATATATATATATATATATATATGTTTACAATACATACATATACAACACACTCATATGTGTGTATGAGTGTGTTGTGTGTGTTTTCTCGGGCATCCGGGCGTACAGGTAGCCGTTACGCGATGGTGCCCGGTGTATCGCGAATACAGAAGATCCCGAGAGGAGGGTGCGAGCAACCCCGGGCACTCTTCCCGTGAATGAAAGCCGAGAGAACCCAAAACCAGTAGTGTTGGATCTCTTTCTCTCTCTCTCTGTCTTCCTCTCTCTGGTTTTATCCATGCCATAGCAAAGGGAGGATGAAAAAGGGAGCGAGACGGAAAACGGCAACCGGTTTTGATTCCATCGCGCTACTACTTCGGACCACGCCGTCCCTTCCGGACAAGTTCCCTTTTCTTCCTCTTACATTAGCCACTATTTTTATTTCTCTATACTTGATTCTTTGGATAATTACTTTTGCTCAGGTCTTCCTCTCTCTCACTCTCTTATATATATATATATATATACTGCACTAAAATTACGATATACTTTTAAACATTTTTCTTTTATTATAAGTCCCATTTATAAACCAATTATTATCGTAAAATTTCTCACCTTCTAATTCATAAAAGGGGTTCTTCAATTCTACATAAAAACATCGATTTTTCTTTTTCTACTGAGTCTTCGTATTACCGTATTATCATATTGTTATACCTTGAACAATTGAATTTGCACGGAGGGCAATGAACGTGGAACATTGAGCTCAAGCTTTACCCGGAGAGCACATAAAAGAAACGGGAAACGATCTCAGGAGAGGACCAATAACGAGATATAAATACACACAGCCATACACATGAATATATATATACACATACACACGCGTATAGAGATATTCTACATTAGTAATTCTGGTTTTATCTTCTCGTATCGTCTCACGAATGCTTCTCTCGTTAGCGATCGATGAACGCAATAAATTTTCATCATTATAATACGGGGACAAACATTCAGTTTACATGCAGATATAAATCCGAATACAGACACATAGTCACACAGACATGCGGTAATGTACGTATGTGTTTATATCGTAAAAAATGAAACACATTTTTTTTGGGTATACGTTACCACACAGAGGCGCGAGATGGCTCTCTCCTCGACATTGTCACGAACAAGTTTTATCAATTTCTATATATATATATACACACACACACACACACACACATATATATATATGAATGTGTGTGAATGTATACTAACGAAATTCGCAACAGAGCGGGGCGTCGGCAGCCACAGACAAAATGCCTATGTATTCGTCTGTGAGACTGCGAGACAGAAAGTGAGAGAGTGAGAGCCAAGGGATTGGAGGGAAGAGACGCCACATTCTTAATTAATTATCGCGCTTATGGATCTCCCGATGGCCACGAGACTTTACCGACTGGTTCCATCGCGCAGGTTCGATAATCGGCGAATCTAAATTTACGTTACGCTTAACATATGTCTATATATATACATACAAACACACATATATGCATTCTTTGGTCCCTCGATCATCTGTTTACGAAGTCCTTGGAGATGCGACCTTTCTTTTTAAATAGATATAAATATATATGTATGTACACACACCTCCTTACGTATTCCATCTTGGCCAGATACATTTTTAAATGCTTTACCCCTATATATATGTATACGTGTCATCCTCGTCATGTACGCGTGGCGAAATCGTAACCGAAATTTCGGCTTTGCTTCGCCCTCCGGGTTGACACTTTCGTCCCCCCAGCCGGCCGCCCCCTCCCCGTCTCGCTGTTCAACCCTCTGTTAGCCGGGCTAAATAATGAGCCCCGTGCTCGCTTCCTGAATGGCGCGAAGGAAGAACCAGCACGGGACAAGATTCCCATTGTGTACGCCGGGCGGCACATTTCAGATTGCACAGGAGATTTAACCACGCCAACCGTTGAGTCCTGTCAACCCTGGCGTTAGTTATGTATATATATATATGTATGTGTGTGTTGCGGCGGCTCAGCTGTTTTTTCTTCGGCACAGTTTTGCTTGTATAGGCGCGTGTATATACGGATATAGGAATACTCTTCTTAAGCTTGACGTTCTCAGTTCTCAGGTCTTGACGTCACACGCGCAGAAAAACGATCGATCATTGGAAGAAAATAAATGTTTTAGAAGTCGTATCTAAATTATATTTAAACACGACTAGAATCGTATATATAT
This sequence comes from Ophion obscuratus, assembly GCA_964007375.1. Taxonomy (NCBI): domain Eukaryota; kingdom Metazoa; phylum Arthropoda; class Insecta; order Hymenoptera; family Ichneumonidae; genus Ophion; species Ophion obscuratus. The sequence continues at coordinate 32,989,129 of OZ023323.1, forward strand.
ATATATATATATATATATATATATATATATATATATATATATATATAGACATACAAATTTAGATACGACTTCTAAAATATGTATTTTCTTCCAATGATCGATCGTTTATTCGCGTGTGTGATATATATGGGATATTCCACGCCATTTCACCTAGCCCGTGACCCAGACCATTTTTTATTTTTCTAATTTTTTTTTGTAAAATTGTACTCCATGGACAGAGCATTCACACAAATTTTTAGATTTTTATCTCTTCTCTTTGAGGAGTCCTAATTTTCCAAAAAATGTCGATTTCGAAAGTTTTTGGATACGTTTAACGCTAATAATTCCTGAACTAATTGAAATATCGAGAAATGTCGATATATATATATCACTTTTTTTACTTTAAAGGATACTTTCGTTGAAAAATATGAAAAAAATGATCAATTATCAACCAACGTTTTCTTTTGCTTCTAAAGTGAAAACTATATTTTTAAAGTCGTTTACCGTTTCATATATATATATATATATATTTTTTTAAGTCTCTAAAATAGAGTGACTCATTCTATGATTTTTAAGACTTGTCTCATCGTGGGCCCATTTTTTCTTGTATTTTTTACGAATTAATCATATTTTTTGAGAAGATTTGTATCACTCTCATCTCCGATAATGCCATTAATGATTTTGCGATTTCCAATTCGGCTTCGACAGGCCGGAAACAGTTTATTTTCAATTTGTTCTGAATTTAGCGAAAAAAATTATATACATTTTTTTTATAGAAGAATAGAAAAACGAAAAACCCTTTTTTCTCGAAAGGTGAAAAAAATATCGTAGAAGATACATCGGGGTGATTCGGATAAGTATTGATACAAGGCATCTGGATTTTCCTTTTGTACTTCTCGAGCCATCCTGTATACATATACATAAATATATATCCACACACTAGCAGAGTCTTTGTATAAAATTATCACGAGTGAATCCATCAGAGCTTAGAGCGATGATAATTATTATTGCGTTACCTAATCGAAGTAGACTTTTTTTCTTTTTTGTTTCATGTTCTATTTGAGGTCCCACAATTTTTGGCATTTTCAGCGACCACGAGCCTGGTGGGAGGATCGCGGGGAGAGAAAGAACGAGAGAGAGAAAGAGAGAGAGAGAGAGAGAGAGAGAGAGAGAGAATAAGAGGGATGCAGAGTAAGAGGTAATGGGAATCGCGAGAGAGAAAAAAATAAGAAAAAAGAATGAAGAAAAGCCAGTATACGAGGGAAGAGTAAAGGCAAAAGGCGCAGCTGGTCGGGACGATCGGTCTTGGGGGCTCTCTCCACCGCTTTCTTGGCGCGTGCCATCCCTCGTTGTCCTTTTTTTTCGCCGCGTTTCTTTTTCATTTTTCTTTTCTTTTTTTGCTGCCTTTTTATTGCACCGCCGCGGCCACAGGTAAGAAGGGGAGGCGCGCGAGTTCCTCGTCGTCGTCTTCGTCGGCGACGTCGTCGTCATCGTCGTCGGCAGCGTCGTTTCTCTTCGAGGCACGCTCTTGAATGCGGATCCACGACCTTATAGTCCGAAAAGAGAAAGAACGGGAGGGAAAGAGAGAGAGAGAGAGGGGGGGAGAAATGAGAGAGAGAAAAACAGAGAGGCCAGATTCGATCCGCCTGCAAAGTATTCTCTGCTTACCTGCGCGATGAGAAAAAAAGAGACAAAAAAGTACAGAAGAGAGGAACAGAAACACAAAAAGCGGCGGTAAAGAGGCGTTACTCGAAAGGGGTCAAGGTGCGAGATATGAGGGAGAACAAACACGAATGTATACGCGAAGGAGTCGGGGGCCAGCAAAAGGCAGAACGAGAGCGGGAGAAAGAACTCCGGAACCTTTTTTTTCTTGCCTTTTTTTATTTTCTTTCTTTTAAATTCTTTATCGTTCCATTCGTTTTTGTCGTATTTCTTGCCACCGGAAACATTAACGACTCTTCAGACGCGCACTCTTCGATCTCTCCGTACGCCAAACGTAATTGAACGTCGTTGCAGTAAGGAAAAAAAAAGAAGCATCCAGACGATGATTCGGCGGAGAAATAATTCGGAGTAAGTTTTAATGTTCGGGGGACATATTGAGATAAAGCTTTTGAACGTAATTCGCTCATTACGTGCAAGGAGTTTTCGTTATCGCTCATCCTCGAAAAAACTTTCCTGAAACAGAAAAATCAATAATCGGATTTTTATTACAATTGGCTACATATTATTTACAGCCCTCAAAAAAGTTAACAATTTTCACAATAAATAATGTTCGTCAGTAAAATAAATAAAAATTAGTTTTTTTCCTCGAAATAGCATTTTTTGTGTTGTGACAATTTTTTTAGTGGACGAGCGATACTATTTATTTAGGTGAACACTGTTGGTAGGACTTGAGAATTTATCGGCACTTTTTTCCACACTTTTCCTGCGCCCTTGTGCACCCCTCTCCCGTCTAGGGCTCGGGTGTTGCGGGGGGGGGGGGATAAAAACAGAAAATGGCAAGGTGCTGAATGCCCGAAGTAATGATAAAAAAGAATTAACATTTTTTAAATTTAAATTAATAATTAACTTTCAAAAACCCGCAAGGGCATACGATGGAACATTGGAAATAAAATACATATCTCTGATAAATAGATCGTGACTTTTGAAATTCTCTCGGCTTCATTGTTTCTCACGGTGCGACGTGCCTCGATACGCTCGTTAGCAAACACCCATGGTTGGATATAAAAAAGAAACAAACAATCAAAAAAAAAATCCCCGTTCTCGTTGAACGCTCTTTCGTGCATAATTAATAACGCACGTTGCGAAATCTTTGCGAAATAATTGCAATTTAATTGTTCGCGAAGGAGCGTCAAGACCGGGAGGAATTTGAATATTCATTGAAAAATTCCAACGATCCGATCAGCACGAGAGAGAGAGAGAGATCGAGAGGGAGAGAGAGAGTGAGAAAATTCCGCTCGATTCGCTACGCATCGGTTTGAATAAATTAAATAAATTAAATAAAAGACACGCGCGATAAATTGAATCGTTATAACCAACGAGTCCTTTCGCTGTTGTGCGCATATGCGAATATTACTCATTCGCAAAATGAATCTTTCGAGATTTAGGGGAAAAAATACGAATTTATTTCTCTATCGCCTTGATCGCCATCGAAATATATTTATATCTTTTCTCTTCTTTTCTTCCGCTCCTTCTATTTTCGGCCCCTAAAAACGGCTTGAAGCGATGAATGTGCAAAAATTTTTTTTCGACATTCAGAATAAAGACATTGATGAATCTCGCTATCGTCGCATACGTATTTTCTTTCTTCGTGTAACGCACCGATGAAGAAGTACAGGGGAAAAATAAATAAATAAATATCAACAATCAATAATTGACTTTTGAAATTTATGAATATTAAAATATTCATTTTTATTTAATATTTGATTTATTTATTATGTACACTTATGGGATGTTTGGGTATTCAAAAGATCAAATATTCAATGATAAAAATTTCGGTATTTCAATATTAAATTATTTAAATAATTGAAAATTAAATTTAAAAAGTTTAATGTACTTGGATATTTTATTGCTTTATTCCATTATTTCCTCTCTCTCTTTCTTCGGCTATCTCGGCTCTTCTCTCCCTCTCGTTTCTTCTTCCTTCCCCGAAAATGACCGAAATCGTTGGGCAGAAAATAATGACAAAACGCAAGTTGTTGGTACACGTGTCCCCCTTGAAATATCCCGTTGGGAGATTGTCTCTCAAATAAGTATATATAAACGCATACATAAGACATTTGCCGAGTCTTTCACAATCTCGTTGATCGTCCTCCTGCGGCAAAAGACAAGCGACTCGTACCGGCGCAACTTGGCCACCCTCGCAACAATATTTGGACACGCTCGTTCTCCGACGTGACAAATGGAGCCTCGTAGCATAGAGAGAGGGAGGGAGAGAGAGAGAGAGAGAGAACTTGTAAAGAGGAAAATACTACATTGCTTGTCCCACTCAGTATACAAACGTATAAAATATCTACTGTTACAAGATACGAGATGGTCAGTCGGTTAGTATAATAGAAGTGGTCGTGTCATAGCGGGTGTAAATGTGGCGAGGGAGGAAAACGTACTCCGAGAGAGCGAAAAAGAGAGAAAGAGAGAGAGAGATGGGGAGAGAGCGAGGACCGTTGCGATGTCAGCGCAGCGGGTGGGGGGAGGGGCGCAAAGACGTTTTTGTCCTTTTCCATATGCGCGAGTGTGCGTTCTGTTTCGCGTAGTTTGTCGTAGTCTTTGTTGTCAAACGACGTCCTCTCTTTGTGCTAACAACACGGGAAACGAAATGCGAATAATGCACCGCGCACAGGAACAGGAGTGTAACACACGACACCCCTATTATGTCTGGAGCCTCGTGTACGCTGCAACGTAAACGCTGTACTATGTAACTACCTAATGTAAGAATTCGTGCTGTAGCGGGTGGAGAAAAGACGAAATTTGTTTTCTCGGATACTTCAATGGGCGCCTTGGGGTATTCCGGATGCTGGAGTAGCAAGGGAGAGAGAGAGAAAGAGTGAGATGGAAACAAATGAAAACCAGCATCTTTGGTCCACTGAGATTCTGTAAAGTTGCTGGTAATCTCTGTCTCTCTCTCTCTCCATCTTATTGCACTGCTATTATACAAACGCGACTCTGACGGAGGGAGGAACGTCAACAGCTGGTGGTACCGCCTATAACTCTTTCTCTCTCTCTCTCTCTCTCTCTCTCTCTCTCTCTCTCTCTCTCTCTCTCTCTCTCTCTCTCTCTCTTGGTCTCCTTCTCTCCGATGTATCGCCACTTCGAGAAAAAAAAACTCACATTGTCCTTTTCTTATTTCTCACCCTCACTTTATAACTTCGTCCCCCCTCCCTCTCTCCCGTCCTTTCACACACGATCGCAAAGCCGTCTGTTTTTGTTGCAGCGATCAAGGAACTCTCCACCGTATCGAAATTATGTTCATTCTTCCTGCCATAGGGGCACGAATTATTATATGAAAGTATTATTTTGTCATTTGTGGTAAGGGCTTATTGATGGTTCGAGTTTCCGGCAGTGCAGTTCGAGTGGAAGAGAAGAGCGAAACAATTAATAAATTTTATATATATATATTCTATTTTTTTATTATTTTATTCGTTTATTGTTTACTCAAAATGCACTGCGTGAAACAGATCGACGTAATTTTAAAAAATTGCTTTTTTCAAGGAACGTTGAGATATCTCTAAATGAATTAATAAATATATATACATATATACCTTTTTTATTATATTATATATAAGAATGAATGTTCAGATAAATAATGTTGTATTCATTTACTTGTATACATGTGTACGTTTGTCTATAATTACATATTAAAAATCTTATATATCCAAAAATACATCGATCTTTTTATTTAAAAAATTGCTAAATCAAATTCAAAGCAATTTGAATTCAATCCAAATTGCTAAATCAAAATCACACACTAATGGAAGAAAAAAATTGCGTACATTTCGGAGGCTGCAGTAAAATAGGGCGAAAGGGAGAATTAAAGGGGAAAGAAAAAAAGAGAATGTAAGCAAGTGGAAAAGAGTAACGAAATATGAACAGTTACGTGGATAGTAAAAAGTACACGACGCGTATTCGTAGCGAACGTTTCAATTGAATTCCGCCTGGTAATGAAGTCAGGTTAATGCGAAGAGTAATAAGCCCTCGCTGCTCGGGCTATTTTAATTAGCCGCAGCGTACGCACAGTATCGAGCGTCGAACACGTAACACGCGTACTCGATACTGCATTTTTCTCGGGCTTTTTAATGAGTGGGCGCGAGGGGCCCTTCCAATCGGCATACATGTTTTCCGCTTTATTTTTTTCACATTATGTCACACACTACCCGCCTTTCTGTTCGTGTCGTTATTATTGATCGTTCGATCTGTAAAGCGAATCTCTCACAACAAGATTCCTCGAGGGAAATTGTGGAGTTCCCAAAGATTTTATTTTCTTTTTTTCTTCTTTGTTGGAGCGGTAAAAGATTTCATTCGCTAATGTGTTTCGCGGCTTGGGCGTTACGCTACGGATGAAAACTATTCGATCGCGAGAGAAAAGTTTATGACTGGCATCGTAAAAGGAAATTCGCAACACGCCATTTAACCGAGTGTCATTTAGATGAGTGTGGGGTCGTTTGAAAATCATTTGGTCGATGTAGAAACTTAAGTAAGTTCGTCCATGTTCATAATGTACACGTGTGTAAACGTAGGTCATGAGAAAATGATGTTCGGCTTTTCTAACTTAATAGGGTAATTCGAGAACAGATGGCCATAATTTTCTCTGGGACGTCATGTTTCGAAGTACGCCAAATAAAACAAATATTTATATTTTTGTTTAGTCATATGCTTATCAGTAATCAAATTGAACATGAAATAATAACAACAGTTAAGTATTATCATCACTTAAAAAATATATTCTAGAATACTGGGGTGGCCATTTCTACTATACTATACAATTTAAGGGCGGGGTAAAGTATTACATTTTTTTTTTTTCATTTTGTTTTTAATTTTTTAAATGAATGCATAATATATCAAGAATATTGTGTTAAATTTTTTATGCAATCGAGAAGTGTTCTCAAACTTATGTGCAATGAGCGCTAAGCGACCAAACTCTTCTGCGTTTTTCAAACGGTTTTTCTGAGACTTGTCATATTTGAAGTCCGTGTGCACGATAACTCTAAATCTACGTGACCTATCGCTTTGAAATTTTGCACAGTACTTCTTCACATAATTCACCAGGTATTGTCGAGAGCTTTTTTGTTTTTTTTAATAATTACTAATTTTTCAACAACAAATTAACCGATTTTTTTAGCGAAAATCGGGTTTTTGGCTCCCAAGTGCTACGAAAAATCGAAAAATCGAAAAAAAAATCCTCCCGTCATTACCTGGAGAAACATCTCCTTTAACAAATGCATTTTGATTTTTTTGTTTCCGATGATTCTGTTGCGAGTTATGGTGCACACCGCAAACCAACTTTTTATCGAGGCGCCTCCAGGGTTTATTTTTCACTCGCTCAATTTTGAATATTTTGCAATGCAAATTTAGGAGAATGTTGTTCAAATGTTACTTTATTATATGTAAATTTTTCAATAAACGAACACTATTTGTTACGCCAAAAAAATCTTAAAAACATACCTTTTTTTCGCCGAATTAACTTTACCGCGCCCTTAAGATGGCCATAGGTGTTGAGGTGAGATGGCCATGCTATTTTAAGGTCTTATATACGCGATTTCGCCGATTTTCGAAGGTAGTTTTCTGTACGCGGTTAAAAAATGACGCATATATTGACAATATTTTTTTACAGATCATTTATGCACATCGTTAAGTATATGTAAACAAAACCAGAAATATTAACAAATTCCTAACCGTTTAGGCTAATGGAATGAAAAATGATTTAAAAAATGACAAATTTTGAAATTTGTCGCGTATGTAAGATATCTTAATCAATGTGAGATCGCCACATGGAGAGGGATCATAGGGGAGTTCAGTTCAATCATTTTCGTTCAGTCTAGACTCTTCCTCCATGACTATCTTGGACACGCTTCTTGTCTTCTTCCCCTTCTTTTCAGATGCTTTATCTTCTTGCCATATGGGTGACATTGACGTCGAATTCTGTGCAGTTTTCGTGCACCCAAAGCTCGCCTACGGTGCACTGAATCCAGTACATATTCGTTAGGCATCTGGAAAACAAAAAAAGTTGCTTAGATACGTAATAAATGAGCAATAAAAGTAGTAGGTAATATGGCCATCTGACCTCGAAAAATTTGGGCCATCACTTATAAAATATTATATGTAGTAAAAAGAAATCCATTATTTTTGCCTTCAATTTCATGCAAAAATAATGGATTTCTTTTTACTACACCTAATATATAGGAAGATGGCCCACCCTTAATTCATCGAAATAAATCAACAACAGTACCTCTTTTAGAGGTTTTGTTATAAAGAAGTATATCTCTTAAGTGGTACAGCTTAAAATACGGTTAAAAAAACATGTCGGCAGTTTAATCACAAAGTAAGCGTATGTTTTTTTTACTTAGCTGAAAAAATTAACTGCAAATTATTCACTTTCTCATTTACTTTTTGTGCAAATTCCGATGCAGTGTCGCGATACTGAGTACGGCGTCCATACTGATAACAAAAAACCTCGCCCTCTCATGGTGAAAGTTGCTAATATTTCGATGGGCCATCTGTCTATGGCCACCTTTTCTCGAATTACCTTGGATCGTGATACTATTTGGTTAAAATGATCAAGATCAATGAAGCAAGACGAATCGGAGAGAAACTTATTTCTTTTGGAATGATTATTTTTAATTATACATTTTTGTATATGTTTCTCGTTACTTGAATCCTTAAGGGGGGAAGACTATTTACAAATTTGAAAAAAAAATCGATTTTTTTCGTTCCACAAATCCATAGTTCAATGTCTTAAGAATATTGTGTCTTTAGGAGCGTTCGCGTCGAGTAGACGCAGTGTGCTGCCTCGGACGGCGTCACCCTTCTATATTTCGTCTTGTTCCGATATTTTATGTTTCGTAGGCGTACGTGGTAGCGCCCATCGTTGTCGATGCGAAGCGTCGCAGGTACTTCAAAATTCACCTTGGGCCAGTTGTGAACTTACAAGGAACATCACTTTGGTGTCGTCCTCCGATTTTGTTGAAACTTTTTTATGTGGAAGAGTATCAAAAATTAAGAGACACGTATTTTTTTTTATCGGCGGAAAAACGGTTTTAAGGAGTGAAACGCACCCATAAAGATGGGGATGTTTTTGGTTTTTCGTTGATAACGTTTTAACGGTACGAGACATGAGAAAAATTCAAATTGCAACAATGTTTATTTTTTTGTGTACTATACATTGGAGATTAGAACGATGACGGTATCGACGAAAAACGAAAAACACCCCTATTTTCGAGGGTGCCTTTCACCCCTTAAAATCGTTTTAATATTACCGCAATTTAATAAACCGCAACACCTAAGGGACCTTCACGGACGAGAATGTTTTTTTGGAAACCAACGTATCAATCGTAATACGGAAAATAACGGAGGGCATAGTGCCAGGGCCAAAAAACTTTTTAGTGCGAGCTCTGATGAAGTGATTTGGAATCCCCTGTTGACCTATCGGTTTATTGAATTTCGAGTCGAAAAGCCTGTAAAGAGCAACAGCGGCAGGCAAATCGTTTTTTCGAGCCGAAGGCAACCTGCATGGCGCTGCAATCGCGGATTAGCCGGTAAGACATCAAAATCATTAAGCTTTCCTTGTGGAAACTTTGAGCGCGTTTGTCTCGAAACTGTGTTTTCCGAAATACTGGAGTGATTACTCAAAAACAATTCAATCGATGTTGATAAGTTTCGTCACACATGTTCCTTTTGCCATCAGTTTGTCGGTGACCCTAATAAATAATGTTATTCCAAAAATAAAACGTACTTTTGCCCTCAAATATAGCAAAAATTTTAAGAAGAACCACAAAATTGACTTTTTAAAGCTGTGATTTCGTGAATTTTGCACATATTTCCAAAATCCTGCTTCATTGACGTGTTACTTTTTTTTTTTGTTATAGACAATTACAAGTGCGGAAACTTTTTCAGCGACTTCCTGTGAAAATCGATGTAGATGACTGCAATTTGCAAAATGAAAAACACAAGGTGACAAATTTCCATGCGTATTCTTTACATGAAAAAAAAAAATCACTAAAAAACTCTAATTTTTTACTTTCTAAATGGTCTTCCTCCCTCAAACGAGTTCTGACAAAATCAAGAGATAGTTAAATTGCCTTCGCACACTGGAAAACCGTCGATTCGGGTATTTAAATTGAAATTTAATTAATTTTTTAAACTGAAGAATTAGGCTTTTTAATAAAAGTGCAATAAATTTCTAACCGTAGATTCGGGATTTTAAATTGAATGTTGAATAATTCAAAACTTTACTTTCGAGCTTGTAATTTAAAATGTTGTCAATAAGAGTCTATAGTCTCAAGCTGTCAAATTAAAATGTAATAAATCGAAAACTGTCGATTCGGCCTTTTGAAAAACCGGTCGGCCCGATGTGGAGATAAAATTGAAAAATATGCAACTCTGCAATGCTCGCTCAATGGTTCAGAATTCATGGCGATGGGGTGAATGGTATATCATGAATAGTATACAATAATTGAAAGATAGCACATAGTTATTAGTGTGAGAGAATGCCGTGCAATTAACAGTATAGCATTAATATATACTAATTACGTTTGGATAATAGTACAAAATTCTTGTGGGATCAATAGTAGAGAAATAATAGTGCGAAAACAATAGAACATGATAAAATAGTAAACGATCAATAAGTTCAAATTCATCGTACAGAATTAACAGAATATGATCAGTAGTCTAGTATCAATAGTGTATGGTTGATGAAATACTCATTATCAATACTACAGCATCAGTAGTGCAGGCTCAACAGTATGGCATCAATATTGCATGATTAATAACCTACTGTAATAAAGTGAGATCAATTCATAATATCAATTAATGAGATATTAATAAAGGAAAATTAATTGATATTAATAAAATAAGATTAATTAATAACAAATATTATCAAATAATAGTGCTGTATTAATATCGAAAAATTGATTGAATAAAGGCGTGGATTAATCGCCAAGAATTATTAATGCTTGTCGATATTAGTGGCAAAATTGTACAGAGTTAATGCTATTGTATAGGATTAATTGTGTACGATTAATAGTATGCGATTGATGCCATAGATTCGCTTGCGCCTTTTGTTGGTTCTAATTGGCACAAGGGCGTATCTACCGCTCACGGCTTCGTCTCTTATTATGTTAGTCTTCATTTTGCTCGCCCGCAATCCCCCCCCTTCGGCGGACTGGCTCGCCGCAGACCCAGCCATGCACGCTGTCTCTCTCTCTTTCTCTTTCTCTCGCATGGATGATTTACAGCCATTTGTATTTATTTATTTTTGTCTTGAGTGAGTAAATAAAATGAACGTCAAATTAGACAGTAATTCGGTGGAGTGAGGAAATTTATTCATTTTTGTCGCGAGTGAGTAATAAAATGAACGTTAAATTAAATTGCCACTCGGGAGGGACGAAGGAATAATTAATTTCTTGTTATCGCGGGTGAGTTAAAAAGATCAAGTTTTCTAGCAACGAATGTACGCATTGAAGTCAACCGAAAAACGAGGAACAAGGATGAAAGACTCGGTTGAGTCCGAAAAAATGACGACAATACCAAGTATTACTCAATCTTTTTATAATAAAAACAATTGTAATAATTTAAACTAATGTCGTTGATCGAATTCAACTTGTTGATCTTATTGATGTTACAATAACAATAGCAAGTATTACTTAGATATTAATAATATCGCTCATGACAATTCAAATTGATTTTTTGTCTATTTACTAACTTCATCGAATGTATTCATTTTTGTGATTTTATCGCTCTTGTCGATTTGATTGATTCCGTTAGCTAAATTAATTTTAATGTAAACATGCATTTAATTATTCGTTTAGAATATATTAATATCTATATCTATGCCGTGTTGTTTAAACAAATTGTCGACAAATTTTCATGACTTTGGAAACAAATACTTCGATTATACCTAGCTGGAGTATTTTCCGTAGGTTTTTTTATCGGTACTGAAACATGTAGAAATTCGTGCAATTCGAAAAGTATTGAAAAAAAATTTAGTCGGCTTTTCGAAATGTACATATCTAAGTACCACTTTGAAAATATGGGGAATTCTTGTTCGTTCGAGCACAGTTATAAAAATCGAAGTATCTTTTATTAACACCGAAAAGATCGACTTGACGAGAATAAATCTCAGTAGCCAAGAATTGTACAATTGGAGAACAAATAACAATAAACATAGCAATGAACCAATTAAACCGCGAATCTCACATTGTGTATCGGTATATCACGTTCCTCCAATCTTCGAATCTTCGTTAATACCCAACATAGATTTATATTTTATTGATCGATGGATACACTCTCCGGAATTGATATTAGACGGTGGATGATTGATCAAACGTAAAATGTCATTATACTTGCTTTTCGGCTATCCATTATATTCGTTTTGTATCCGTACAACCAGAGGAGCCACCGCGTGTGGCTCGTTTTGTTTTTTTCTTCTTCTTCTATTTGATTTCTTTCAGACGAATAGGTTGAGTCGAGCGTTTAGGAGCGATAGCGATCTGGGTTGTGGTCTAGGGAAGACAACGATTCTAGTCTGACAGGTGCCCTTTTTACCTCGCTCTCTATTATATATATATATATTCTCTTATGCGTATATTTGTGTTTCCTTGAACATGATCCGTAAACGTTCGAGATTGAACATTCAGATTTTCATCATTCATATATGCGTGTGGGCCTGTACGTATTTGTTTGTACATATTTGTCTTCCGGATATGCATGTGTATATCATATATCGATGTACGTGTGTGTGTCGTAGTCGTGATCTTATCAATTTATGTATGGCTAGGATCGCTACGACGTGTACGAAGGGAAAACACTACGATTTTATCTCGGTGGAAATTTTGATGTTCAGGAGTTTGGGAACTGCTTTCGACTTTGGTTTCTTGTAATTAAACATGGGAAGGTAATTGATTCGAGACATGCTTAGCAAATTGTTTATATATATAGGAACGGTATTAATTAATCTGAAGTCACTTTGTATGGTTACTGGAAGGACACCTTGAAGGGAATTTGAAAAAAAAAAAATTAAAAAACATGAAGCGATGGGTTTGGGCGTTTTCTCTCTCTCTCTCTCTCTCTCTCTCTCTCTATATATATATATATATATATATATATATATATATATCCCTCTCTCTATCACTCAGCGCGCTATCACGACGAAATACCCGGCGCCCTAAAACCCCGTCTCCATGACGATTTATCGAATGCCTCCGACTGCGCGCGCTGCAGCTTCTCTCATCTCCCTCCCCCGCCTCGGTTGATTGGAATTTTTCATGAGCGTGAGAATTGTCGTTTTTGAAGTTCTCGCCCGAACTTTCTCCGTGTATCGAATATTTCTCTGGCAAATAGATCTTTACTTTTAATTCAAACCCGAATGAGGTCGGAAAAATATTGAAATATATACATACAAAACTATATATATATATATATATATATATATATATGCGTGTGTGTATATTTTTAAGTAAAGAAAACGCAAGTATAAGAAGAACGAAACGTTTCGCCAACAACGATTAATCCCGTTTCTTCATCCACATGCTCCGAATCCTTATGAGGGATGCGATCCATCAATCCACCGACAAATTAACATTTCCTCCATATACTATATACACACACACATATATATATATATATATATATATATATATATATATATATATATATATATACATACTTATGCATACACACACACACATATATATATATATATATATATAAGCGTATACGTGTTTGAGTCCTCGCGTCGTATTCTCCTGCTGTCCGTAGTCTCGAAGACTCCCTCGCGCGCGCTCCGAGGAACTTGATGCGGAAAAAAAGAATGATTGGTGAGGATGAAGAAGATCGAGAGATCGAGCGAGAGAGAGAGAGAGAGAGAGAGAGAGAGAGAGAGAGAGAGAGAGAGAGAGAGAGAGAGAGAGAGAGAGAGAGAGAGAGAGAGAGAGAGAGGAAGGGAGAGAGAGAGAGAGAACTGACTTAAGTCACGCACTCTGACGTGACCGTTTTGTGTCTGGCAGGTGCAACGCGTCATATAACCATCAGATGCCAAAACGACGTGCGGGAACACACACACACGCGCAGTTACACACACACACACGTGTAAGTGCGTGGGGCTCTTCTGAGCGACGAGTCGATCGAGGGAGGAAAAAGTTTTAAAAAAAAAAGAAAAAAAGCACGAAACGAAAATGCAGTGGGGAAAGAAGGGAAGAGGGCGGCAAAGTATAGACGCGTGTTTTTTATACGACACACGTAAACTCTTCATCCCCTTTTTCTCTATTTTTTTGGTTGTTGCTGTTATTTTAATTTTTTTAATAGCTACTTTGGGTTTCTGGCGCCTTCTCGCTTTCGTTTTCTCGCATTATTGTGTGTGTGTGTGTGTGTGTGTATGTGTGCGTGCGCCGAGATGTTGGAGAGAGAGAGAGAGAGAGAGAGAGAGAGAGAGACACTCCTGCCGGTGGTCCCATCTGCAGCGAGAAATTCTTCGTATCATCTCACGTGCTCCTCTTACGCATTAATTATCTTAATGGTATAAAACTTTCTCTCTCTCTCTCTCTTTCTCTCTCTCGCTCTTCCTTCAGAGATCAATCGAATGAGAGAATTAAGTTCAGAGAGGGTAGGTAGAACGGAACACATAGGTCTCTTACTTACCTTACCTCTTGTAAGTTCGGGCTGGGGACAGGAGAGAGAGAGAGAGTCATTCATTTCGTACTCTGGAGCGTATGCTTCCTAAGAGTACCGTACACATTGTGATACAAAGCGCATGTGCACTAGATTGTTGAACATACATGAGATTGTAGCGAATTGTCATCGCCATTAACGGGCTATACCAGTGTGACCATTTCTAAAAGTCGATTTTTTTTTGCCTTTTTCGACAGTTTATACTTTCAAGAAAATCCTGTAAAAAATTCAAGGCCGTATCTCTAATACTCTCCGAATGGCAGTCTTCTAAAGAGCAAGCGCTCGTGGGTATTTAATTGATAGTTAAATCTTTAAACGCGTTCTTCTCGAAATGAGATTTTTCAAATTTGCTGACATTGTAACTCAAAGAGCAATTATCCGATTGACTTGACATTTGAACTGAGTACTGTTGAATATACTTACTCTACAATGACATAAGATATTTTTGATTGGATGAAAATTGACGATTTGGCATTTAAAAAGACGACCACTTTATAGGCAAGAAAACAGACTTTGTTTCATAACTACGCCATTTTGTTAGATTTTGATATTTTTCGAAAATCCTGCATCATTGTACAGGAAATACCTTCAAGTTTAACGACATTCTTTCCTCTTCCGCTTTTAGCTACTCAATCGGCCGGAATCATGTCGGCAGTGGAGGAATTTTTTTTGCGCCTCCGAAGGCAGCGCATAAGTCGCTTGGATCTCAATATTTTGCTATGAAAAAATTACGTAATATAGGTCAAATATAGCCAAATATATTCTTAATTTTCCGAAAAATTTAATTAAGTACTTTTCTTCCAAAAAATTCCCGAAAATCATCCAAATTTTCAGCGTTCACACCGGTACAACCCCTTAAAGGAATCTGCAAAAACTGTATACTAATAATAGTAGTAAAAATAATGATTACATTATAATGTATTATAATGCATTATAATTACATTATAATTATCATGTATTATATAGTTATAATTATAATGTAATAATTATATTATTCGGAGTACAAATAAGTCTCCGCCGTTTGACAAATTCTGATGGCCCCACCAGGAGGTTATAGTTGAAATTGTCAGATCTAAAACGTCATATCGTAAGGTTTGACATCTGGCAAGACCATAACCTCGAAATATTAGCGATTTAGTATAAGCATCATAATTTTTTCGTCCGAAAATGTCAAGTTTTGGGTCGAATAAGCGTCATTTGCGAGAACTCTTGCGTTTGGCACGAATCTCCCTCCAAAAATGGTTCCAATTCCGCGTCTTCGTTTCGGCCTTCCGCTACGCTCTTTGTCTTCGACGTCAAACTAACCGTTCTTAAACTTTTGAAACCACTCACGACAACTTCTCTCACTTTGAGCAGCCTCACCATATGCTTCTGCAAGCAATCGATGCGCCTCAGCCGCAGATTTCTTCAAATTAAAGAAGTACCTAAAGAAGAGTTATAAAGTTCCCGCAAATGACGCTTATTCGGCTCAAAACTCGACATTTACGCACGCAAAAAATGATGTGATGCTGATACAAAATCGCTAATATTTCGAGGTTATGGTCTTGCCACATGTCCAACATTACGATATAACGTTTTACATCTGACAATCTCAACCATAACCTCCTGGTGGGGCCATCTTTTGTCAAACTCCGCAGACTTATTCGAACTCCCAATACATTATTATAAAAAAAAATATTATTAGACGAAAGAACATGCTCCACAGTGAATTCGCAAATGTTCAACTTTTATGCGTATTTCTTCGCGTATCATATGTATCGTCCTCATCCCACAATTGCAAATTCCGGAATTTATTCAAACATACGTCGATACTAAACGGTATTTCAACGTGAATTTTACGAAATTTTTTCTTTTCTCAATCATAAATTAATTACGCCGACGGATCAGAATCGCGCAGATTTTCCTTACTTCTTTGTATTTTTATACAGCTGCCCCGTTTAGACCTATAGGATAGGATAGTGAAAGAGAGAGAGAGAGAGAGAGAGAGAGAGAGAGAGAGAGAGAGAGAGAGAGGTAAGAAAATAAAGATTAATCAATTTTCCGATTTTCATGCTTTTCTAGCAGCTATTTACAGCCCTCGTATATATCCGTGTGTATGTGTACGTACGTATATGCCACGACACGTTGTATTTATATATCTAGACGTTATTTAGTTCTTCCGCCGCGCGTTATGTATATCGTGCATTTGTGTAATCCGCGCGGTCAGCCCTGACGGGGCAAGCTCTACGTGCGTTTTACCGTGCGAGAACTCGAGTCACCGTGTAATTTATCACCACGCCCAGCGAGATCTTAATACGAATCACTTATCGACACTGTCCATATGGGTCTACCTTCACGGATGCGTGTATATATTTTAAAAAGCAAATATATAGACACACATCACACACACATACACATACACACACACGCACGCACGCACACTTATATATATATATATATATATATATATATATATATAATAAAAGGTATGTGTTCACTTGCTCTATACACTGCTCACTATACACTGGTGTACGACCATTACGTATGCATGGTATATGGAGTATCGTCGAACCACAAGACACACTTTGTACGGGTGCGCGTTCTGTTGGCACATAGAGTAGTAGTCTCAAGTAATAATAAGAGTTCTGGATTATTAAGGAGAGGAAAAGGCGTCCTGTGGTAACGAGGAGGAAGCCGCGAGATCGACCGTACCATTTTTTTCGAATTTTTCTCCAACAAACGCTCTACGCTATCCCATACAATCATATATATATACACACACACACACACATACACACACACATATATACATACATATATAAAGCTCGAGGCACATAGTGATTTTTCGTTTTACATTCGAGTAATTCCATCTTCATGATCTCCCGGGGCCTCTTCGTTTTTATCCCTCCATGAAATTCAACCGTATGTGTGTGTATGTATATGTATATATATATTTTTCTTTTCACATTCTCGCCACTATTCAGCATTCGTATGATTTATTTTACCGTGTTGCAATCGTGGATAAGACACGCCTCGAGTGACATTGTCTGTTTGTTTTTTCTCGTCTCTTTTTTCTGCGCTTATTTTTTATTTTATTTTTTGGGGGAGAGGTGGCGCGACGAGGGAACGGGATAGGTAACGTATGCACATAGTTGCAATACAGTAGATGCGTGCACGTATCGATAAATGAGAAGCGAGTAGGCCTCGCGTGGCCTCGAGTCTAGTAATCTTGACGGTCCGTTATCATCGCACACGCGGCAGGGATAATTTTTCAAAGGCAACATCCGACATCCCTTTTATTTGTCTTTTCGCTTCGCGAGTATGGATCTACTTATGTGTGTGTGTGTGTGTAGGCCGGCTAGCTGTCGGCGGATATGACTCTTTTAGGGACGGTCCTCCAAGACGAATCACTTTGAAATCACCTCATCAAGTGTGTCTGTGTGTATGCGTGTAAATATATTTACGTATGTGAAAACCGAGAGCACGGAAAAAGGAATGGAAGATGTCGCATTTGGAACATTGTTATATTATTAGATTAAAACATATATAAATATTGCAACTCATATCTACAAACACATATAAAGAGGAATTTGATCAAGAAGGAAGGAAATGGAGTGTTCGTTTAATTAGAGCATTACAGATATATATATATATATATATATATATATATATATATATATATATATATATATATATATATATATTTACAGGGTGTTAGGGAGGTCGATGCAAAGCCTTAAGGGGGCGATAGGTCGCCTCGTCAAGAACACATCTAACCTAGGTTACCTTAGTCCAAAGTCTAACGAGTTCTAGTTATCATGGTAAGTATGATTTTTGGAAAATTTCCCAAAATTAGGTACTAACTCGTTCATAGTATTCAAACAGACAATAGATGGTAAATAAAAACTTATTTTCGGCTCAGGTTAATGTGTATTCAGTCGACAAACACCAATACAATCATCTGTATCCACACAATTAACTAAATGGGACGTGTTGAATAATTAAAAAATTATTTAAAAAAAATGTAAATAGCATCAACATAAAAGGTAAACGAGTTAGTATCTAATTTTCGGAAATTTTCCAAAAATCATACTTACCATGAAACTCGAAATTCTAAGACTTTGGACTAAGGTAACCGAGGTTAGATATGTTCCGAACGAGGTAACCTATCACTCCCCTAAGGCTTTGCATAGACCCTACTAATACCCTGTATATGTGTATACACTCATGTGTGTGTGTGTGCTACGCATAGTCGTATGCCAAAAATGACTCGAATTATAGTGTCTCGACGATGATGTTGATTTTTTCTTACCTTCTCTTTCCCCCCCTCCCTCTCTCTCTCTCTCTCTCTTTTTCTCTCTGTCTTCCCCTTAGGGAAAGTTCCCACAGTGCAATCCAAAGCGCGACGCGGCTTGCGACGGTTTAATCACATTTTATTACAACCTATTACAAGAATTTTAAGTACGCGTCCTGGAATTTTTTATGGGCTCTTGGAACGCGCGCGCGCCCTACCTAGGCATTGCTTTGCAAAAAAAAGAAAATATTCAAAGATGGATCTTTGCCATCCGAGCTACCCCTCACGGAGAAAAAGTACACACAGGCACACGTAGAATTTGCGCGAATGAAGGATGCAAAGAAAATTGAGCGCTTCAGCCCGTAACTCGTTACCTGCCTTTCTCTCCCCTCTGTTCCTCTCTCACCCCTTGTTTTTTCAACTTGATTTCCTCATTTTTTGGTTGTTTTTGTTTTATTGGGAAAAAAAAGGAGTTTTTTTCGTTACTTCTTGGCTGTCTCGTATTCAGACCGTGTAGTGCATATATGCATTGAGAGAGAGAGGGAGAGAGAGAGAGAGAGAAAGCCCACCGCGCGCAGGACCACACACCGGTAGCGTTCAATTTATATTTTGGGCGGAGTTTGTGCGTTATTTATCGCCCAACTTGCATTATGCATGTATCAACGTATATGTATATGCATATGATGGTGCACACACACATCTATATATATATATATATATATATATGGGTCGGGGAGGGGGGGGGGACTTCGAACCCGTTATATCTCTCGTACGTTGGTTATCAGCACATCCATGGCTGCTTTGAGGACTGCTTTTAATTTTTGCATCAAACGAATAGTTGACTTTCGAGACAGGGATATTACATAGGAATATATAATTCGAAGTTTTTGTATAAGTGTTGTAGACAATCGATAATGGTCATGATTATGATAACAGCAATAATCATTGAGCGATGCGAAATTCGAATAAATAAATTAAGTTCTTGACGATTTGCGTTGTGAAGATTACGATAATTCTTCGAAATTTAAGTTTCATCATTTAGTTATTTGGATGATATACTTTAGGATTATTGTTATTATCGTAGCTATTATATCATTATTATCGTAATTATGATTATTATTATGAGGATTATCATTTTCGCCGATCTATTAGTTTTCGAAAGACGAGTGCCGAAAAAAAATTGTCTCGGTTCACTAAGAAATTCTTCGAAGTTATCACATCTTATATATATATATATATATATTGTTATATGATCGTTTAACTCGAGAATATAATTATGCAAAAATATTTATTGTAATTTCCCTCCGCCTTGTTGATACATCAGTTAACGCGAGTTAACTTCTTAATTAATTGGAAATTTCTTAATTACCAACTCGAAACAACTGTCGAGAGCGAGAGAGAGAGTCGTATTAATTAATTTTTTTCTTCTTATTAACGAAAAAAGAACAGAAAAGAACGAGGAAAAAATGAGAAACGAAAAAACGACCGGGAAGCGCGTCGCAATACATTTATTTTGGGATTTTATTGACCAAAGGTAAATGGCTTTATTGGGAGGGGTGGCAACGTGTTGAATCGACAGACTAATATATATATATGTATATATACACAAACATAAACACACACGAGCAGCGTGTCTATCGACCTGCAACGTCTGTCGGCAATTAATTCAAGACGATGAAAATCAATGACCCTTATAAATAAATGCAATCAAGAATAATTATATTGAAATAAAAATACGCCTACCCCCCGGTGATAATACCGCGCGAGTACGCAGCGAGAACAACTTGACGTGAGAAGGAACGGGGTAATAAAACGGAAAAAAAAGAAACTGAGAAAGAAAAAGAAATAAAAAAAAAGACGAGGGAAAAAGAAATCCAAAACCACACAACGAGAGAAAAAAATCGTCCAATTTACCGGAATTTCCTCACTGGCGTGTACGGCGACGACGACCGGTGCATAATCTTGGGGACTTTACGAAGCAATCATTGATTTTTTATTGAACAATCGCGAACGGTTGTTAATCCGCGGGGCTCTCGCGCCCATCGACAGCGACAGCGACGACACACGCCCGAGTGTCAACGTACACCGTAACGAGGAAACACGAAGGGAGAGAGAACGTCGAAGAGACGTTCCCTCAAACATACATATATATATCTCGCAGGGTGATAATTATAAGGTGGCCATGCGTTTTTTTTAAGCGACTTGCGCGGAAACTTTGCGACCGGGAGAAATATGATTGTCGATGGTTTTTTAAGTCCTCTTGGACAAAAAATATCGCGTATTTTTGTGATGATTAGTATTCGCCGGAAAAAATGAAGCATTCTGGAAAAATATCCAACATTCCATTTTGGGTATGGCAACATGAAGATAGTTTCCCGTGTAGAAATTTGAGTTGGGAAAGAGTACTGCCCCTGATTTGCCTTCCCTAGATGACATCAGGCCATGGTCAGGCCTTCAGCGTGGATCAGGTTCGCCATGTAACAGGTCTTAGGCCTGACCGCGATTTGCCGTTCTCTTTTTCGGCAACTTGTAAGGAACTGGACAGGAAAACGATCAAGTACTGGAAGGGCTTATGCACGAAGCTGATTGACTGTTACCAACTGTTAGCTTTTAAATAATCGTCATATTAAAAGTACGTTTTCGAACTATTTTTCCACATCTATTTCTAAAAATATGCTTTTCTGAAGATTCGGTGATTACATTAAGTGTTCTCATTACTTTGTATAATTATTTTCTATAACTTTTTCTCGCTCAATTAACGCGAAACGAATTGGCAACGTCGTAAATCATGGTATATCATAATGTCCAGATTGACAGAAGTGTCGCGAAGTTAGAGTCATATGCGCCTTGTTCGTAACCTCAATATTGGCCCAAGGAGCTGTCAAAAATCAATACCGGTTCGAGTAAAAAAATTCCGCTGGAAAGAAAAAGTGTGTACTAAAGCTGCCTAAAATCTCGAAGAAATAAAAAAACTAATAATTTTCCGACATTCTAAATAAAAATGTATCTAGGAAAAAAACCGCGTTTCTTTTGTCTTTGCCTAGAAATGTCTAGAAATTTATAATTTCTGAACATAGTTATCAAATTAATCTTAAATGGTTATTACTAATTAAGTTAATAAGTATCAATAATATTCGTTGTAAATTATCCGACCGAGTACCTTGAGGTTCCCGAGCATAATTACTGAATACTGAAAACATAGGTAGCATTTGTGCCGTCTACGACGTTGCCATGATTGCACAGTCTAATATTTTGCGTGCTTGATTTTCGCACAAATTTGCTATCAAAAAAATTAATAATTTTATAACGGTACTGTGAATCGTTATTCTCACGGTACCAAGGGTTAGTCCGAGAATTAATCGAACCGTACCTATTTTTTCATCTCCGTGGTAACATTCGCTTAGCAGATATTGATAATGTACTGAAAAATAATCGGGAGTTTTCCATAAGTGCAATTTAATTAGACCACGAAATACGTCGGGTTGTCGATTTTTTTTTCTAAAAAACGGCACTGGGCCTCGTATTGAAACTCCACGAGATGATCAGCAAAGAGGTTATAAACGTCCAGAAAAAATGTCAGCTCGGTAGTAACATGTCGACTTAACCCCATAACAACCTCAATGATGAATAGAATTACAAAAGATGTATTAGTTTCATCCTAATCAATTATAAATATCTTTGATGACGTAAAAAGCAAAGTAGCTTGACACAGTTCTTAAGGGGAGGGTAGGGGTTTTAGCGTGAAAAAAAACCCTTTTTTGCTAATTTTTTTCATCTTTGTGGAAAGAGTAAATTTATTGAAACCTTTTGTACATTGATAAGTGTCATTTCAAGAACATTCCGTGAAATTTGTACGCGAAAATATCCACAAACAAGCCGGTGCCGCGTTTTCCTAAAGTCCACCACTTTTTCACAAAGTCCGTGTTCACTGCCATTTGAAAACTACATGGGGGGATGGGGGGAACAAAATGGGGGAATTTTTCGTGAAAAATTGCCCTTTCACTTTACATGACCATTAAAATTTAGAAATGAAAAAAAAAAAAAAAGATCAAAGACCGTTGGGGGAGGATTTGATGGCTCCACTTTTCATTTCATTTGACGGACTCCACTTTTCAGGACATGTCAACGGCCTAGCCGGGTAGACATTACGTAAAGATTGTAATTTCTAAACATAGAAGGTGAGTCTTGAAAAAACGATTTTGCGATTTTCCCGGTTTGTTCCATTGGAGGGCCCCCGTCCGGTGAGGTAAATCAGACAAAGCAGGTCTGGTCAGCACCCGACACAAGGGAATGCCCGGTCACATTTCTGCACGGATTAACTTCGAATATGAAATACTCTTGAAAAAACTTTTTTTGTGCGTCAGCGAGTGAGAAATTCTCTAACAAGGAACATCACTTGAGTGTCCGCATTTGATTTGGTTGAAACTCATATATGTGATAAAGCATTGAAAACTATTAGACACGGATTTTTTTTATCTGCGGAAAACCGTTTGTGAGGGGAAAACGACCCCTCAAAGAAAGGCGAGTCGACGCATGATTCATTTTTTTTTTTCAATTTTTTTATAGTGGATTCTTCATCGCCTTACATTCGAAGAATTTTGGTTTTCATTTCATTCAGGCCGGTGGATTGCTTGTGGGTGAAACTGCAAATCTACTCGTCGACACGCCTTTCTTTGAGGGGTGGTTTTCTCCCTAAAAACCCTTCTTCGCTAGACAAAAAAAAATACGTGTCTAAAATTTCTCAATGTTTTATCACATATATGAGGTTCAACGACATCGACAGCGGACACTTAAGTAATGTTCTTTATAAGATGCATTTGAAACTGGACTTATGTTGAAGTCGAACTTAATTTCGTTTGAAACTAAGTTTTTTAGGAGTGTTTCCTATTTGGAATTTAATCATCTTCATTCTGCTGAACGCAAAATCGAGTTTTGAGTTTTTTTCCCCCGAATACTCATTTCTTCCGACTACTATTGCTCATCACAAAGTTACCAGACTTGAAAAAACACATCGTCACCTACAGAAACGAAAAAATTACTCGAATCAACGAAATTATTCATTCACACAACACTAAAATATCAAAATATTCCGCATACCTGTTAGTTCGATGGAACAAATAATTCTTAAAATAATCGAAGAATCAATCTTTTCGGTAAATAAGTCGTTGGCGTCAATCGATGCGGCGGATTTCCTTTGCCAAAGTAAATTTTTCTTCGGTATATAAATATATATACGGGAAACGTTAGATTTGCGGACATACTCGATCTCGAGAAACTCCCTCATACTGGGTACGTGATCGCATCTGGTATTTTATTACGCAAAAATAGTTTTAGTTCATTAATTTGTACGGCAACCTACCGTGTTAACATCGTCGCTTAGAAGCGCACTGGAATTTATGCCTCCAGCGGATTAAACAAAATAATCACGGATCATTCGGCAGCGAAGCCGCACTACACACATGTACATGTACACGCGTATATAGACGTAACGTTACATAATATCATAGCCCGTCAGCATCATATACCAACTTCCTTCCCAGTCCGTGACCGCAACAATGCACGTTTTAACGGTTTTGCTGCAATTCACGTGTATACACACACACACACACACACACACACGCACGCACGCACGCACGCGCGCGCGCGCTCTCGTGTGTGTGTGTGTGTGTGTGTGTGTGTGTGCACTGTAAAATCGCGAAACACCTGCCACTCGGTTGTGACCGCGTTGGCGGCGAAGATCGTCAATCGTCGGCTGTTCTTCACCGAGCTGTCCACTCTATCTCTCTCTCTCTCTCTCTCGTTCTCTCTTGTCATCCTTTTACC
The DNA here is from genome assembly GCA_964007375.1 of Ophion obscuratus. Classification (NCBI taxonomy): domain Eukaryota; kingdom Metazoa; phylum Arthropoda; class Insecta; order Hymenoptera; family Ichneumonidae; genus Ophion; species Ophion obscuratus. The sequence goes on from OZ023323.1 coordinate 33,013,580, forward strand.
CAGTTACTTTTGCAAACGCGCGCACTCGCACATGTCTGGCGATCGACTGCAAGTACGAAAAGGTTGCCTCTTTGTTGAAGAATTTGTAAGTCGAATTTGCACCGTTGATGCTGCTTGGCCGCAAAAACTTGAATTAACATTTGATCGATGTGATTCGATCACATTCAATTGAAATTTGGTCACATCCAGATGAGCTCTTTCAATGTAGTCCTTGAGCATGATGGCTAAGAGTATCGGAGGAAAATTATATTTACCAAATGTTGGAATAACGATTTTTGGTTCATTAAATTTCGAGGGTAAGGGTGGGAGAGGAAGGAGAGAGAAAGATAAGGATCGTTTGATTAATTTTGTTATTTATTATTGTACGGCTTGATCAGAGATTTAAGGGAGAGAGAGAGGGGGGAGGGAGAGGTGGCGTTTAACGTCAATGTAATTCAATTCATTCGACAATTAGCCAGATCAATCGACCCAACGAGCCATTACCTACTCCAAGTGACTGATGCACGGACTATACTTGCATGCTTTCCCATCACGATCAATACGATCTATAATCGTCGTATTGCGCGCATTAGGCACCAACATTGATCATATACAGCTCACCCGACTGATGTATTAGGTGTACAAATAAGTTTTAGGACAGTTTTCAAAAAATTCAAGATTTACTAAAAAAGAAGTAAAACACAGTGATTCATCGAAGTAATCTCCATCGCACTGAATGACCTTCAGCCATCTCTCAGGTAACTCGCGGATGCCTTTCGCAAAGAAACTTTCGTCTTGCGAGGTGAGAAATTTAGCGACCCATTTTTCCACTTCTTCAAATGTTTTGAATCGCACGTCAGACAAATCGTTCTGCATTTTCCGGAATAAATGATAATCGGATGGGGCTAAGTCTGGTGAATACGCCGGGTGTGGTACAGCTTCCCATCCAAGCGCTAGTAACGTATCCTTGACCGGTTTACCCACATGAGGCCGCGCGTTGTCATGGAGCAGTTTTACTGGACGTTTTCCTTTACCAGAAAATGGACGTTTCTTCTCAATTTCTTGATTCACTTGCATCAATTGATGACAATAGCGATCGGTAGTAACTGTTTGACCAGGTTTGAGAAGTTCATAATACAGTACGCTTTTCATATCCCACCATATGCACAGCATGACTTTGTTACAATGAACATTGCGCTTTGGCGTGGATGTTGTCGGCTCGCCGGGGTCAACCCAATGATATTTGCGTTTCGGATTATCAAAATAAATCCACTTTTCATCGCCGGTCACAATTTTCCACAAGAAAGACTTTCTATGTTGCTTGTTGTAAAGACTCACACAAATGTTAAGACGGCTGTTTTTATTTTCTTGAGTCAGAAAGTGTGGTACCCACTTTGTTCCTTTTCGAATCTTACCCATTGCTTTTAAACGATAAGAAACAGTTTGTTGAGTTACTCCAAGCTGTTCCGAAAGTTGTTTCTCCGTCTGACAAGAGTTTTCATCCAGCAACGCTTGCAGTTCTTGATTGTCCACCTTTACAGGAGGCCCCGTGCGTTCACGGTCACTAACGTCGAAATCACCTTCTTTGAATCGCTTATACCAATACTCACATGTACTTTTAGATACAATGTTGTCTCCAAGAACAGAACAGATCGATTCACACGCTTTCCTAACACTTTTTCCTTGTTGGAATTCATAGCGAATGCAGTGTCTAATAAATAGCTTATCGGTCTGCATGTTTAATTTACAGAATTTATAGGTTATGTTTATGACTCCTTTACGTTTCGATACTACATATCAAGCGCCATCTATGATAAGTGAGCGGGACCTTTGAATTAATTTAGAATAGCTGTTATGATACAAAATCGAAGTGTCCTAAAACTTATTTGTACACCTAATATATCACGATTCTAATATCGCAATTTCCACTGCATCGATAAGAGACATTGACATTCATGCGTCTCTGATCGCGCGAGATATCGACGAGCGAAAATATATCGACGATAGAAAACGCACGAAGGCGGTTTGTTTTCTTTTCGTATATGGATAATGTTTTATATTACGAGGTTGGGATAAGATCGAAAGGCAGGTGAACCGCAATCCGATTGTATCGAGGGTTGATCGTTGATCGAAGGTCCAGATTGTAGATGAGGGATCGTGTGTGTCTGTACGAAACAACACAGATCGCCTTCAAGTACATCGTTAAATTGAATTTGCAATTTTGGAGAAATTCGCAAGGTGTAATTTTTCCTTTTTATTCGCAGTTTGTCGAGTCCTAATTAGGATTTAAATTTGTGGGTTGAATTCATAATTTGGATATCACAGTTTAAATTTTGTTGAGAATTTTTTAACACCCGACGCTTTACGTTTGGTCCTCTTTTTTTTACATTTTTACCTCTTTATTTTTATTTAATGTAACACTCGTACGTTGTAAAATTCACTTCCTTTCTACTCAAATTTAACGGATATTTTTATTGTATCATAGAATGCCTCATAGAGCCCACTGGTTGAATTTTATTTTCACGCTGCATTTCTTTTTCAATTACGATTTATATTTTCAGCTCGATTTACAGTTTGGAATTCTTACTCAATTCATCATACGTCATGGTAATTCTATTTACAATTTATTACTTTTATTTGACTTAAACATTCTATTTAATTGACAATTTGTTATTTCCATTCGTTTTACGAATTGTTAACTCGATTTCATGTGAAATTTGTAATGAATCGACAATTCGTCATTTTTATTTCATTTTCAATTTATAATTTCTTATCGAATTTACTAATTGTAAGTTTTTTTTTACTTCTCGTTTTGTATTTTCGATACCTAACATTCGTAGTTTCAATTGAACTTATCATTATTCTACTCATTTTTTTACCACTCATACAATTCACCTGTCCCGCTTCATTTTTATTCTCTCAATTGCTCTGTCCATTACATTGACGAGCCTTAAAATATCGTCCTACCGACATCGATAATATCCGTAGTCATATACTTCCATGCAATCCGAACCGCTTTCACCCCCTCACATCAAACAGCCTTGCAATCGCTTTTGCCCGACGAATTCAACAAAAAACAACCCATACGACGCCAGAACGTCCCATGTAATTCAAGTAATTTTAACGTGTGAAAGTGCAACAATTTAAAAAAAAATTTTGTCCGTATCGTGTATTCATTTGCAAAGCTCCGCCGCCAGAGGAAAATGTACCACCACATGAAAATGCACATGACATGTACACTGTTTACGACTCGTCAGTGGTGGCTCCTCTATATGCCCATATATATATATATATATATATATATATATATATATTAATGGAACACTCGGTTCGACACAAGTATTTTCTTATTTTAAAAAAATATGACTTCGTTTTATTTTTCTTTTCCTTTTTTTAAATCATTTTTTAACGATCGTGAAAGTATCGACTCTTGTTGGCTGTATGAGCATTAACTTATCCGGTGTGAGATCGTAATACGGTGTGTTTGTATGTGTGTATGTCAGTGTGAGGCAATGTGCGAGGGTGAACGGCTGTAAAGGACTACTTTTATCATTATTATCATTATATGTATATATATGTTATGCACTTGTTGCTCTCGGTGCACGAGGCTTATTCAGTGGGATCAGCAGCATATGCGGTTGTCAGATGTATACTGTGTGTATCTGCGGTTCGTAATTGCCGGAATTGGCACGCTCCTCCCGTGGTGCACATGTATACACGCACACACGGGCGTACATCCTTCCATCTCGCGCTTTCTATAATCCCCGATCGCTTTTAACCCCTTGCGCTCGCGTATGAGAAAAATCGATTTCCCTTCATTTAGACGTGTTTATACGCACACATACATAATGTGTGCGTGTGTGTGTGTGTGTATCGTTTTACAATTATCCTAGTGCAAGTGTGGGAGCACAGAGAGTACAGAGAGTACAGAGAGAGAGAGAGAGAGAGAGAGAGAGAGAGAGAACGAGAAAAAGAAAGAGAGAGAGAGAGGGAAGGGAGAAAGCCACTCGTAGGTATATAAACTGATAACTTACCCGTACAATTTATATTATTATGGAGTTGTGTGTGTATTCCTGTTCTCCATTTCACTAATTTATGTGTGTGTACGTATATGTACAGGGTAGCCAGAAAAGTGACGCCCATGATAAAGGTCTAGATGCCTCGTATCAATTTCTATCCGAACCCATGTATGTTCTACGATCTTTTTACCTAGCGAGAAAAAAGCATTTTGTGATTTTTTTGTTTTGTGTTTGTACTTTCTTCGCATTTTTTAAATACTTGTGTTATCGTTGCGAAGTGCACTGTTGAGCAATAATTAAATGACCAACTGAACACTAACGTTGATGCCTCAGACTTTGATCAAAAGTTGAACAGGCATTCAGAGGATCAGTCACTCAAGTTCAGTGCGAGTCCAAATGACTGCCAATTGCTTATACAAAATTCTGAGAGGAAAGTATGTACACAAAAGAGAAAACATTTGAAAAGCCTATGCTATAGAAGAGCTTGGAAATGTTTTTTTTTCCTGGGTAACTAAAAAATATTTTAGAACGTACATAGGGGTGGTTCGGATAAGTATAGGAGGCATTTAGATTCTCTTTTGGACGTCACATTTCGAGCCACCCTGTATATATATATATATATATGGGAATACGTTTATAGATATTTGTACATAGATATGTGATCGAAATTGAAATTAGTCTTGCGGATTTCCTCGTTTTCATAATTGTAAAGGCGCGCATAATATTTTTTGCGTATGCGATCGACCTAAATGCACACGCATATGCATATATATACATACATATATTCACGTAGATTTATATTTATGTTTCTGTATCACTTGATCCTAAGAAGATTGAGGGAAGTGCGGATTTTTTTTACGTTCTTCTTATTTTCCTTTTATGCATAGATTCTTATGTCTTGAGTTGGCAAGAAAGTATTTGCGTTTTATCACCAAAAATCAAATAAAAAAGCAGTCTTGAAACGAATGATTAATCTTATTCTAAGTATCCACCATCGCATTCCATTTAGAATCCAATGGTGGATACATAGAATGAAATTAATCGTTTGTGTTAAGACTGCTTTTTTATTTCATTTTTGGTGATAAAACGCATAGACTTTTTTGCCAACCTAATACTTTGTGTATATATTGATTACTTTTGCGCACCGTACGACAGGAGCAATTACACACATATACACATGTACATACTCATATACATATGCTATAAAATTATTTGAAAAATAAAAATAAAAATAAAACGAGGTCACATTTTTTTAAATATGAAAAGACGGGTGTCGAACCGAGTATTCCATTGAAATATATATAAATATACATAAATAAATGAATATATATATATATATATATATATATATATATATATATATATAAAAGTATATATATATGTACCTATATATAATCGTATTACTATTATTAAGGGTGTACGTGTGTTATTTTCGGTGGCAATACTTTACTTTTAATTACTCTCTCGCAATCACTGCGCTGGTGCCCGCGTTTCCTTCTCTCCCGCATGTGTATAGCGCGTCGTCTCATCCGCGAGTACCTAACTTATGCGCCCATCCCGTGCCGCTACGAGTTTTGCACTCGGCGGTGTGAGTCACACTCGTTAAGGGACAGACCATAAGGAAGTGAGAACGAGAGGGAAGAGAGGGAGGAACGAGGTAAGAGAGATGGATAGACAGATAGGAAGTTGGATAAAGATATATGTATAGGGCGAGAGGGGCGAGGAGGAAGAGGGCTATGCAGTTGCCTGTACATTCGCTTGGATGTTATATGTGTATGTATTCATTTACATACATACGTTAGCTACGGGTATATAAACTCCATAAATAAATTACAAAACCAAAAAGCAAATGTATGTATATATATATACCTAGAATACGAGGTTTGTTTCCATTCAATATATTATTTTACAAACTATTTTTTTTTCATATCCATTCTTTTATAATCATTATCATTATTAATGTTATCAATACTGTTGTCATTTTTTATTTTGTTGTTTGCAACAATAATTCATTAGTATTATATTATTGCTTCACAAATATGTAGAGTCTATACGACGTTTTCTTGTAAATTGTTCAAAATTGTTGCTAATGGATTTCCTTTGTAAAGAAAATATATCCACCAAATATATCCGATGAAGAAAAATTTCTGGGATTTTTCGAAGAAATCGATTTTTTTGTTTCTTTTATTAAACGATAGAACTATACATGTAGAGGATTCTTTAAACGTTTCAAAGCGAAATTCGTAAAACTTTAAACGTACCAGCCCGTCAACGCTGTACCGCACCGTACCGCAGGTAGGAGGGAGATCGCGGAGGGACAGGGAGAGGTCGGCAAAAGGAAATAAATTAACAACTAACAATTATAATTACTATTATAATTGATAATGTAATTACTTTGTATCAGATTACTTAAGTAATTAGTTACCATACATACCTAGTGTAATTTTATTCAAATTCTATGTAAACTCCAAACGCATTTTACTCAGAACTGCATTTTCGAAATTGACCCGCAGGATTACTCAAAAACTATTAAGCCAATTGAGTTGAAAGTTGGCAAACAATCGATAATATTGCTACAGTCTACTTGACAAAAATTGTTTTTTGAAAAATTAGAAAAAACTAGATTTTTAATCCAAATTGCACAAAAATTTGACGTAATGTGTTGATTTTTTTGGGTAAATACGTGCCATTTTCTTAAATTTGCATTTTCTTCATTTCAATTACTGTCAAATAGAAAATATACATGTTCTGACTGAAAACGTTTTTGAATTATTTCGCAAATCAAAGTCTACGGGAAGCTAGACGGCACGCCGATTTACAACTCCCGCGGCGACCTTAATTTTTTATAACAAAATATAACAAATGGTTCTGTATACTTAAATATAATATTAAAGTATACCTACAGCTTGATAAATGTAGAATAATTATTTCTTAGTTTGAAAAAATTCTCAAAATTGCTTAATTTTTCCAGTCAAATTGTATATTCTGATTTAAACGAGAACGGAGAACAAAATAGCAACGGCTACGGATGCTGAGGAATTATTTTTTGCTCTATTCGTCGTGTGGGAAAATTAATCGCACTCATACGACAAAAAGACGTTTTTTGCATTTAGCCTGCTTCATTTTAAGCTTTCGACAAAAACTTGGTGATACTCGTAATCGGCGGAAAATTTCCCATGAAACAGACCCTTCAAATGGTGTAAAAATCGAAAAAAAATGTTTCGACCCATTTGGCTCCTTTTCCAAAATCCCGAAATTTGGATAAGCCCTATTTCTATTTGATTGTATTTTCTATTAGTTGCTTCTATTTGAGTGACATACATTTATTGGGGGAGCTTTGGAAAGTATTTTGATATGCCTAGAGAATGCCGTTGGATTTATCACGATATCTCAGTTTTTTGTCGCAAAGTGCACTTAAAAAATGACCAAAAAGGGCAAAAAGAGACATAGAAAAGTTCGCAAGAAGCGGTGGAACTCAAAAAAATAATTGGCGCTCGATGAATCATACGCCATTTTAATGAGTGGGGTTCCAAATCTAAAGGGAAAATAAATTATCGAAGATTCAGTGAAAGAGTTATTTTTGGCCGAGATGGGAAAAAGGTTACGGATATTTTGGTGTTGAATTTTTCAAAGTCTCTATTCATTGTTTTCTCTGCGAAGGTAAGTCTCTTGAATATATACATACGTATATATTCGGCTGGCACAAATTTGAGCTCTATTTTTTTTCCTTTTTCTCACCATCTAATCATCGTCTTGAACGAACAAAAAAATTGTCGCGAAAGGTGCATCGAAAAAAATCGATTTTTTGTGTCGTCCACTTCTCACCCGCGAATTTTACGCATTATAATTTTTAAACTAACCTCGGGAAAGCTCTAGCCGGCCAATGAATATTTAGTGGTCACTCAGGAGCTTCGAAATTTCCAATTTTTTTTACTCTTGTCACTTATAAATTTGATGCTTTGCAAAATTTTCAAAACAATTAATCATTTTTTCTTTACAAACAGATTTTTCAAATTTACATCACACTTCTTACCCAAGAATTATTATCTTTGTTCTCATAAAATAATTCTTTTAATCTCTTGTCCTTAAACAAAATTATAGGTCGTTTTATTCGTAAAACTTAAATGGCAGCGGTTTTCCCCGCATCGTAATGCGTCCCACAGTTGGTCTTGTTAGTCACACTGCGGACCAATCTCAGCTGTACTCCGTGATGAGCGACGCCATAATACAATAATACATAATAATACATAATAACACATATCGTATAATTGGTGTTTGTTACAAATTATTATAATATATTATTCAGAAAATGTAACCCTTCGCTGTTTATTTTGTTTTTATGCTACAAAGAATTATAGTGCACGCGAGATTTATTTTTTGGCGAAAATTGTAAATTTCGAAAACCTTGATCGACCACAACATATTCATTGGCGGGCCAAAGCTTTCGCGAGGTTGATTTAAAAATTATAAAGCGTACAATTCATGGATGAGAAGTGGACGAAAAATACAATCAATGTTTCAATGAACATTTGAATTTTCGGGAGGCTTGCGCGACCTCTATATATTTATTGATCGCTCGCAGCTTCGGCGACAATTTTTTTTTATTTACAGAAGCTAATTGGATGGTGAGAAAAAGGACACAAATAGAGCTCAAATTTGTGCCACCCTAATTTATATCCATCATTACATATTTACAAACAACCCCAAACACACACACACACACGCATGCTCCGGCGATCAGTGCACACCTCTGGTCTGTCTTTTTCGTTTTTCTTTCGTTTCTTTCTGTCTCTTGCTTGCATTCATCCTTTTCCTGGCCTTTTCGTGCAGTTTCTCGTATACGGCACAACAATATACCGCACTTTTTTTCCTGCAGCGCAACATAAACGCAGCAAAAGCCATAGCCTGTTTACATACAGGCTATGGCTTTGACGAGTATATGCACTTGACGAGTATATGCACTTACAAATATATTCATAAACTCATACATACATACATACATTCATATATATATATGTGCCTGCGTGCGTGTGCGTGTGTGTGTGTGTGTGTGTGTGTGTGTGCGCTCACACACACACACACACACACACAAACGCGTAGATGCGTGACTCCCGCGTTTAGCGGGAACGAGCGCCGCGGAACGATCATATGCCTGAGCCGACATATGCAACTCGCGGCGGGCCCACAGCCCCGGGGCCAAAACTCATCGGGAGTCGGAGCGTGAGGATACGCAGGAGCGCAGCATCTCTCCCGAGAACATATGGCAGCGGCGACGAGTGCGTTCCACACTCTTGTGTTCGTATGGCAAAAAGTTAAATAAGAGGGAATGAGAAACGCGAGGCAGGAAGGAAGAGCGGAAAGCAAAGCAAAAAGGCAGCGAAACGAAAAAAAAACGATAAACGGGACAGAATGAAATCGCGGTTGCCCGCTTTGCACGTCTTTTATGGAATCGGGATACGAGCACGCTTGCGTTTTGGCTGGAATCGCTCCCCTCCTCCTTTTTCTCTTGGCTTATCTGATATACAAAATATAAATGTGAAAGTTTTGTGGCAAAACATTTTCAATTTTTGTTATATGTCTGTTATAAAATAACCAAAAATTATTTATTATATATACCTAAAACAAATTGTTTCTCATGAATATATGTTTCTCTCAAAACTGGGTTTTTAAAGTCGGTGAGCAAGATTTTTCGAAAAAGCCTGAACCGATCAGTCTCAAATTTTAATACAATCCTTTCAAGTATATTTTTTTAGTAATTAATCGAAGGTTTTTTTCTCACCGATAAATATTTTCCATTTTATAATCAATTTAAGGCCTACATTTTTGTCGAAAATCGATTTTTTTTTCCAAGCCGCTATTTTGTCAAAAAATATTATTTTGCTTATTCCTTGGATCAATTACAAAATAATTCATTATATTAACGAAATATTTTGGGTCTTTTCATTTTAGATGAACCAGTCGAGAGATATCGTGCTCACCGCAAGACGCCTTTTTTAGATGTGCTCCCGGAGATCGGCTATAGCAGCATTCAAAATAATTATTTTTACAAATAAATAATGTTAGAATACGTTTAAAAGTTACCGTAATATGTGTACAAATTTTTACGTTAACAGATTTAAAGGTCTTCTCAAGAAAAATTCTTGAAAAGTCGATCTTTTTGGGCCACCTGACTGTATATAACCCCTAAAGGTAACCAAGGTTAGATACGTTCCGAACGAGGTAACCTATCACCCCCTTAAGTTTGCATCGACCTTCCAAACACCCTGTATTATAAATGATTATTAGTTGTTTTATATTTTAGTTTTTTTACAGCAGAAATAAAAAATAAATAAAGATATCATATGTACGTGCCCAAAGGCATAGGTAATGCTTGCTTACATGGCACACATTTCTGTACCTCTCTCTCCCTCTTCCGCTCGCGCCTGCAATTACCCGCGCTCGGTTATGCGATAATTAATAATTAAATTGGACGACGGCGCCTCTTGCGCCCGACCCCGCCTCTCTTGTAAGGCAGTCCGTGTCCAGGTGATTCGGATTATCGGCTAAATGCTTCATCTTACGATTGTCGAATCGTCGCGATGTATTAAGCTTATTTTGTAGAATATTTGTTTATAGGCGTAAAGATATTTTGAGGTTCGCCCATTTTTTTTTTCAATTTAAATCTGGGTATATGTGTGCGTGTACGGATAAAGCGTATATGGAGACTGGAACTTCCCAGCGAGTGTACGTTTGTCGTAATTTATTCACCTGTTGCGGTATCAGGTAGCCTAAGGATAACAGCGCAGGACGAGATTGAACCCATTGATTGAACACACACACACACACAGACACAGACACAGACACACACACACACACACACACACACACACACACACACACACACACACACACACACACACACACACACACACACACACACACACACACACACACACACACACACACACACACATATATATAACAAGGTGGATAGACTTTGTTCTTCAAGATTTCGTGGAATTTTCTCGCAGACAGAGATCTTTCTCCCTCTCTCGTAATATCTTACTTTTCGCCCGCGCTGCTTCACGGAGCGAGAAGAGCGTAAGATGAATGTGTGTGTGTATATATATAAATCATATTATCCATCGAAGTAGAACGAGACGAGAGAGATCGCGGTCGCAAGCGTAATAATTTATTCGCCCCGATGCTGTTTCTGCCGTTTCTTTCTGCGAGCGCGCAAATAGTGGGATATAGTCATATATTTATGCATGCGCGTGTGCATGTCTTTCATACATGTACTTTTGTACGTTTATATGCGGCATAGTTGCAGGGCCGACCTTGGATCAAGAAGAGATGATGAGAGCAAAAGAAGGAGGAGTAACGAAAATAAGAGTATATACGGAAGGCGTCTATATATATATCATGTACCAGGTAGCTAACGAGCCGATCATTTTACGCTCTTTTCCTTCTCTTACTCTCATTCTCATTCCCCTTTTCTTCTCTGGCCTTTATATATATATATATATATATATATATATATATATATATATATATATATCAGCTGAGGATGGTCGTTGATACTGCGGTTAAGCCGCAGCATCCAATAGTCATATATCCATTTATACCTAATATCTTGTCGGCTATGTATATACACGCATACATATATGTATGCAAGTATGTACGTATGCGTAAAGAATACATTTCTGGTGTCCATGTACGCCTGTACGGGGTCTGGGATCAATATCGAAAGCTTGATATTGATCGTGACACGAAAACCCGTTGCACGTAATACTGCGATGATATATACCGCGAAAATTGATTCTTTTCATTTACTCATTTTTTTGGTGACTATTTAGACTGTGAAAATCGCTCATATGTTTCCACGTATCGTTATTACAATTTTACGACTAAAATTGGCAAAAAAGCCGTTGGACAATGATAAGAATTTTAAGGGGTTATACCAGTGTGACACTTGCAAAAAATCAATTTTTTTTGCTTTTTTTTCGACAGTTTATACTTTCAAGAATACCCCGTAGAAATGTCAAGGCTGTATCTCTGATCATTTTATCTTGCAAAAACCGATAGTTAAATCTTTAAACACGTTTTTCTCGAAATGAGATTTTTCAAACTTGCTGACTTTGTAACTCAAAGAGCAATTATCCGATTGACTTGAAATTTGAACTGAGTATTCTTGAATATATTTACTCTACAATGACGTAGGATATTTTTGTTTGGATGAAAATTGACGATTTGGCATTGAAAAAAACGAACATTTTATAGGCAAGAAAACAGACTTTCTTTCATACCTACGCCATTTTGTTAGATTTTGATATTTTTCGAAAATCCTACGTTATTGTACAGGAAATACCTTCTAGTTTAATGACATTTTTTTCTTTTTCGGTTTCAGCTACTCAATCGGTCGGAATCATGTCAGCAGTGGAGCAACTTTTTTTTTGGCGCCTCCGAAGGCAGCGCATAAGTCGCTCGGATCTCAATATTTTTCTATGAAAAAATTATGTAATGTAGGTTAAATATAGCCAAATATATTCTTAATTTTCCGAAATATTTAATTGAGTACTTGTCTTCCAAATAAAATTCCCGAAAATCACCTGAATTTTCAGCGTTCACCCTGGTATAGCCCCTTAAGGAAATGAAGAAATAAAATAAACAATATCGTTGCATTCTGACAATGCAAACTCCAACGTCATGTGGATTATATCCTCGTATGCAAGAGTACCCGTGATATGAGCGGAAATTTTTTTTCCCAAAAGTGCGCCGTGCTCGAAATAATCACAAAGCGAAATGAGAAAGAAAAAGAAAGAAAGAATGAGGAAAAGAAAAAAAATTAAAGGAGAATCTCGACTTTGAGAAGGATCATTTTTTATATAGGCTGCGATTAATTTTTGCCCGCAGAGGACATTTTTTTTTGCCCTAGAATCTGTCGTGAACGGAACACTAGGTGATACAAAATTGCAACGGCTTTCACATAACATATAGGTATACACATGAATATACACGCGCGTATATATGTATGTATATATATATATATATATATATATATACACATACATATATATATATATATATATATATATATATATACTACAAGAACACAAATAGAACTGGAGAAAAGGGAGAGCGAGAGAGAAAGAGGGTGATCGATCAATAACGGACGCGATTATTAGCTCACGCGGTAACGTACCCCGTTATCCTGCTCGCTAGCTCTGTGCTCCTGATGGCGTTTGCTCTGGCGCGGCGTTAGAATATTGGCTTTAAATTTGATATTGGCACGAGCAACAAAATCATGTGCACAGTTTCCGGCAGACCATAATACGAAGCTAATATATATATATATATATATATATATATATATATATATATATACACATACATACATATATACACACACACGCACATATGAAGGTAGAACGTTGCTAAACTCTCGTGTAATTTAGATCGTTCGTTTTATAACATTACACGCCATCACGCGCAATCTCCGCATCTGTGCGTTATTTGCGCATGGGGAAAACTGGTATACGCACAATTATGTCGGAGGAAAAAGAAGGAAAATTCACCTGCTCGATTTTGATCGAGAAAAAAACTGCCAGTTTCAATAACGTTCTAGAGTAACCAATACTGAATACTTCGATGCCGATATTCAGAACTAATTCGCTGAATTTAATAGCGATTTTGTGCAATTGATTATCGAAAAGGTTAACGAGCAGGAAAATTGATATTTTCTAATGTTTTTGTATCTATATATGAATATATATATGTATATATATATGTATATATATGTGTGTGTGTGTGTGTGTGTGTGTGTATATATATATATATATATATATATATATATATATATATATATATATATATATATATATATATATATATATATATATATATATATATATATATATATACACATATATGTGTGTCTCTATATGTGTGTGTGTGTGTGTGTGTGTGTGTGTGTGTGTGTGTGTGTGTGTGTGTGTGTGTGTGTGTGTGTGTGTCTCAAAATGACCCGACATTTTAAATTTGGCGCCATTTTTTTGGGGCGAACACAGAGAACTTTTCTTTGACAACTGGAATCAGGAAGTATCGAGGTTTAGTCATGGAGAATTACCCGATCGAGCAGCGCATGGAAATTTTTATTTGCTGCATTGTTACTGCATAGTTATTGCAGACGAAGTTTTATGGTCGTATTATATCGCGTCGCGGCGATGTGAATTGGCTCTTTCTTCGGTTTTTTCAGAACGGAAAAGTGAATGCTAATGATCCACAGACCATTCCGGGGCTCAAGGAAGCAATTGGACACACCATTAATGAAATTAGTCCACAATTATGCCAACATGTTATTGAAAATATCGTCAAAAAAGTGAACATTTGCAAACAGCGATGAGGCCGCCTATTTATCGGATATTGTGTTCCACCCATAACCTCTATATTTGTTTCTAATATTAAAGTAAAAATACTCTTACTTTTCGAATAAATAATACGTTTCATTAAAAAATAAGAATGTCAAGTCATTTCGAGACACCCTATATATATATATTCTTATATGTACTTGATTAATCCAATGATTCTCCATTAGTTTTCAGCTCTACTTCTATACGGACGATATTCCAAAATTACTCAAAGTTGTTTTTTTATTTGTTTTTCTATCCAGGACTTATCTGGTAGCGAACAACACGACGAAAAACGTAACGAGATGAAATAAATCAAACGTATCCTCACCTGCTGTTATATGCTGCACATGTAATGACCCTGTACATTTATCATAGCCGTAATAAGGGAACCGGTGATGATTGTGTTATTGGTCTCCCGTGAAATAATCGTTGGCACGAACTGCTTCTATAAATGTTCGAATATCTGCTCGACTTTAAAGTCACACATGTCACATACACGCGGACTGGCGTAGATGCATGCGTCCATATGGACCCTAAATACATATATACAAACATACCTACACACACAAACACACACACACACACACACACACACACACACACACACACACACACACACACACACACACACATATGTATGTATGTATGTGCAGAACAGAGACGAGTTGGTGGCAAGAGACGTTCTTGTACCGATACATCGAGGGGGAAGTATTGCGAGGAGGAGAATAAACGGATCTTCAGTGGGTATTATATACCTGTCCTTTTGGCGGAGTGGCCGTTATATGGCGCGGTGCTGCTCGTCGCTTCGCTTGAAAATTATTATCTCTACCTCGTATTTAGCGAACGAAAATGGGGATCGAAATGCGTCTCGTCCATGCGTCCATACATACACACACATTTATGTGTATATGCATGTATATGTACATACTTATGTATGCAGCAGGAGTTGAACTGCTTGGCCATGCACACACACGCGCGCGCACACACACACACACACACACATTTACACGTATACACGTGTCAGACAGTCGTAATGCATTTGCACCGGCACTGTAACCATCGGCGGTGCTCCAAGTGGGCGGAATATTCGCCGAAGACGATGCACAACAACTTGGGACAAAAAGAATGATGGCGAGAAAGAGAGTGAGAGGCAATGAGAGAAGGAGGCGCGAGAGAGAGGGAGGAAGACAAAGATAGCAAGAGCGAGAGGGAGGGAGAGAAAGATAGCGAGAGATGAACTTCCACGGCACGAAGAAGAGGAAGAAGAAGATGAAGACGAACAAGAGTAGAAAGGAGAGGACGAAGAAGAAGACGACGACGACGACGACGATGCCGACAACGAGAAGTTGGAGATCTTATCGGGATGACGCACTGCGTACGCACCTGATACCGGGGATTGCGCGCATACGCGCGTCGCGCGAAGAGTCGCGATCGCCTCGTCTCTGCAACTGACTCCCCCCGCCGCTCCGCGGAGCTGTGCACGGGTATCGTCGCAACGGCAGCGTAGTCATTGGCCCCCGTTACCCGTACGATATTATCGGCAGGGTCTACAGCAGGCTCGTGCAGTTTGGTCTCTCACATACAGGGAGACGGGCTGAAAGACCGGCCGGGAAAGCAGGAAAGAGACAGATAGAGAAAAAGGAAACAATTAGGAAACACAAGCGTTTTCACGTGAGAAACAAATTATTGAAAAATAGCTATTTTGGAGTTTGTGCGAAAACTGCCGGATAGTGGGCATAGTAAAAATGTTCGCCATTTGGATTTTCAAAGGCTCGGTGTGATGTGAAATTGATCGCTGATTGCCAAAATTCTGGTCCCGCTTGCTAATAATCGATACTTCATAGAGATAGGGGAAGTCCCGTAACGCAGGACGGCACCTAGTGTCGGATACTCGTGCTATGACGACAATGTCGCAGCGCGTTCGCATAAAAAACCCATGGAAGGGGTGCGGGGGAGCGTAGCGATGCACAATCGCGGGACGCGGTTTGCCACTGCCCGTGCAGAAATTTTGGCAGGGATACAGCTGGATTCTGACTTGTATCCCGGGCTCCCAGTCGGGATCTAGTCCGATATCGGATCAGATTCGAAGACTAAATGTAAGATCCGTAAACTGGATTCCATTAGGGATCCAGAACCGGATCCTTTAATGAATCATTGAGGAATCTGGGAAGGATCACGGGTGAATACAGGCTGAAATAAAATGTCAAAAATGGAATTATGACATGTTAAATTTATTATAAAAATAAATAACATTTATAAAGTTTTGGTGCATTAAACTATCAATAAAAAAAAATTTGTCCAACGATTCAAATGGCAGATCGCGCTCATCGCGAGATTTTGATGTGAATTAAAAAAAAATTACATCACAATCTGTGAATGCAAATGTATTGACAAGAAATTATAAATACAAAAAAATTCACAACATTATTTGTGAATTTTTTCGTATTTAAGAGAAATTAAAATCAAATTCAAAATGATTAGATTAAATTTTGCGCCAAAAGTGAGTTCGTACGTATTTTGAGAGAAAACATTGCCTCGAGGCAAAGAAATTTTTGCACATAACTTTTTGTGCGAACATTTCTTTGCCTCAACACAATGTTTTCTCTCAAAATACGTTTACACTTGTGGTGTAAATTTTAATATAACTGTCGTGAATTCGATTTTTATTTTCTTCAACTTGAGGAAATTCACAACTCATTTTGTGATTTTTTTCATATTTATAATGTAATATTTGAAACTCACAACTTTTTTTGCAAAAAATTTCTTTGCCTCGGCGAAATGTTTTCCCTCGAAATACGTAAGAACTCACGGTTGGTGTAAATTTTAATCTAATCATTGTGAATTTGATTTTAATTTGTCTTAAATACATGTTTATACCCACCGACATGTCGGTGGGTATAAACAGAGACTTATTCCCCAAAACCGGTATCCCGGTTAGAATCCAACTTGCATCAGTATCGGAATATGTACGACGACGATGGCATAATTTTGAAAATTTTGGCATCACGTGTATTTTCGGTATTACTATGTAATTCCTATCTATAGATAGGAATTCCATAGTAATACAGAAAATACACGTGACGCCAAAATTTTCAAAATGATGCCATCGTCGTCCTACATATGCCGATACTGATGCAAGTTGGATTCTAACCGGGATACCGGTTTTGGGGAATCCATGACAAATCCTGATCGGGATTTGATCGGACATAGGGTATCCCGGTCAAAATTTCTGCATGGGTAAGTGTTTATGTCAGTGGTTATTATACGTCGTGTTCCATAAATATTCGATGTTTGTTAAAGTTTTTCTTGGATTCCCAAGGATTTTGGTGTCAAACGCGTAATTTTGGGGATTCTCTGTCCCCTGGTACCGGACACAAAGGGGTCCCTCAACGCCGGACAGTGAACATGCTGTTTTTTTTCTCGTAAGCATTTATACTTTTGATTATAACTGTTGTACGTTGTTTTACAGGATAGAAGAACGTAGTGAAATCAAAATGGAAGAGAAGAAAAAGGAAGGACAATGGACCAAAAAAAATTGCTAACTGAGGATGAGAGAAGCTTTGCCGCGCTACGATGTTTCGAAAAGCACTCTACATGACAAAACATCGTTATTAAACCGTGAACTAGCTTTGTTGCAGGTATTGTGCAGATTCTCCATAATTAGTCGCCAGTGACAAATGCTGCAAAAAACGATCAGTTGCTAGGAAGAGAAAAACCGAAAGAAGTGAAACTCTGACTTCGTCACCGTGCAAAATTGCTGTCGAAAAAAAAGAGAATAAAAAAAACGTTAAAGACAAACAGAAAGGAATTGGAAAGAAGTTTAAAACAGCGATAGAAGAAAATGAAACAAAAAAAAAAAACAAATGCGTAAAGGCCAAAGGAAAAGGTGGAGAGCTAAAGCGAAGAAAAAGCAACCGTCAACTCAAATATCGAATATAAAATCTACTTGCGTAGGATCCCTGGAGGAGCACGAAAAAGCCTGGATTCAGTGCGCCAGCTGCCGTGGATAGGTTTATGAATAATTAGCAAACATCCCTAAATGTTCGAAAACTTACACATGCAATTGATGCACAATGTTCTGAAGATGCTGGGCGCTGAAGGCTTGAAGTTAAGTCTGTCCGGTACTAGGTGCCACTTGCAGTGACGGCAATTTTTTGCACCAAAGTTTGAATAAAGTTTTCAATTTCATTTACGCAGGTTGCATTTTCGTAAATTCGATTTGGTTTTAAAATTTGTTGACGTAATTGTTTCAAAAAAAAAAAAAAATTACATTTCTCGAAGCAGTTTTTTTTATTGCCCGAAAAGCTGAGCTGTCCGCCACTGGGGGACTTCCCCCGATTTCCGCCAACCTTTATTTTCCGCAAAACCATTCGTCGCTTACAAAAGGATGTGGCCTCCGAATGGAGACCGTGTTGAGGATCAGCGTTATGCCGACGTTTCGCAAATGTTACAGACTGCATCATCAGGGCTGAGAGGTCCGATACTGAAGCTCTCGTGTCCCAGGTATTCCGTATATAGTTGCAGTCATCGTTCCAGATCACTGCACCAGCCAGCCTCTGGGACAGAGGTTGTCACGTCAATCGTATTTGGCACACCGTGCTCCCGGTTTTTTAATCGACCAGCTGATCAATTAAAAACATCCGATTGACCGGTGCAGTGATCTGGAACGATGGCTGCAACTATATATGGAGTACCTGAGACACGAGACCTTCAGTATGAGAGCTCTCAGGACCGGATGATGCATACTGTAACGTTTGCAAAACGTCGGCATAACGCTGATCCTCAACACAGCCGCATATTTTTGTGATAACATAAAGAGCCGTGATAGCCGTAAAACTAAAATCATAGCGTCCCCTTCAATATTTTCTTATCAGTGCTTTTTTCCACAGTAAAATGTAGAGGGTGTATCGAAATGACCTGACATTTTACATTGCGCGCCATTTTTTGTCGTCGCGAACATAGAGTACTAATCGTTCACAACTGGCATCAGGAGTATTGAAGTTTAGCCGGGTAGAATTACACGATCGGGAAACGCATGGAAATTTTGAAAAATCACTACAAAAATGACAGACGAAGTTTCATGATCGTGATATGTCGCCCCGCGGCGATGTGAATTGGCCACCAAGATCGTGCAATTTGACACCATTGGGCTTCTTTCTTTAGAGTTTTCTGAAAGGATGAGTGCATGACAATGATCCACAGACCATTCCGGAGCTCAAGAAAACAGTTGGACGCACCATTAATGAAATTAGTCCGCAGATATTGTGTTGCACACATAACCTTCAGGCTTGTACCTTATATTAAAATAAAAATATTGATACTTTTCAAATAAATAATACGTTTTATGGATAAATTTAAATGTCAGGTCATTTTAAGACACCTTTTAGATAACCGAATAAGCCCAACGACATTGTTTAAGGGGTTAGGCCACTCTAGAATTTTCGAAAAATCGTTTTTTTTAATGGTCCCCTAGGACCTGAAAAATGATGTTCTGAACGATTATGGCCGGGAAAAATCTCCTAGTACTCGGTTTTCGAATTTTAGTACAAGGCCGCCTGGTCCGCAGTTCACTACTCAGAACTTCAAACGTGTTTATCTCAAAATTGCATTTTTTAAGTTGGCCGGAAACATCACTCAGACAATTTTCAACCGATTCACTTGAAATGTTGAATATATCTTGAAAAATACATTGTCTATGGAAGTACGTAGGATTTTTTCTATATTGCATAGTTCATTTGTTATTAACAATTATCTGACGATTTTTTAGGCAATTTTTTCACTTTCCTCTTTAGAAGTACGCCATTTGGTCAAAAATCCATATATCGAAAAAATCCTACGTTCTATAGCAGTTACATATAATCGAAAAAAATTAATTGGCTCATTATAATTAAAGAATTACAGGAGCTCTTTGTTCGGCCGTGGACTCTGGAAAAACAGAGACGTCATCGCAAAAACGCTGCACAGCCGCCATTTTGAAACTAATCGCTTAAAAAAAATTATCGTATACAGTCACTGATATGTATGATAAACACCCTTTTTGGTAATCTCGATTTATTTGGTAGTTTTTCCGAAAAAAAAAATCCCCAAAAAGCCTATTTTTTCGGCCTCTAGAGTGGCCTAAGGTCTATCAAAATCGGTTTCCGAACGCTGGTTATTAACTCCATTCAGTTAAATAGCAGCTGATTTCCCTTTCGATCCAGCAACTTCTACCTGGACTTACTTCCCGCGGAATAGATTTAACTTTCCGGTTATCCGGACCTATCCGGCTAGGACAACTCTCCGATCCGCCGAATCGTCGTCTAGACAGTTCACCGGATTTCGCAGTCAGTCGTTGTCCTTCGCACACTTCATTTTGTCCAGTATTATGCATAAACGCGAGGCCGTGCAATTGACGAATGGTTCTCGTTAATGCGAGATTGGTGCTCCGCTAGCGAATTTACCACGGCGACTCGCGTTGGGCGGGGGGTGCACATGGGCGGAGCGCAGATTGCGACGCGCGTGCGACCCGCGCAGTTAGTTGGCAACGCAGTCGCGCATCAGTTTGCGTCGCTGCTCCTGCTGCGCGCAAATTAGAACCGCATCGAGTGGCCCCATGTTCTCGCTACCCGGCGTCAATGATGAACGAGCTCGCGCTGCGAAACGCCACCGCGAGAGAGGCAAAAGGAGGAAAGGAAAAAAAGAAGCGTGGCAGAAAGGATGTAACAAAGACAGAGGATAGGAAGGACGTCGCGAGTCTGTTGGAGAAACGAAATTGCGCCGATGAGAGTCACAGAAAGAAACGGTAAGCGGGAAGTATACTATAAGGAGCTCACGGAAGAATGCTTGGCAACGACTGCGCAACGAAACGGCCGCAATCAAATGCAGTCCCGTCGCACCATTTCGCAATCTTTCGGAGTCTTATCGTGTTTGTGTATTTATATATTGATATAAACATACAGTACCGATGAAAAGGACGCGGAGAGCAGAACGGATTGAGCGAGAGTGGGCTGGAACATGAGGACGAGAAAATGAATAGGAGTGCATGTGTGATACTTCGGTACGACGATGCAAGGGAATACCGAAGGGACAGGAACGAGAGAAAATCGGAGGGAACGATCGCACGTTTTATCCCAGTTCGCCGAGAAAGAGAATTAAAGAGGGAGGGAGAGCGAGAGAGAGAGAGAGAGAGAGAGAGAGAGAGAGAGGGAGAGGGAGAAAAGAGAAAAAAGAGAGTGGGCACACTAGCGGAGAGACTCGCGTCCCATTACCGTCAATGGGCACTCCCGTTCCAGAAGACGCCATAAAGCCATAAACAGGGCGACCTGTTAGTCGATACCTGTTAGCGTGCTGGAGCCTCGTCTTCGTCGTCTACTCGTTCTCTCTCTCTCTCTTTTATTTTCTTTTCTTCCTTTGTAGCTTAGTCCCTGCGTAAAGGGTATGCACTACTGTACTAAATCGACAAATTCTTCTCTTCAACACCCAGAATAAAAATAAAATAAATTCCCGAGCTCCGAATGATTTAACACCTCGTTTTCTTGTCTGAGAAATGATATCGTTTTATCTTTTCATTGCGATTTCGGAAAACTACATAGCGCTTGCCAACATTAAAACGCGAGAAAGAGGGGGAGAGAACCATGCGAATAACTAATGATGAGTCATACGACTCACAGCTGAGAAAACTTTCCTTTTCCATCAACAATCTCATTTATTTCTCATTTCTTCATTCTTAGGAACAATGAGTTATAGTGTTTGAAACAAAATCGACTGAGATTTCACGCATTAGGGAATAACAATTCTGAACTTAGTAATAACGAAATATTTATAAGCGCAATTTATTGAAATTCATGGAGGAATAAAAAAAAGGATTCAGACTTTAAATTTCCCAGGATTAATTTTGGATCTCATTAATCCGGTTATATTTTTTTTGCTGTGCTGCGCGAAATATATATATATATACACACACACACATACAAACAGAGATGTATAAAATAACGGGAATATGGCTAGCGAACACCATCGAATATTATTCGTAAGAGGTTATCAGATCGTCGATACATCGAAAGTCACGTTTTTTGCTTTTTCTTCTTTTTCTCATTTGTTTCTACCTCTATATATATATATATATATTACCTCCGACTGCTTTTTTCTTATTTTTATTTTCATTTTTTATATCGTTTCTTTTATTCCATATTGCCCCGGCGATTACTCCCGCAGGCTCTCGTATACATAACGTAATAAAACTCGCGAGGCGCGTGTTGAGATCGAATCACCGGTGCGTTTGTCGTTGTCATCGTCGCCGTCGTCGTCGTCGTCGTTGTCGTCGTTGCGACCGCGTGAATGATCATCATCGACGATAAAACGTCTGGTTAAACGACAGCCACCAATGGGGCGGCACACATACACACGCGCATTTTACCTGTGCATACGTAAATCGTAAAATCCCCGCGAGAATAAAAATGAAAAAATAAAAAGAGCAAGAAGAAAAGACGGTCAAAAGTTTGAAAAGAGACCGTCTCTCCCTCTCTTTCTCTCTTCCCTTATATACACAAACGGACCGCGATCATATGAATATTCTTGATTCCCCGATGAGTGTATTCTCGATGTACATTACGTATGTCTGTATATATATATATTTTTTTATTTTCTTTATATATATATATATATATATATATATATGACGGTATGCGAACGCGGCGTGTCTGGCACGACGGAATTTCGGGACTAATTCACTCGGGCAGGTAATGGCACCTCTCACGTATATCTCAACGATCGTCCGAGGTATAGGTATACACGTATAATATGTCTTCTATCGTCGAGATATAATTTATGGGAAAACCAACACCGCGCATGTTCACGTACGTAATATCCGTCTATTAGGTACTCACACACACACACACACACACACATGCACGGCCAAAGGTGATCCCATGGCTTCCGGTTTTCCCTTCTGCCGGTCTTTCGAGCTGATGAAGGTGCATTTCTGTCTGTGTACGTACGGCAGGGGTAGAAGCGCGAGTCTGCGCGATTGTGAC
This sequence comes from Ophion obscuratus, assembly GCA_964007375.1. Taxonomy (NCBI): domain Eukaryota; kingdom Metazoa; phylum Arthropoda; class Insecta; order Hymenoptera; family Ichneumonidae; genus Ophion; species Ophion obscuratus. The sequence goes on from OZ023323.1 coordinate 33,036,977, forward strand.
TTTTTCCACTAGCCATAGAGTGGTCGCAGTAGTCACGGTAATGGCGTTTCTTCGAGTCTTGTTTTCTTACCGTTCCTTCTTCTCTTTTGTCTTCTCTTCTTCATCTTCTTATTCTGATTATTATTATTATTGTTGTTGTTGTTATTATTATTATTATTCACCTTCTGTTTTTCTTGGCTGGTTGTCCGGCAAGGCGCGGTCACGTAGTCGAGAGGATTTCTCTCTCTCTCTCTCTCTCTCTCTCGCTATCTTACTCTCTCGCTGTCGGGCAAAAGGATGGGCGAGGCTCGCGAATCGAGGCAGCGGTGGCGGTATCGCTGCCGCTTCCTCGTGTGTCTTCTGCTCGTTTAGCTCGAAGGCGAAGACGTCAGGCCCCGACGGGAAGACGTTTCGAACCGGGAGAGAGAGGAGAGAGAAGAATTGGGGAGGAAGACAGAGAGAGAGAGAGAGAGAGAGAGAGAGAGAGAAAGAGCTTGAGGCGCATCCCAACCTTTTCGCAATGCAAGAAGCCTGTCCAGCGCACACACGTCGTCCATCGGCCTATTAGCGAACTTATTAGCGACGCTATTGCTACCGTGCGATCGCTCGAGGCTCATCGCGACGGAAATAAGCTTCTTGAAGCGTGCGCAACGAAGCCGCGTCTTTAAAGAGCACTAAATTCTAATTTACGCGGACACGCTTCTTAAATATTTTGTCACGGAGATTGCCGCGCAAAGGTGAGGGTTTGGCGATAAAATTGTTTCCCTGTAACTCATTGTATTGCCTGGATATTTAATTGAAAAACCGCAAACGAGCACGATACCAAAAGATTGATCAAAGAATTATGTATTTTTTGGGAACTGGTTGTAAGATGAAATTATGGCTGGATCGGTAAGAAAAATTAAAGTAGCAACTTATTGGATACTTTCGTGTGAAAAATAACTTAAAAAACGTAATTATTAACAGTGAGTCCGAATATTTGTACGGACGGCGGTCAACGTTGCTGCACGCGTGATGACGATCGACGTCTCGTATTGGCAGAGAGCTCGCGATCGCGGGTTCCGCAAAAGGAGCAAAGACCCTCGCAAGAACAGGAAAAAAGGACCTCTTGGAGCGAGTACGTCTGCAGACGGCGAGTCACATGGCCCAAGCAGTCGGTCATTAAATGTGAGCAGGAAAAAAGAATTTTCTTGAGAAATCTCTATCGAAATGTTTGCACGCGGTTTTCAGGAAAAAGTATTTTTTGTAATGGCAATCAACAGATCTTGACAACTACGCAACCGATTGACGTCATGTTCTTAGCTTCAAAGTTATAAAGGTTTTAAAGCTTCGAAAAAATAAAGTTTTCATTGACTTTTAGAAGCTTTGTTGCGTCACGCCCCCCGCTTCATCGCATTCACCCCCCATAATCCCAAAAAATCTGGACAATATGAACAATATCGGGCAGGGAAAGGAAAGCCCTTTTCTGGGTGACAATAAGCCCGTAACCTAGGGGAGTTCGAGGATTATCAGGCCGTCACCATTTTTATCACTGGCGCCTTACCTACACGTGTTACATCCCACTCCAACCCCACGACAAATGAACTCCGAACCACCACAGCGAAAGATAATAGAAAATCAACTTTAGTTACCCCATCAATTGACCAACCCACCCCGCCAATACAGTCGCTCACAGCTCAAGCGAACAAGAGGCATCCGAACATCCTATACGAACGCTGTCGGCGCCGAAAAGGCGAGCTTTGTCATAAAAAACTTGGGACATTTCGTAAATGGAAATCAGCTGGATCACCCGAGGAACAAAATCATCACATCTGAAATTGGTGTCCAGCCCAAACTTACAAGAAACATCCAAATATTCTATTTAAAATTTATCGCCGACAAAAAGGTGAGCTTTGCCATAAAAAGCCAAGGGTACCGTGCAAATCGGAATCAGCCAGACCACCCCTTGGACGGGTTGGAGCGATGAGAGCCACTCGACCGATACAAAAATCACGCATAGCACAACATCCGAGCGAACTATAAGGAGGAACACCACTGAACCACTTTTATCAATATCCAGGCGATCGTAAAAATGGACTAATCCGGGAACTCAAGATACCCATCAGGGGGACCGCAACGAGAAAGTCACCTCTGAGTCATACGTACCCCCTAAAAACGACTACCAGGAATACGAAGGTCACCTAAAATTGCCTACACGTGGAAGACTACTTATCGGAATTGCCGAAAAATCGAGAGAAGACCGCTCCCAAAAAGGGGTATGAAAGGAAGGACCAGGACCATACTCAGTGTGGTCTCGATCTCAACCCGGCAGTCGCAGCTGTAGCCGTAAGCGAGCTGGCAGTCGTCGGAGTAGTAACAGTAGCAGTCACAGTCGCCGTCACAGTCTCAACCTCGCGGCTAAAACTACGTTAGTCAGTTGTCGTCACCAAAGTCTGCTAGTCGAAATTCAGCAAAGTCCACTGTACGTATTGTCCAGTCACGTTTCATCTTCCAATATCGGTCGAAGACTTTCCTCAAAAGAAGTCTAAGTCCATCGCGAAGTGTCCAATTGTCAAATCTAAACCACAACCGGTTTAACCAATTGACTGCGAACAACTATATTCCCTTCTTGAACATTGTAACCATTTCAAGTATTTAATCGTGTGAAAATGTTGTAACTATTTAACCGCGTCTAACCATTGTGCAAACACTACGACCATTCTATTTAAGGGCTTAGGGCACTCTAGAGGCCGAAAAAATAGGGTTTTTGGAGGATTCTTTTTTAGAAAAACAAGGAGATTACAAAAAAGGATGTTTATCATACATATCAGTGACTGTATACAATAATTTTTTTGAAGCGATTCACTTCTAAATGGCGGCTGTGCAGCGTTCGTCTCAAAACTGCATTATTAAGGTAGTTCCTCTGCGAAAATCCCAACCAAAGTTTACACACCATGTTCATGTTTAAAAGATTGATAATTGGTTTAATTAGTAATAAATAAAATTAAAAACTACGAAATATTGACTCGGTACTAGTAGATAATACGATGGATATCATTTGTTGCCGTAAAATATATTTTACATTGTGTTTTTGATTTACTATTACCAGTGATCTTTTTGCCGGGACTGTCCAGGCTTTGCCCCAATTGTTTTTTTTCCAGGCTTTGCCCGGCTTTGCCAGGCTTTGCCCCAATTGTATTTTTTCCAGGCTTTGCCAGGCTTTGCACCAAAATTGTGAGGGCTTCTCATGGTTATATCTTGGAAACTAGATGGTGAATGATTCTCATTTTTTTCACATTATTCGTGATATCTTACTCTAGCTTATCCTCGTTTTTTAATTAATTTCTTAATTTTCGTTTTGGCGGTAGAATTAATGATACTCTTTGCCCATCATAACGCATTTGTTACGTGTAAACCAAGCCAACTTTAAGTGTAAATATCTCAGGTTTGGGGTGGTCAAACTTATTCAAATTGCACAGATGTTTGGATAATGTATTAAATAACATATATGTCAAATTTCAACCATTTCTTAATTCAACTCTCCTGTGGAGGTACTACCTCTAGTTGGCCGGAAACTTAATTCAGAAAATTGTCAACCGATTTACTTGAAGTGTTGAATATATTTTGACAAATACATTGTCTATGGAAGTACGTAGAATTTTTTTTTATATTGCATGGTTCATTCGTTATTAACAATTATCTGACGATTTTTTACGCAAATTTTTGGAAAGTGAGTAATTTTGTCAGATAATTGTTAATAACAAATGAACTATGCAAATTTTAAAAAAATCCTACGTACTTCCATAGACAATGTATATTTCAAGATATATTCAACATTTCAAGTGAATAGGTTGAAAGTTGTCTGTTATGTTTCCGGCCAACTTGAAAAATGCAGTTTTGAGATAAACGCTGCACAGCAGCCATTTTAAAATTAATCTCTTCAAAAAAATTATTGTATACAGCCACTGATATGTGTGATAAACACCCTTTTTTGTAATCTCGATTTATTTTGTAGTTGTTCTGGAAAAAAAATCCCCAAGAAGCCAATTTTTTCGACCTCTAGAGTGGCCTAACCCCTTAATCTACATGTAAGCACTGTGGAAACGTTATAATCGTGAGGAAATTGTAACAACAATAACCCGAATTTCAAGACGATACTTCCAATAAAGGAGATTATAACCACGATCTATAGACGACCACTGGAACAAAAGGAACACAGAGGATTATCCGTACAAACAAATAAATAGAGTAAAACATTTATGCAAAACTCTCGTATTATTCGAACTTCCTCAAAACTAACGCATTATCCAACCGTCATTCTTCCAATATCAAAGACGTGACTTCCGTCCCTGGGTATAGAACTTAATTTTCTTGACCTGAAAGCGAAGTCAATACCCTATTGCGTCCTCTCTAAAATTCGATAAGTTCCCGTGGACGTAATAGCTGCAAGGGGCGGGGGGGGGGGCTAAGGTTAATTCGCTACAAAAAAGCATATTTACGATAATTTTTTTGACGACACAGTTAATATATATTCATTTATATAATTAGTATGTAGTAAAAGGACCTTTAAAGAATAATCTGTAAAAATTTTATTAATTTTTATGCAAAAATGCGACATTGACAGCAAATCTTCGCAGACGCCTAAAAATTATGTTACATTGCGGCGAACCGCATAACTCATCACTGGATCATCTGAAATAAAAAAACTAAAAAGATTTCATTAGTTGATAAGTTCCTCAAGGTAACGCTGTCGGGGTTTTTTGAAATTGATTTTTTAATCTCTGGTTACACTTAGAAGTGAAAATATCGATTTTTCATTTAAAAAATCGGATATTTCGTTATTGTAAAACAAGTTGAAATTATAAAAAAAATAAAAACTCGACAGCGTTACCTCGTAATTTATGTGTAGAAAGAATGTGTAAATTTCAAAAGGATCGATGCAGTAGATTTTGAGCCAGAGAGTTCATCCACTTTGAAAATGTTAAGTGTGAGAAAAACACGTTTAAAAGTTCCAAAGATTTCTATAATAAAAAATAAAAAATTAAACATCAATAAACGAGTTTTTTTTCATATACTCAGATGTGTATATGAATGCAGAATCATCGATGCCAGGCTCATTTGACAAAAGCATTCATACGACAAAGTTTGAAAAAAACGCGAAAAAATACCTTACCCCCTTAAACGTTCGATCAATTTTTAGAAGCTTTCAAGTTTTTAATAACTTTTCGAGGTTTAAACACTTTTATTCACTTTTTAAAGTTCTAAGGTTATTATTAACTTTTCAAAATGTTGAAGTTTCTCAGCTTTTAAAGACTTCAACGTTTGTATTATCTTCCCAGAGCTTTAACGTTTGCTTTTGCCTTTATTTGAAGCTTTAAAGTTCTTATAAACTAAAACAAAACACGTTGACCTTTGTATCATCTTTTCAAAGATTCTCGGCTGGAGAACGCTTTTTCAAAAACTTCTCCATCATTGTTTTCACGCAATTTAGAGCCATTCGAAAAAATGCCGTTATTATTTTCAACGAGCATCAAAGAGCTTTTCAACGGTGCGAACAAGGTGACCCTTGACAATCTCCAACTGAATTTAAAAATGATAATAATGAATTTTCTCATTATCCCATTGAGTTTAAACGTAAAAAGCGAATTTTCCTTTCAAATAAAATGGCGGACCAAATGATCAAAACCGTTACTAGATCTAGGTCTGATTCAAAACCTCAAAAATTCGGCATGAATTTTCTTTACACGTAGTACTATTGTTCGAAGGGGTAATACGTTTTTATCTTTTGTCAGCTGGTAATTTATCATTTTTATCAGCCCAGGAGATCGATTTTTGCCTATAATTTATATTGATCCTAGTCGGTGTGACACAAGGCCTGAAAATGTGGCATCTTTCATTTCTCGCTAAAATCGATTGAGCAGGTTCTTGTTGGATAAAAAACATCAAAAAAAAGAAGAAAGGAAATAAAAAATAAAGAAAATCGATTTTTTTATAATCATGTGCCGGAACCAATGTTTAGGTCCGATTGAGTTCTACCTGATAAATTCGCAATCAGCAAAAAATGTACAATATGACAAATAATGGATTTTTTATATACTTTTTTTCTGACACCCCCTATATATATATAATTCATGGTATTCTCGAACGGGGGCAGCTGCGTTAAAAGCAGCAGGTGAATCCTTCATCGCTACCGGTATATACGTTGTACACACACGCACGTACGATAAGTTTCACCCTCGCGTCGTCGCCCGTGAAACTTCCATTCTCTATGTACACACACGTCGTGCCGCGCGCGTGTCCTACAATGTGCGATGAAAGAGAACGCGCCTCGCCCTCGTACATTGTATCCATCTAATTGCATCGAACCGCCATCGTTATTCGTCGCGATTTTTATCGCCCTCGAGGCGAAACCTTGTTGTCTGTGACAGGGGTATTTGGGGTATTTTTTTGGTTGCGTCGTCCTTTTTTTCTTTCAAATTATCACCTGTATGAAAGTGAGGATAATGGGGCGAGGAATCTACACCTTAGCGACACATATATGAGTCATATATAACGCCTACATTTTTGATATATTTTTCAGACCAAAAAATAGATTGAAAATATATCGAAAATATATGCGTCGCATATGCCTCATATATGCATCATATATCGTTTTTATACGCAGCATATATTTTACTGGTCAGAAAAATATATCGAAAATATATGGGTCATATATGCGTTATATATTTGGTGCATATATACTGAATATATACGTATTATTCTATTTTTCGTCATTATATATGCGACCGATATATATATATATATATATATATATATATAGCATATAGTTTCTGCATATATTTTACATACATAAATTTCCATGGGGGTATTCTGAATTTTCTGAATTGAATATCATTTTATTTATTTAATTTTCGGTATCTAGGCTATCTAAAGAAGTCAGAGAGATATCTAAAGAAATATAAAGGACTGATATGTAGGAAATAAAAAGTGAATTCGACTAGTATACATGCAAACGTATGTACAGATATTTTACGACATGAATTAAGTAAAATTCATTGAATTAATTTTACGATATGATGTAAAAGTGGTAATTCGTTTCTCCAAGACTATACAAGAAAACATCCCTACATGATTAAAACAAAAAAAATGTTGGGCCTTCTGAACGAGAACGTTTACATAGGTAATGCTTTTCAACATATTTCCAAACGACTCTTCGTATTTTTGTCGTGAACGTAATCTTGATTTGATAAGAGGAACAAACGAGAAAACTACCCAAAAACGACTTGCTCCATCCACCCCTTGAGGTTTGAGGCTCACTTTGCGCCAGAGTTTGCTTTACACCGTCTGCTCACATTTTTCGCTGTTGGTAGAAGAATGAATTTTTCCTTACTCAATATACTTTTATATATATTTACATATATTATATAAATATTAATATACATAGATATTGGGGTATTGCAAAAGTTGTGCTTGTGTGTAGTACATTTTCGCATATCATTCAGCGCATTGCGAGCTTGGCAACACAAATCAAAATATCAATTAACTTGGTAAAGCAGAGCCCGATGCTTTGGACTGTTGCAAAATCTCTCGGTTCATCTCTCTCTTTCTCCCTCTCTCTCTCTCTCTCTCTCTCTCTCTCTCTCTCTCTCTCTCTCTCTCTCTATTTTCTCTTTCTGCTGTTATACTCGGCTCTGACATATAATCCGCGAAACAAGCATATAAATATATATATATATATATATATATATATATATATATACGTACGTGTATATTTGTATGGAAGTCGCGCGGCCGTGTGCTCGCGAGAACGAGCAAGCTTCTTTGGTATCCCGCGTTATCGGCGGCTTGCCGATCGGCCTTCTCGCGCGCATCCTCGCACCGCGCGCTTATTCCAACGATACCGAGAGCCTATCTCCTGGCGTATCCGCACACTCGAGTGCGTGCATCTCCCTCTCTATCTGTCTCTCTCTCTCTCTCTCTCTCTCTCTCTCTCTCTCTCTCTCTCTCTCTCTCTCTCTCTCTCTCTATCTCTCTCTCTCTATCTCTCTCTCTCTCTCTTTCCCTTTCTCTCTCAGTCCATTCTCGCACTCTTTCGTAATCGCACGAGAGGCGGCGGACTCTCGGCCTCTTCGCTACGAATAATCGACCAACAGATCGAGAAATTATGGCGCAGAGAGAAAAAGCAAGTGGGAGCGGGAGGGGGTGACGGCGGTTCTTGAGTGGAGAGGGCGGGAGGAAGGGAGATAGAGATGCTTGGAATGGAAAATAACGAGAAGCCAAAAGAAATCAAGAATCAGGATTTGATATGCATAAAAATACATACATAATAATAATCTAAACCTTATTTAGTAAGGTAACCAATACACCAAGTGTATATATATATATATATATATATATATATACACATATATACACACGTTTGTGTCAGGTAAAATACTGGAGATGATAATATATGATAATGTCTAGTATTATTATTTTCAATAATGATAATTACTATTACTATTATTTGGGATGAACACATATTTTTTCAATGCTCGATTATCGATGTCTTCCGGTAAAATTTGAATTCCCTATGCGCGCACGGTATGCGAAAATATGGAACGAGAACGAGAGAGAGAGGAAGAGAAAGAGACAGGAGTGAGAGTAAGATAAAGCACATTGTTGACGGCTCGGAAAAAGGGCCCGGTCGATGAAGCAACGGGAGGGGGAATCTCGTCGATTGGCAAACACCGCGCTGAGGACAGGGAAAGGGATTGAGGGCAGGGCAAGGGGAGGCCAAGTGGAAGTGGCGCGGTCGTTTAGTTAAAGAAAGATCAAAGGGAGACCGGCAATAATTATAGAAATATGCGCGTTGATGCGGCGCGCCCGCGCTCACGATCGCACTCGTGTCGTCGTCTACTCGCGTTGTCCAAAGGATGAGAACGCATCGCGGGAAAAGAGGGTGTGGGTACGTGAAGAGAGAGAGAGAGAGAGAGAGAGAGAGAGAGAACACTCCCGTGCATCGGGTGCCTTCTCTCTGTTTCTCTCTCTCTCTCTCTGTCTCTCATTTGATCTCTCTCGCACTCGGTCTTGGTCATTTCCTATCGGATCTTTCGTCTTTCCAACTTATTTTCGTTTCCGATTGCCTCGATTTAATCTTTCATTCTCTCGGCCCTCCTCCAGCTCCATCTCTCTCACTCTTACTTCGTTTCCCTCGTGTTCCCGAGCTTGTTTCACAAACCGCGGACTCCTCGTTTCTCTCATTAATACAGATATCTTCGCACAGCCTCCGCGCTCCCCTTATCAAAACGTCGTAATCTCCGAACACGCTGTTCCTCTCCCGCCTCCTTCGTTCATCCTGCCCTTTCCTTTCTTCCTTGTTTCTTTCTCTCTTTCCACTGTCCCTCGTTCTCTCTCATTCGGCGTATACTTTTTTTTTGTTCCTTCGTTTATCCCCTTCACCCATCAGTTCTTCCCTCTGCTTCTTTGAACTTTTTTTTCTTCTTTTTTTCTTTTCTGATTCTCGTGCACGAATTGTCGCACCGCACGCTAATAATTGAACGCCCACCTGAATGATTTGCATTTTTTTTTAACGCATCGATTTCAATTGTCCGGGAAGATTTTTTTTTATTGGTATTAGAGGCGAGGATTTATTTGATGGCGGTTCCGGAATGTACCGCCAGAACGAACGCTCGTACTGTCTCCTCTTCCGTTTCTACTTCCACAAGTGCAAAAGTTATCTCTGACTGTATCTCTTACTACTTGCAGCAGTAGAAGAAGAATAGATCAGACACGTCTGATTTTTTTTGCGTGCGCGGTTTCGTAGCCAAAGCAGGGACCAATTGAAACAACAATTTCGTGTGAGAGTGTGTGTGAGTGTGTGCGCACGCGCGCCTGTGTGCGTGCGTGCGTGTGCGTGTGCGTGTGTGTGTGTGTGTGTGTGTGTGTGTGTAGTATATATAAGCATATATTTGACGTTACCGTGGGATGTGAATTTTGCACTTCGGTGTGCACAAGATGCGACGCAAATACCGAGATGGAAAATACGCGTACCGATATTAATCTCGCGGTTAGACGAGAGAGAGAGAGAGAGAGTGGGAGGGAGAGGAAGAAGAGAAAATCTACTCGACGATATACGTATACTATATATATATATATATATATATATATAGAAAAATAATATATTAGAATTATAATGACAAAAATATAATAATTTAATAGTTAGAAATAATAAAAAAAACATGACGAAATAATATTTTCAAATGATAATTAGAAAATTATTATAAAATAATCTTTTGAAATAATAATACTAAAAATAAGGGATGAGACAGTGGAATATGGTGGGGAATGTAGTAAGGGGGAAGGAAGATCCCGTATAATGGAATCTGCGATAAAAAAAATATAATATAAGTATAAGAAAATAATATTTTGACATAATAATAAGAATATAATAAAATAACATTTCGAACCCGTTGTATCTATGTAATATTCGCTAACAGCATGTCTGACTCTTCAGGACGGTTATTAAAACAACCTTCACATAAAGGTGCTCAATGTATGAAACGTTGATCGAAAGATGACTTTGAAGTCATTCAGATCAACGTAATGTTGATTATGGGGGCATTGAGGTACCACGAGAACGGTCTTCGAAGTCAAATGTCTCCAAAATCACCTTTCTCCATATATATATATATATATATATATATATATATATATATATATATATATATATATATATATATATATATATATATATATATATATATGTATATTAGACTGATTAAAAAAAAAAATTATTTTTTTTTCCTTCTGGATTCTCGTGCTATTGTTGGGCACTAACAAAAGAAAATTTCTCTAAAAAAATGGGCGCGGTGACTGAATTTTTAGAGGTGGCTATCTCGACTTTTTTGTATTTGAATTTTTTTTAACGAACGTATTGCATTTAAGCATAGACATGGCTTCGGATTACGGATAAAAATCGGAAAAGTTTTGAGTTTGTTCTTTTACAAACATAACAGAGAAAAACTGACCATACGTCGAAGTGCACACGAAACGATGAAAGAAGTTTTCGAACAATGGAAATGTGCTGAAATTCCAACGCGTCGATTGAATAACGCAATCTCGAAATCAATAAAACTCCATCTAGTCTTGAAAAAACTTAAAAAAAATCGGGTTAAAAAGAATTTGCCGTCACAAATATCGAAGGAGCGTAAATTTAAGAGAGATTTGGACAAACTGTTCAACGTTGCACATTTTCGTTCTGCCCAAAATGTTAACGAACTTGAGAATGGCTGGGAAGAAATGTAAATATACGATTTATGAATAAAAGCTTATAATTTAATTTTTTGTAAAAAGTGCGAAATGTTAATGCGTATAAATAAATCTACATGAATAACGAGAGTAGTATAGACGCCATTATTGATCTACCTGGATTTGAATTGTGAATATTGCAATCTTTTCAAATTGTTAGAGTTTATTTTTGTTACGAAAAAGCTGCTGGATGTGATTTTTATCCGTAATCCGAAGCCATGACTATGCTTAAATGCAATACGTTCGTAAAAAAAAATTCAAATACAAAAAAGTCGAGATAGCCACCTCTAAAAATTGAGTGACCGCGCCCATCTTTTTAGAGAAATTTTATTTTATCAGTGCCCAACAATAGCACGAAAATCCAGAAGGAAATTTTTTGTGAATCAGTCTAATGTATATATGTGTGTATATATATATATATATATGTATATATATATATATATATATATATATATATATATAGGGTGTCCTGTTATGAATGAATTATCCTGCAACTCTCGATAGGGCAGACCATGTCCTACTATAGTAGCATATATGACGGAATTTCAGTTTAGTAAATGATCCACGGTTTTCAAGATAAAAATCATCTGCTTTTGGTTTTTCGCATGCCATTTCTACCAATGATAACATTTTTGACCCGTTTTTTTAGTTCTCTTGGTTATTTATTTTATCTATAGAAGTTTCCCCTTTAACCTTAAACGTTGAGGCGTTAGGCCACAGTAACGGGTATAAAATCATGTGCGAATTTAACAATTTTTTTCGTATGCAAAAGTGATTAACTCGTGAAAATAATTACACGTCTATTTAGCATGAATATCAAGCTGTTAGAAAAAATCTAATTTTTTTTTTCGATGTACAAAATGGCCGACTACTAATATTTTCTTTGGTTATCTTTTCTTAGGTGCTCCGCGGCTTGACATTTAGCATCCACAATTGTTGACCTAGAACAAAAAACAAAAATTCTCGTCAATCTACATTAGAATACCTAGAGAAGTACGTACGGAATTTTAAAAAATATTGTTTCATTCAAAAGTTGTAGGTATTTGAACTTGAGAAATGAATTTTCAGTGAAAAATTTCGTTATAACTGTTCATAAACTACTCATAAAATGAAAAGATTTCGATTAATCCGAAATTCCGTACGTACTTTCCGGCAAAATGCAATTAGGAACATAACTTTTTAATTTGAAGTAAATCGAGTGAAAATTGTTGAAGTTATTTGTTACGCCAATTGGAAAACAGCTGTATCGAGAAGCTTCGAGTAGTTGGCCATTTTGTACATCGAAAAAATAAATGTATACCAGGTGTGTAAGTATGAAACCGGAATTTTTGTACAGAAAAAACACGTTTATTGTAATGATATGATACAAAGTATCATATCATTACCGTAGGTACATCCGCCAGTTGTTGTTGTGTTTGAGGGTCGTCTTCGTCCAACAAGGCTTGCAGGTCAGCGTCTTCAAACTTTTTCGGTGGTCTTCCACGTTCTTCGTTCCTCACGTCAAAATCGCCACTTTTGAACCGTTTGAACCACTCGAAACACTGTGTTTTACCGAGAGCATGCTCACCAAACGCCTCCACAAGCATTCGATGCGATTCGGCTGCGGTTTTCTTCAGATGAAAACAGAAAAGTAGTGCTGTCGGCAAATCGTAATTTGTTGGCACAAAACTCGACATGTTTATCTCTAATAAACTAATGCTACTGAATGAAACTCGTGTTATTGTGAGTTGGAAATCTTTGTCGGATATCAATACAATAACAAGACACCGCTGACGTGATGTGTCGGTAACTGCATCGACATCTAGCGCCACCTATGGGCAAATTCCGGTTTCATACTTACACACCTGGTATGTATATGTATATTTTTTCTAACAGCTATGATTTCGTACTAAACAGATGTGTCGTTAATTTTATGAGTGAATCACTTTTTCATGCGAACAAAAATTATTAAATTCGCGCATGATTTTATACCCATTACTGTGGCCTAACACCTTAAGGAAACTCTATGAAAAAAGATCTTATGCAGATGTTCATACAAACGAATTCGAACATCTGACTTTGACAGTCTGCGGTGTAAAAAACATGTACTATGCATATCGTGCCTATTGTTTTAAAAAGTTGCTTAGTTATTGTCGATTCATATCATTTGTAGAAATGACATGCAAAGAAACAAAAGCAGATGATAATAATAACATAAAGCCCAAAATCTTGAAAACCGTGGGACTTTTCATAAGCTGAAAATCCAGCTCATAGTGGGACATGATCCGACCGATCGACACTTGCAGGATTATCCATCCATAACAGGACACCCTGTATAAACGCACACAGGAATACACAAATGCATATACAAGAGTTGAGGGAGAGTAAAAGACAAAGTTGGGGTTCCTCATGACAAATGCGTAACACGGTGCGATAGCTTGAATTTTCAGCGCATCAGGCGCACTTCGCGTCTTGGCCGGGCATTCACGTCGATGCGACATCGCGCGCGTGCATGTGGGCCAAGATTCGCGCGATGAGGCCGCGAGTTTCTCGACTTCGTGGAAATTGTCTCGCTCGCTCACTCGCCGCCCGACGAGTTGAGGGGCGGTGGCAATATTCCCCATCCAAGAAGAGAGCGAGACCAAGATTCTCTCTCTCTCTCTCTCTCTCTCTCTCTCTCTCTTTCTTGCGTGTGTGTCTAGCACTGCGAATCATCGAGAAAAAGTTGCGAAAAAGACGGTCGAATAAAAGTGAAAAAAGAACGAAAAAAAAAACAACTGATGAAATGGAAAATTGAAGGAAAAAAAGCATTGAAAGTTCATTAGTAGTACAGTCGTGCTGTCGCTGAAAAACCCCGTAATCGGAAAAAAATTAGAAGGCTATTTTTTTGACAGGTGATTTTGTAGGTGCCGCGGGTGCTAAAGGCAAGTTTTCTTAAAAATCAGGGTATAGGGTTTTTTTAGGGGATGGAGGTGGATTAAGGGGTTACCCCCACTTGGGATTAAAAAAAAATCGATTTTTTTATTGCATTTTTTTGAAGTATAAGTATCTGAGAATATGTCCTGAAAATGTCAAGTTGATCCGAACAAAATTGACTGAGATATGAGCATTGAAGAGAAGAATCCGTTGTGTAAACGACCGGCTAATTGAAACTTTAAACGCGTTTTTCTCAAAATGGCATTTCTGAAGTCGGTGACCAAGATTACTCGAACACTAATGAACCGATCTTCTTGAAATTTTGCAGGCTTATTTAATACATAAAAACGTAGTCTTTAATCGTTCGATTTTTTTCGTTAAAATCGAACCATTAACTTTGACTGTCCGCCATTTTGTGACAAATGAATATTTTTTAAAATCCTTCGATTAAAGACTAGTTTATACTTATATTTGACTAAATCCATCCGCATTTTTTTTTCAGATAATCCACTTCGCCGCAATGTTGGTCACCGCAAACCGTGTATATAAAAAGATTATTTCATTGACGGCCATTTGCCACTAAACAATGTAATATTTTTCAATAAAAAAATTACTGAAAGTTCTTCAAGATGTGTTCTTTAAGATGGTATATTGATCGATTAAAAAAGTTTTGTAGTTTTCTTTAAAAAATTCATGAAAAAGGCCTTTTTTTGCGCTACAAGTGGGGGTAACGCCTTAAATCTTGTATTGTACAAAATGTTCATTACATTACAAAGTCCAATGTAATGAGTAATGGATTTTCTTTACATTACAAAATATAATGTAATGAGCAATAGCATTTTTTTACATTGCAAAATATAATGTAATCAGCAATGGCAATTTTTACGTTACAAAATATAAAGTAATGAGTAATGGAATTTTTTCACATTACTAATGCAATGCAATGTAAACCATTCCCATTACTCATTACAATGTAATGAGGATTATTATTCGTTCCCCATTAGGGGCAGCGATATTTGCACTGGGTCGATCTGACCCGATGGGAAACGAAGAATAATCCATATTACCTTGTAATGAGTAATGGAGATTTTTTACATTACATTAGTAATGTGAATAAATTCCATTACTCTCCACCTTATATTTTGTAATGTAAAAAATGTCCATCACTGTATTTTTACATTACACTTTGTAATGTGAAATAAATCCATTACCCATTTCATTGAACTTTGTAATGTAAAAAAAGTCCATTGCCCATTACAATATAATGTGTAATGACATTTTTTGCCATTGCACATTACATTGCATTTTGTAATGAAAATGTTTCACATTACAAAATGTAATGTAATGAGTAATGAAATTTTTTTACAATACAAAATATAATGGAATGAGTAATGAACATTTTCTACGTTACAAAATATAATTTAATGAGTAATGGAATTTTTTACATTACTGAATGTAATGTAATGGGTAACCAAATATTTTTTCATTACTCATTAAAAAAGTAATGAATAATGCATTACGTTTTCATTACACATTTCGCAACCCTGCTCCAAAGATCTGATGAAACATGCCGCAGAAGAAATATTCAACGGCACAGGAATCCGAAAAGCGGCAAAAGATAACAAGTTAGATAGAACTACGCTTTTTTATTATTTGTTATGTTGCTCTAATATTTTTCAATAAAAACATTACTGAAAGTTCTTCAAGATGTGTTCTTTAGGATGGTATATTGATCGATTAAAAAAGTTTTGTCGTTTTCTTTTAAAAAATTCATGAAAAAGGCCTTTTTTTGCGCTGGGGGTAAGGCCTTAATGCCAAACTACGACCCCTACGAGGTCGGCGCCTTGAGACGAAATGTGCAGAAAAATCCAGGCTTTAGTTTTGTCCACAGCGCCGAATTCGTGGAAGTTCATTTTGAGAGTGAAAAAGTGGGGTGAAATTTTGAAAAATCAGTTTTAATTCAATAACTCTTTAGAAAAAATTCGTACACTTTTTGTTCAAATGGGAACGTTGTAGCACTTGAAAAGACGCGTCGATCAAGTATTTGATCATCACTCTCCGATAATATCTTCACCCCCTAAAAAATGGTTAAAATACCAAAAAAAATTATTTATTGAATAACTCAAAAACGATCGGTTTTTCGCGTATCGTTCAAATATACGAAATGTAGAGAATAGTTTCCGATTCCATAATACAGCACGACTGTACTATAGTCTCTGCTTGCCGCAAAACGCCGCGAACGCGCGCACGATAATTCGTAGATGTATATGTATTTGATATCAGCGATCTCGCGAATTATACGATAGGTCGCGGCACTCGTCGGGCGACGCGCGTCCAGATCGCGCGGAAATTCCCTTTCGCTTTTTCGCCACCGGGAAAAATAACCCGCCGTTATAACCGCGCGCAAAGAGAATTACAAATTTTAATCGCGGAACGTCTATTAAAGCGTCAAAAATAAAATATTGCACGTAGGCTGAAATGAGGGAGCCTGAAAAAGGGGGAGAGGGAGCGGGAGAGAGAGAAAGAACTCTTCTTATGTTAACTATAGCTGT
The DNA here is from genome assembly GCA_964007375.1 of Ophion obscuratus. Lineage (NCBI taxonomy): Eukaryota > Metazoa > Arthropoda > Insecta > Hymenoptera > Ichneumonidae > Ophion > Ophion obscuratus. Next base: position 33,053,671 of record OZ023323.1, read on the forward strand.
GGAAATCTTTCGTATTCACATTCGCACGTTTTAAGTAAATATATATATACACACACACACACACACATGCATACATGTGTGTGTATGTAATTATACGGTTTTATTACAGGATGCATCTATTTTACCGCGCTTGGTGCTACTTTTGCCGTATTATATACCAATCCGGCCCCAATACTCAAGAAAGAGAGAGAAAAGATTGAGAGGGATATAATAAAAGAAAAAAATAGATCGCCGTCGTCGGCGCCACGACGTTAGTAATTACGTGATAATTCAAAAGTGCACGACAGAAACAGATATATATATATATATATATATATATATATATATATATATATATAATATGTTTGAAACTGACACGGCGATGAGGAGACACCCAAGTGAATTGACTCGGTCTCGTTGTAATTGTCGATTAGCCGATGGCGTACGCGCGGAGAGCGTTATTTCCAAGATTCTTGCGTGATCCCCGATTAATTAGGTACGCCCCGCTCTGTGGGTCGGCTCTCTCGCTCCGCCGTCTCGGGCCTTAGTCACCGGAGTGGGATACTACGATGGAAAATAAATTTTGTTTGGCTCAAAGAAAATGTGAACGTGTGTGTCCGTGCGTGCGTGCGTGCGTACGTGCGTGCGTGCGTGCGTGCGTGCGTGCGTGTGTGTGTGTGTGTGTGTGTGTGTGTGTGTGTGTGTGTGTTTGTGTGTGTGTGTGCGTCCAATGTTTTTTTTTTTCGTTTGCGGATGCTCTAACACAGCCGAAGATAAATTCGACTTACGGTGTTCCAAGTAACGCGAGCTGTCATCTTTATTCGCTCGAATCGTGCGTCTCTCTTCTTCTCGCCCGCTGTCTGTTCGGAAAATGATACATTAAGTTGGGTTGTCTCGCGTTGCGACCGCCACAACGAGTATCATAGTACGCGAGATGAAATTTAACGGGGTCGTCTAGTGTGAAGGCCGTTTTTTAATGCTTTTTGGGGATTTTTTTTGACAACCCATTGAAATAAAATGATTTATAAATTGGATATCATTTTTATTAATATTCAAACAAACTTAGCGAATTTTTTGAAGGCCATTATATAGAATATAGTCGGAGATACACGGCTCAACAGGAACGCATATATAAAAAGAGGTGCTCCACTGCAGCCACGATTGCGGCCGTTCTGCTTATCTGAAATAGAAAAGCCAAACGCAGTTTTAATCATGAGACTTGAAGCTCTACATGGAACTAAAATAAAGTTAGAATTACAAAAAAATAATTTTTTGGCGCTTTAGAAAAAAAATTCATTTTTTCGTATTTTTTTGGGGGTCTATATAGCTGATAATAAGAAAACTAACGAACCAATCTTAATTATTTTAGTTCAACTTGTAGTTATATGTGTACTAAAGATGCTGTATGCATTTGAGCAGAATCAATCAAATAGTTTTTGAGATATCATGGTAGCAGTTTTAAAAAATCGTGTTTTGAGAAAGACGCGTTTGAAAGTTGTTGTATATAATTCATAATAAAAAAATTGTCTCACCATCAATCTCCTATGCCTGGACCATAGAGTACACCTTCCCCTTCTTCAAAGAAGTCATGCAAGGCCGTTTTCTCTTCTTTTGATGTGACACACTAGACGACCCCCTTAAGTGTCTCGGGTCGTCGTGGGAAATTGGCGAGTGTATGGTGGAGCCTGATAAGAAAGGACAAGGAAATTCGTCCAGTTGGCACACAAGCATATGTACATGTATATGTATGTATGTATAAATATGTATGTATGTATTATAGTTATGAATGAATTTACATAGTTTGATAAAACAAATTTAAATGTTCAAGTATTCATAAATATAAGTCTTAATAATACATTTTTTTCTCGATGTTCACTCAAAAATAATTATAATCTATTGCGAAAATAATAATAAATCATTTTGATAACGGTATTACATAAAATGATTTTTTATAAATATCTGTACATTTATAAACATCGCTATTTTATAAAATATTATATTAGAATATAATTTATGAATGAATTTCTACTTTTGTATTTATGAATACGACCGCGACTAATAAAACGTTCACGAAAATTTAAGTAAATCACGAGAAGCCGCGTGCCCAACGTTGGCAACCTCGCGATCGCTATTACACGCGGAAGAAGTAAAATATCAACGTTCTGGAATAATCTCCTCGTGGTTTTTGAGTTACACATAAATAAATTGTGTATATATATATATATATATATATATATATATATATATATATATATATAAAGAGGAAGAGAGAAAGAGAAAGAATTTAAGGTATCTGTATTCAAGACCCACCGGCCGTGTAACGATTATTAAGATTATTATTATTGTTATTACGATTATTTTGATTATTATATTCGCGCTTGTGCACGCGTTTCGGACACCTGGAGGATAATTTAATGGACACTCGTGCAAGATGCTGCGAGACATAAACTCCGGCCACGAGATATAAAAGTTCAACGCTGAAACAGTTATAAATGTTACTTTGTATGTGTTTGTATGTGTGTATATACATATATACATACATTTATGGATGTCGCAAGATCAAGGGGAAAGATCTGTGCAATAAGTTGTTCTTTTTCGTTCGAGCTTTCGGGACTCGTCGCAATATTATCAACGAGAGATAAATAGCAGAGCATGGGACACTCCTTTGCCCCCCTTGATATATGCATATGTGTATATATATATATATATATATATAATAAATGTATGAAACGACTTTTCAGACTTTCGATGGGGACTAAAATTTACCAAGATCTCGGCCAAATAAGGCTCGCAAAAAAATATTCCAAGCATTATTTAAAAGATAAAAAGAAACAGCTCCATTACGTTTTTTCTTTTACTTATCCTTTGCTATTTTTGTCCTCTCTGTGGGACCTTTAAATCATTGGCTTTTTTGATACAATTTTCCTACCGCCATAGTCTCATGTGTCATATGAAAAATAAACATTAAATTGGAAGGGTCAATGTTTTTTTCTTCGACTCGCCATTTTTCAACGCCAGTCAGTGAAAAAAGCTCTTGCACGAGCGCTTTAACCTCCCAGGACTCGGTTCATACAAAGTGCAGCTCGTCGTGTACAGAGTATCCTGGCGAAACCTTACCTACACACACACACACACACACACACACACACATATATATATATACATGAGTAAGGGAAATAAGGGAAATCTTTTCTTTTCGCTAATCCCCGGATCCAGGGGCATACCGAATCGAAATGTTGTCTTTTGCGCTCGTGAGATCGCCGAGTGTTTAATTACACACGAGCGAGGTGCTGCTCGTTCTTGATCCAGGACCTTTCTCTCTCTCTCTCTCTCTCTCTCTCGCTCACGGTTTCCTCTCTCTTCTAGATCCGCTCAGCGTTGCATAAAACTTATCTTTTTCTCACATTAAAAAAACGTTCTGTCCAATGGCGACTTTGAAGACAGTTGGATGTCTTCAAAATTACCCTTTCCCATACATACGTACATACGAGTGTGTAAGTATAGTGAGAGTGCGATTAGGCACGGGCAGAGGTGACTTCAGAACTTGTGAGAGATCAGACTGAGAGAGTATCGCGCGTAACAGCGATAAATCTCTCTCTCTCTCTCTCTCTCTCTTGCTTTTTCGCTGTCTGCCTTGGTGAGCCAGGTGGACGATGGTCATCAGTGAGAGAGTCGCGGCGTGTAAGCGCGTGGAGATCACGAATCAAAGCGTTGGCGGGGGTCGGCCGCACTTTTTCCTCAGTATAATAGAGACCGGGAGAGAGACAGAGCGTGTGAGCCTGAGAGGCGGAGGGAGTAAGATAGGACTAGTCAAGAGAAAACGGAGAAGGTAAGGAGAAACAGTGCGAGGGTAAAGCGTGTCTCGGGTACCTCGCCAGGAGGTTAACCTTTGTACGAGCGCGTTTTCCTATAGCATATATATATATATATATATATATATATATATATATATATATATATATATATATATAGAGAGAGAGAGAGAGAGAGAGAGAGAGAGAGAGAGAGAGAGAGGGAGAGGGAGAGAGAGAGAGACTAGGCGACGACCTTTGACCTAACCGGCCACAACTTACAAGTCCGGCAAAGCGAGAAACGCTCGCTCTCATGCGGTCCCTCGCCGCGCTAGAGCATGGAGCTTCCCTCCTCTTTCGTACGATGTCGGGCTGCTTGGTGTGTACACGCTTCCGCGTGTACACACCAAACTCTACTTGCTAAGCTTTTCATGATGTGGTACCGGCTATTATAAACACATGTATTAGTATATATGTATCCCGGAGAATTGGACGAAGAAAGTTTATAAAGATATGTATGTTGGCATGAATATTATTGTTTCAAAAGTGTTCAATGTTTTGAGAACATTCAATAAATCAGTATACCAATTTCAATATCGATGATTTCAAAATATACATACCTATATACAATCATATATACATATATATATATATATATATATATATATATATATATATACACACACACACACACACACACAAATATATATCTACATGTATAATTTCGCGAATGTATTGTCGAGAAGGATCATTGTTTGTATATATGTGTATATATATATATATAAACAATATTTTTTGTTTGATAATACATTTGCTTTGTCATCGCGCGTATGTATATATCAGTATTTTGCGCAGCTATGAAAGTGTCAAACACCGACGCACGATTGGGTCTATTATTGTCGACGTATAATTCTCTTATTTCCTCTTCTCCCCGTTTTTCATCTTTATTTTGGTTTTTCGTAAAAAATGTTAATCATCGTGAAATTGCGCCACGAGTAACCGGAACGGGATATTTCAACGGAGCCGCACGCGTATGCCTATCTGTGAAAGGAAGAGAAAGAGAGTGACAGAGAGAGAGAGGGCGAACTTATGTTCAGTTTTCTCTCACCGTATTTATTCTGTCTCTCTCTCCCTCTCTGTTTTTTGTTCCTCTCTGTTCCTCCGCGATCGAAGTTATATCGCGAGATAACGCGCGATGCGTGAGACGCCGCGACCTTAATCGCAACGCTGAGAATTCGACGCCCCTTAATTATCTCTCATTGTCCACCCGCGGAAAAACGCGATAGAGAGAAGACGATCGCGCGCAGATGTCACAAAACCACAATACACGGCTTTTCTGCCCGATCATTGTAATCCGCTTGGAAACCAAATGCCTTGGAGCATTATCGGGACTCGCTGAATTTGCCAAGGAAATTCTCAGCACCATTTTGATTATTATTATTATTATTTGTTTGTTTAGTTATTTATTCTCTTATTTATTTATTTATTGATTTTTCCTCTCTTCCTTTTTTTCTTTATTTATTTGAATATATATAAGCGGTTGAAAAACATTGTACCCCAGTGAAGCTATTCCAAAGCGAAGAATGAAAACGAATGAAAAAAAGAAAGAAAGAAAGAAATGAAAAAAGGCAAGAAAACAAGAGATTGTTAAATTGTGCCCGGAGAGAGGAAAAACGTGCGCGGCGACGACGAGGAGCCTCGTCTCTCTCGTCTGGCCATAAAACCCGGAAGTCACGTGGAACCGGCGCGCCACCTGTGTAGTACACAGAACGACCACCAGAACGAATTTCCATTTTCCGCTGGGAATTCGCGCAAGATACCGCCTTACTGTCGCAGACACTGTAGCTAAGAGTAATGTTTATGCATGGTCGTAGATCACAAATGTGTCTTTTTTCATATTATTAGAAAATGTTTGTTTTATTCAATTTGTGCAATCAATTTTATCCAATTATTTTGATGCGGTATGAGTATATGTATGTATGTATAGCTAACTTTTTTAAATATCGCGTTTGGTATAGCAAAATTGCCCTAATCTCTATAAATGAACTACCCTGTATATGAATGCTGTTATGTGAATTGTTTCATCCATTACTGAAGTAGTGACTGTGCAATTATTAATTGATAAATATTTATTATATACATATATATATATATATATATATATATATATATATAACGACATGTTAATATATATTGATGTTAATACTTATCAATTTCCAATTATGTGTACCTATATATCCATCTACTTATTCTACATTTTCTCGTACATTAATCTCGACGAAGATTCCATTATCCTCTTATTATTATTGCATTTTGCTGGATTATTATAATGTTTTTCTTAGCGTCTTCGTTTCCTCCTTCGTGCACAAGGATAAAATATGTGCGTGAATGTGCACGCATATTTACAGATCGTAAATTATAATCTGCACTAGTCCTCCAACACCTGGTCCTCGTCGTATGTGTACCATAGGCCCCCCCTGCCATGCCCCTGGCCCAACTGTGCATATACGCGGAGAGTCTCGTACGCTATGAGAGGAGTTCAATTATCGCGGCACAAATCCAGAAGCAACGAACTCTCAACATAGACACTCAATTACACTCATGGATATATATGTAGCGCAAATAAGTACCCGGGGTTTCACACATGGATGGCGCTAGCGACACATGTAGTTGGCATACAAGTCTGAAATTGGGCGTCTTTATAGCTTGGACATCTGTTAAGAATACCCAGTCGTAATATAAACAAATATCGCAACACAACGACCTTTTTTCTAACCTCGAAAATATCAAAGTTTGTGCCAAATAAACAGCATTTGCGGGAAGCATTGCTTTTCTGCTTCAACCTAAAAAAAACAGCAGCTGAAGCACGTCGGTTACTTGAGGAGGCCTACGGCGAACATACACCATAAAAAATAACGTGTGAAGATTGGTTCAAGCGGTTCAGAAGTGGCGATTTTCGAGACTGGGGACAAGGAGCGCTTGGGAAGACCGCAAACATTTTCGGACGCCGATCTGCAATCGTTATTGGATGAGGATGACACTCAAACAGAAGATCAACTTGCCGAGGCATTAAATGTGACTCGGCAATGTATTTCGAAACGTTTGCACGCCATGGGAAAAATTCATAAGGAAGGAAAGTGGGTGTCGCATGAGTTGACTGAGAGACAAATGGAAATTCGAAGAGCCACTTCCGAAATTTTGCTTTTGCGGCGGAACAGAAAGAGTTTCCTGCATCGAATTGTTACTGCCGATGAAAAATGGATATATTTCGAGAATCCCAAATGCAGAAAATCGTGGCTTTCACTTGGCGAAGCGTCAACATCGACGGCACGGCCAAATCGCTTCGGAAAAAAGACAATGCTCTGCGTTCGGTGGGACTAGAAAGGAATCGTGTACTATGAGCTGCTGAAACCGGGCGAAACTGTCAATAGGCATCGCTACTTACAACTAATCAATTTGAACCACGCATTGCTCGAAAAACGGCTAGACTGGGACACGAGACACGAACGTGCTGTATTGCAGCACGACAACGCTTTGTGCCATCGCAGTTTCATCGTTCAGGACACCATAAAAACACTGAAATGGGATCTGCTATCGCACCCGCCGTATTCGCCAGAACTGGCCCCTTCAGACTATCACTTGTTCCGGTCGACGGCGCATGGCTGGGCTGGGCTACACTTGGCCAATTACGATGCAGTACAAAATTGGTTGGACGAATGGTTTCAGTCCAAAGACGCGTCTTTTTATCGTCGCGGTATTTATGTATTGCCAGAGAGGTGGCAAATATGTGTAAATAGCGAGGGACAATACTTCGAATGAACCATTTTTTGTATTTGTCTTGAGATTTTAGATTTTTTTATTGGTCAAAAAAACCCGGAAACTTAGTTGCACACCTAGTATATTGTAGACCAAATGGTACTCTGTTTGTGCCGTGACAGATTTCGCCTTGATATATATATATATGGAGTACAACTTTGCAGTGACCGTTTTTTTTTAAATTTAAGGCTCTATTATAAAAAAGTGGCTACATATTTTTTAATCAAAGTAATGCCCGTCGCTAGCTACGACCTCGGCCCATCTTTCAGGTAGCATTCGAATCCCGCGTCGATAAAAGTCTTGGTCCTTGGAGGCAATCCAGGAATCGACCCAATTTTTTACTTCTTCGTAAGTACCGAAATGCTGGTCAGCCAAATCGTGTGCCATTGACCGGAACATGTGATAGTCGGAAGGGGCAATGTCTGGAGAGTACGGCGGGTGGGATAAAACCTCCCATTTCAGCGTTTCCAAGTACTTTTTCACGACATTTGCAACATGGGGTCGGGCATTGTCATGCTGCAGTATCACCTTGTCATGTCTTTCGTTGAATTGTGGCCGTTTCTCTTTGAGTGCCTTACTCAAGCGCATCAACTGACGTCCGTAGAGTTCCCCTGTGATGGTTTCGGATGGTTTGAGCAGCTCATAGTACACAACGCCCAGCTGGTCCCACCAGATACACAGCATCACTTTGGATCCGTGAATATTCGGTTTGGGCGTCGATGACGGAATATGACCAGGCAGTCCCCATGATTTTCGGCGTTTAGGATTATCGTAGTGAACCCACTTTTCATCTCCAGTCACAATCCGGTGCAAACATCCCTTCCTTTGTTGTCTTTGGAGCAGTTGTTCACAGGTGAAAAATCGGCGCTCGATGTCTCTCGGCTTCAACTCATGCGGGACCCAGTTTCCTTGCTTTTGGATCATACCCATATCCCGGAGACGTTTTGAAAAGAGCCACTAGTTTAAAATGCCACTTTTTTATTGAGCTAGGGCCACTACTTCGGCCGCAGTGGCTCTCTAAGTAAAACGGTCACTGCAAAGTTGTACTCATATATATATATATATATATATATATATATATATATGTATGTATGTATGTATGTATAGGATGGAGGTTCGAGGACTGCAATCCTTTTGCTCTACGTGTAACGAGATACTTGAGATGCACGCACAGGTAGTAGAGCACCGCGTAAGAGAATGGATTACAAAGTAGCGTTGGCATGGCTCGAATGCAAGATTTCTCTCTCTCTCTCTCTCTTTCTCTCTCTCTCTCTCTATCTCTCTTTCTCTCTGTCTCACTCCTGTACATGGCCACACAGAAACACATATACATACATATATATATATATATGTACACATATAGGGAGGTTCTCTCTCAGCGGCAAAGTTTGTTACCCTCCCAGTAAATGTATGGTTCGGCCCGGGGCAACACTCAATCACGGCTAATTACGGGCGTGTGCTTTACGCGCACTCTCTCGCGGTTCACTCGGAAAAAGAGTATCCACTGTCACATAGGCAGCGAGAAGGCGAGGAAGAGTGAGAAAGCGGGAGATGAGAACCTGCGCGAAGGACACACATATATACGTATATGCGCAAGCATGATTTTAATAGTTGAGTAATTGAATTCGATCACGCTACGTTATCCGCGGCGCGCAATGATAAAAACATGCTCTCGCGCAACCCTCGCTTGATTGCACTAATAGAAAAATATGTAGAACGAACTTGGGGGTGAAGTTGCGAAAGTGGAAAAATTATTTTGGTTAGCGCGACAGTGGCTTTCGTTGATCTGCACGTTTATTGGTGCCCAAGTATTTTTTTCTGTTTTTCTTTCTCTTCTTTTTCTTTTTCTTTAATTCGCGATCGTCTTCTATGCGTCCCGTAAGATTCATTCGTCACCGTTTTTCTCTCGGTCGTTATTCCTCAACTTTTTTAGGATACTCTCGCAGCTTCTTCTGCTTCCGCTTCTTGCTCGATTCGCGTTACAAGTGGGAGAGACAGAGAGAGAAAGAAAGGTTACGAGAGAGAGAGAGAGAGAGAGAGAGAGAGAGAGAGAGAGAGAGAGAGAGAGAGAGAGAGAGAGAGAAACAGCTTCCTCTCCACGTACGTGCTTTTCCTTCTGTCACACGTATATATCCATATACTTAGTTATAGGTATACGTGTATTTAGATTTATATATAAATATACCTACCTACAAAAGACTACTGTATATATATGGTCGTCTTTCTCAGGTCGACACTGACACTCAGTCGGTACGCAGAGCGCAAAAGCTGAGGACACAAAACCCCGGTGGTGTTCATTACCGCGTGTGCGCCACCGCCGCCGCTGCGCCAGCGTGTGTGCTGATGGATAGCGCGTTCGCACGTTATTACCGGACGGACGTACTACTCGCTGGGCTCGGTTTATGGGTCTAGACTGGTACACGGCTTTCTTACCCGCGTAACTATACATATACAAATATATATATATATATATATATATATACGTAAGTGTGTACCAGAAACGCCATCGTGCCTCTCCTTTCTTTCTCTCTCCCTCTTCGTCTTTGCGCGTTATTACGTACGTGCGAGCATCGAAGAGCCAACGTTGCTCTGTACTATCCGATGTGTCTGAGCATTATACACCTTTTCTCCTTCCTCATATATATATATTTATATTTGTAAAGATCCGCGGCGGTGAGTTTGAGAGTTCTCTCACCGGAAAGGCCTCTTAATAGTGTGTTTACCGATAATGACCACCGCGGGAAAGCACCGACGGTGGCATATAAGTTCGATAATTTATGAGCCCCGCCACTGCTCGCTCTTCGCTATTACGAGCCTTAACCCTACACACACGTGATATATATATATATATATGTGTGTGTGTGTGTGTGTGTGTGTGTGTGTGTGTGTGTGGTGTGTGTGTGTGTGAGGGAAAGGACCTTTTGATCTCGTTATCTATGAAATGTTTGCCATCAGCACATCTGGGTATTTTGGGAACGACGATCGAAGTCGACTTCCTCCAAAATCAAATCGCCCGATATATACATATACATATACATATACATATACATATACATATATATATATATATATATATATATATATATGGGTGGCACAATTTTGAGCTCTAGTTTTTTCCTCTTTCTCACCATCCAATTATCTTCTTTAAAGAAAAAAAAAAAATTGTCGCATAAGCTGCGAGCCAGCCAATGAATATTTAGTGGTCGCTCAAAGTTTTCAAAGTTCAGAATTTCCACCAAAAAATAAATCGCGCATGCACTATAATTCCTGATAGCATAAAAACAAAATAAACAGCGAGGTGTTACAATTTCTGATTTATTTGTAACAAACATCAATTAAACGATATTTGTTATTATGTATTATTATATATTATTGTATTATTGCGTCGCTCGTCACAGAGTACAGGTACGATTGGTCCGCAGTTTGACTAACGAGACCAACTGCGGGACGCATTACGATGCGCGGAAAACAGCCGGCATTTAAATTTTACGAATAAAACAACCTATAATTTACGAATAAAACGACCTATAATTTGGGTTAGAAGTGTGAGGTAAATTTGAAAAATCTCTTCCTACAGAAAAAAGCATTAATTGTTTTGACAATTTTACAAAGCGTCAAATTTATGAGTGAGAAGAGTAAACAAAAGTTTGCGAAAATTGGGAACTTCGTAGCTCTTGAGCGACCACTAAATATTCATTGGCCGGCTAGAGCTTTCGCGAGGTTAATTGTCAAATTACAAAACGTAAACTTCATGGGCGAGAAATGGACGAAGGAAAATCAAAATCGATTTTTTAATGGAAATTTGAATTTTCGAAAGGCTTGAGCGACTTCTAAATATTTTTTGACCACTCGCAGTTTCGGCAATAATTTTTTTTCTTTCTTTAAAGAAGATAATTGGATGGCGAGAAAAAGGAAAAAAATTGAGCTCAAAATTGTGCTGCCCTAATATATACAGGGTGTCCAATAGGAAGTTGCTAAAACTAAATAAGTGTCCCTTCCCTCCACGAAATCTATAGGGGCCCCTTTTTCTAAGGCGCATACCTGAGGCCCTGCAGTTTTATTCCGGCCGTGGTTGAAGCAAGTACGCTCGCGTCAAAATGAGTGAGCTCACCACGGAAGAAAAAGTATATCTTATCGAGTGCTTCTTCTCGAGGGAAAAAATTTATAGTAATGCGTATAGAGGGTTTCGTACTAAGTTTGAAAGTCATAGAGTTGCCAGCGAAAACACTCCGAAAAGGTAAGAATTTAATATTTATTCATATTCATCCATATTCTTGTGTTTTAATTCAATTCTTGTGTTTTATTGTGTTTTAATCCATATTCTTGTGTTTTAATTCAATTAAACTGCATTGAAGTAATTTTACGTTAATTTTTGTAGGATAATCGATAACTTCGTGAAGTATGGTACACTCCAGGACCGTAGACACGAGTTGCCAGGTCCATCTTTTACGGTGACTATACCAGAGAAGATCAACGAAGTTGAGAATTATTTCAAACAAAATCCAAATGATTCGATTCGGAAAGCTGCTCAAGCATTAAAAATAACCAAACGATCATTACACGACATTTTGAAATATTTTTTAAACTTTCATCCGTATAAAATAAGCACTCATAAATTGTTGACCTGAACATGCCATGACGAAACGCATCGAATTTTGTAACACTATTACGGGAATGTTTGAAGCCGAAGAACTTAATGAGAAATTGATTATTTATAACGATGAAGCACATTTTTGGATGAATGGGTACGTAAAGAAGCAAAATTACCGGTTTTGGGGAACGGAAAATCCCAACATACCGCTAGCGAAGTCCCTTCATCCACAGAAAGTAACGGCATGGGCAGCGATTTCAGTAAAAGGAATTTATTTGCAATTCTTGGAATCTACGGTAACAGGAGAGAGTTACAAACAGCTTTTGGAAACGAAATTCTTCCCTTATGCAAAAAAGAGGGGACTGGTTAAAAATGTTTACTTCATGCAAGATGGAGCGACGCCGCACCGGACTCATGAGGTGTTTGAAGCTATTCATCGCGTATATGGGACTCGAGTAATCGGTCTGGGGTACCCTAAATTTGCTCAAGGCGGACTTGAATGGCCTCCGTACTCACGGGACCTGAACCCTTGTGATTTTTCCTTGTGGGGTTACATTAAAGATCATTGTTACGCTAAAAACCCCAGCACAGTAGAAGAGCTGATCGCGGCCATCCAGGAATTGGTTCGCGGCATTACGAACGATATGTTGGACACAGTTTTTCACAGTTTTCAAAAGACAATTAATTTTTGTGCACAATCTAACGGTTCGCATTTCGAAAATATCTATCATTAATCATTGTACTTTTTCGTTATTTTTATAAGATGTAGTAAATTAACATAAAAAATATTTGACTGGGTTTTATTTATGTGCGTTTAAAACTGCAGAGTTTCTTCTATTTAAAGCAATTTGGCTTTTCTGATTCTGTGCACGTGTTTTAAAATGACAGTAGATTAGTTTCAGCAACTTCCTATTGGACACCCTGTACATCCATATTTATATATATATGTGTATGTGTTTGTATGTAACGGCGAATCGCTTTATGACGAGAAGGTAGTAAAAAGTAAGGGTGAAAAAGTGTGAAAACCAGAAAAAGTGCTAGCAAAAAATGCGAAGTGCCAGTACTTCGCATTTTTTCACGGTACGGAAATCGCGCGGCGACTATCCCGACTTTGTCCCTCGAGCTTCGGAAGAAACCGGAAGTATTCCCGCGGGCTGGAGATCCGAACAAAAACGCATGCCCGTGTATTATTGGGATACGTGATAGGGTATATATATATATATATATATATATATGTAAGGACACGCGGGCAGCGTGTACAATGAACGCAAATGTGTGAGCGTGTGCACATATCTATCGTTGCATTTTGACCGAGAGAAAGGAGACCGATTGCGCGACATTTGTCTTTGGAAAGAGCGGCAACAGCCAGAACGTTGCAAGAAGCCGCAGAACACTTGCGTGTATGTATGTGTATACACGTTTTTATATATGTATGTAAATGGGTATGTACGTATGCGTGCGTGTTGTACCGCAAAATAGGGGCGAAGGTGTATACTGAGAGGCAGCTGGTACCACCCCCGGATGTGTCGTCCGCGTGTCTCCGTTCAGCCGGCCACGGGGACGCAGGAAACGCGCCGAACGACTCACCGATAATTATTTATCTCGGCGCTAATTAACTCGGCTCTGTCGCGTCCTGTGCGCGAGCCTCTTTTTATCATTCATCTGTTTTCCCACTCCCCCTACTCTTTCTACGTGTATGCATATATATATATATATATATATATATATATATATATATATATATATATATATATATATATATATATATATATATATATAGGGTGGCGCAAATTCACCCTATATTGGGTGTTAAGAAGGTCGATGCAACGCCTTCAGGGGGTCACAGGTCATCTCGTTAGGAACATATCTAGCCGATGTCACCTTAGTTCAAACTCTGAGGATTGCGAGTTATCATGCTAAGTATGATTTTTGAAAAATTTCCCAAAATTAGGTACTAACTCGTTTACCTCGTATGCTAATGCTTTTTTTTAACGAGCATTAACATATTTATTTTTTGTTGTTTATCCATTTATTTTTTGATAAGTTTTTAATCATTCAACACGTTCTACAGTACTACCTCCCTAAGAGAGCGGTCTAGGGCGGTTAGGGGAAGTAATTCTCGAGAAATTCATCGCCGAAGCCTTCCCCCACCGCTAGGTTAGCGCGCTCGAAAATCGCGCATGTGGTAGCGTGTATGTGTTTCTCCACTCGACCTCTATGAGAGAGCGCGAACGAAAGTGTTGAGAAAACTGTAAACAAGTTGCGGAAAGTGTACTGGCGTTTCGTCGTTTCATGCGTAAGTATATCTCATTGAATATTGATGTGTAAATCTTTCTTTTTCTTCGCGTTTTTTTTATTCTGCTGTTTGGTATATTTTTTTGTTGCAATATTATAACACATATGAAGGAAACATTTGTAAAACTTTCAATAATTGTTGAATTATCTTATTTTTCGCAAAAATATACGTAGTATATTCGTTATCGAAACTCGAACATATACAGTAGAACCTCGATTATCCGAACCAATTGGGACCGAGACTAGTTCGGATAATCGAAACGTGGGTTTTTTGGGACGAGATCATAAACAACACCTTTTTATATAAAAACAGTACATACATATATATTATAATTTGACATATATGTTAACGTTGAAATATATATATATATATATATATATATATATATATATATATATATATATATATATATATATTAATTCGACACCCACACACCGAATTCCACGGGCCTCGATCGTCCTCCATTTGTGACGTTCACGGTGGATTAGAGCGCGTTCACACGTTCTCTTTATTTCGTCACAGATCTGGCTGACTCTCTTGATGCGCATAGCTAGTAAAAGAACGGCCACGAGGCACACACACACACACACACACACACACACACACACACACACACACACACACACACACGCGCGCGCGCGCGCGCGCGCGTGCACAAACACGTATATATACGTCGACTGTTAACAAAAGGATGTAACCCTCATCACATCAGTTGAATCGCGCGACTTTTATTCGATTATTTTCTAAGAGTCGATGTATATGTGTATGTAGATATGTAGTCTATGTCTACGTATATATACATTTGTATATATATGTGTATATATCTATATGTGTGTGTGTGTGTGTGTGTGTGTGTGTGTGTGTGTGTGTGTGTGTGTGTTTTAAGATTCATAGATAGATATATGAATGTACATTCATAGGTAGCTACGTCAGGTGTAGCTTGAAGGCATTTTTATTCCTCTTGTATAGTTTCACTACGAAGGCCCACTCGAATTCGATGTGTCCAATATCCCAAATGTAACCTGTGTACGTTCTCGGTGATTCTCTCTCTCTCTCTCTCTTTCTCTCTCTCTCTCTCTCTCTCGCCCTCACACACACACACACACACGCACACGCACACGCACGCGCGCGCACACACACACACACACACACACACACACACTTTTTCTCTCTCTACGCGGACCTTTCTCTCGTGGCTCCGTTGTGTGATGTATATTTATTTATGAATAAACATATATGAGTGCGTGACGTATGTACAAGAGGCACCGCGTAAATCTCAACGGTATCGATAGTGAAAGACGAGGGCCGCGGGAAGCGAGGATTCAACGCTATCCTGCCTTTGGTTACAGGTGAAGAAAAAAAAACCCTCGACAGCTCTCTTCACGTAGTTTTTCTCTTCCCCTCTTTCTTATTTTCGCTCTCGCCTTATATTATCCTCTCTCTCTGTCTCGTTTCGCTCGTTTCGCTCTATCTCAAATCCGGTGTCATTTATTGACTTAGTTTAAATTTTCTTGTTACTATTGTTTTATTTGTATTATGTATAAATATCTCATTATTATTAGTATTATTATTATCGAGTATATAGCTTTTCAGTATAGTTGCGATATTTCACTACGACCACTTGTATAGTCAGAAGGAGGTACCTTGCACTTTGCACTATGTTGAGCACGGTACTCATAAGGAGCTGATAATCCAGAGTACGCAATCTCTCTCTCTCTCTCTTTCTCTCTCTCTCTCTCTCTCTCTCTCTCTCTCTCTCTCTCTCTCTCTTCGTAAAGTTTTTTTAAGTTTATTAAGTTTATCTTAGGTGTATTATTTAATGGTTGGTCACTTCGGTTTTTCTTTTTTCTTTTTATATTTCAATTTGCTCCTTAATTTATTTTTATATTTTATATTCTGTCTCATTGCATCTTATATTTTTTTTTCGTTATATATCGAATCTTTACTCCATTAGCCTGTTTATCATTTTATTTCATTTATGTGTACCCTTACATTTTTCCGAGAATTTACATGGTCTTAATAAACGTTATCAAAAAACCGATCAGTCTCATTCTCTTTCTCTCTCTCTCTCTCTCTCTCTCTCTCTCTCTCTCTCTCTCTCTCCTCTCGCTCTTAGTACTTCAAAATTCTTTCTAACCTCATCCGCAACCTTTTCAAAAACGAATTTTAATCGATCTTTTCACATTTATTGCAAAGTCGTCAATGGAAAAAGGAAAGCACACCCCTTCAGTATACACATATGCAGCTTGCAATTATTTATATATATAATTATATATGACCTGCTTTATGTATCCGTGTGTGCATATGTGTGTATATATATGAAGAATGTGGAATAAATAAATGTGGACAAATGTATTTATAACACGTCGAATATTTGGCCGGCATGGCATTTTAATAAAATAATCGTTATTGCGATACGAGTCATGTGTTCTGAAGCCGCAGTTGCAAAAAGTTTAACACACTTTCGCGAATAAATATTTCCCTTACGTGTCGTATCCAAAGAGAGAGGAATGCCGGCGCGGTTCATACCGGAGGGACGATAACGCGAGCCTCTCGTTTCACCGTTTTGTTACACTCTCGTAAATTTGTCAGTTCTCTTGGCCCATCTTGCGCTCTCTCTCAGACACACGCACACACACGTGCGCGTACATACACTACTGGCGAAAAGTACGTTTCCACTTTTTGAATTTTCCATAGGGACGGAAATGTACGGATGGTGTGGCCTTTAGAAGTTGGAAAACAACAAGCCCACTTTTCGCACGTTTGTGTGGCTTTTATTGATGGGCGGTTTTCGAAAAGACGCACCGTAACTCGAGAGCTATGGGACTTTAAATAAAATATCGAGAAAAAAAAAGTTTTCATGACAAAAAAATTCAACAAACCAGAGTTTGAGAAAAACTGCGTTTTTTTTGCAGGAATTTTCTTTTCTGCCGCTAATCGGAAAATTGCGTAGAGTTTTATCAAACTTTTTGCCGGTATTGTACATATCACGCGTATTTGTATATACATATGTACATTGTTTTTGACTTTTTTTCACTCGACGTTACACACCCAGCTCGAACATTTCTCGTCGCGGACACACTCTCAGCATTCTCGCAAATTATCCCCATTCAATTTGTACGTTGCTTTCTTATCGCGCCGGGCACCGTTCGCTACCGCGTCGCTTTGTCCGTGCCGTGCGTATGCACGTGTCTTAAAAACTCTGCGGTTGAAAAAATAAAAGTGAAGACTGATGTCAGCAAAAGCGAGAAAGAGACAAAAGGCGTGTGTGTGTGTGTGTGTGTATGTCAGAGAGAGAGAGAGAGAGAGAGAGAGAGAGAGAGAGAGAGAGAGAGAGACCGGTAACACCGCATTTTGGGCTTCCCCCTCTTTGGTTATAGGATAGTATAATAAATAATGAGTAACATCTCAATGTGGCGCAGTGAGGATGGAATGAACAGAAGAAAAAAAAACGAAATTGAGTACTGGGCGCGAGAACTGCACTATCTTATCAGGGACTCTGTTCTCGCCTTTGCAGCTTCTCCGAAAGAAAAACCAAATTATTCTTTATATATGTTTGTGTGTAGATATGTATATATATTTATATATTTATTTATTTATTTATTTATAGAAATATATAATACATTTTTCTATTAAAAGATAACTGGAGTAAGAAATGTCTGTCATTAAATTAATGTTTATTTTTTTATTGTTTTCTTTGTTAATAAAAGTCTTTATGAATCATGTGTTTATTGAGTAAATTAAGTACATTAAATTGATAAATTAAATAATCAAAACAATTATCTATTCGATAAAAACAATAAAGTATTCTTATTTTCATTAGATAGTATTTGATTATTATTTTATTCGATTATTACTTATTCCTTCATTAAAAGACTGTTATTTTTATTGCAACACACACACACACACACACACACACAAATGTAATTCAATAAAAATAATAAAAGCATTTTTAACTCCAATTATCTTCTAATCGAAAAGTCTCCTGGCCATTGAAGAGGTTCCTTTTTCTTTTCATACTTTTCATACTTTTATATAGTGCCAGACGCAATAATGATAATTTTCAATTCTTCTCGGTCCACCCACGCGAGCATATATCGCTCGTAACTTTCTCGTACGGAAAAAAAACTAAATAAAAATATAGTGAGTGGGGGAGAGGGCAAAGAAATCTTTTCTCACGACGGCAAGGTCCGCGGTCTGTCTCCCGCGAGGTACTTTACTCCCTCTCTCTCACTTTCTTCCTCTCGCGGGGTCATTAACAGCCCGTTGTAGGTATACTGAAAAGCCACCGTGGTCGGAAAAGAAGGACGGTGAATATAATACACCCGGTACCGAGGAGGAGGAGAAGAAGGAGAGAGAGAGAGGGGGAGGTGTATAGCGTGACGAAAAGCGAACGCCCTCCCGCCAAGCCCAAACGTGCACGGCTCTCTTCTTCCTCCTGTTTGATCCTACAAATCCAATATATTTCAAGTATATATGCACGAAATTATATATCTGTGTGTGTGTGTGTGTGTGCAATAACGCCTCGCAAGACCGAAAAATGTACGAGTGTCTTCCTTTATATATATGTAACTGTCTCTCCTCCCTCCCGCCTCTAAAATGTCTCTTTTTCCTCTTGATCCAGAAACGAGATACTTTTTTTTTAGGAAAAATGCATTTTGTATAAAAATGCACCCTTGAGTTCTCGTACACTAATAACTATACGTCACGAAAGTTTGTGCGTACGTGTGTATCGATGTATACATTTGGAGGAATAATAATTCATTACTCTTCGAAGAAATAATATTCCCAACTATTTGGAAGAATTTTTAACTTTTTGTTCAAGTTTTTTTCGAACGTGTATATTTATATACAAAGTAAATTATGAACAAAATTATAGCCGTAGGTGTTTTTCGGAAATTAATTTCTTTCGTTATCTATTTATTTACGTATTTTGACATTTTCATGTCTGTGTGCTCGTATAGATGCAATCTGTGAAAAAATACATTCCAAGCTGACGCGCTTCCTCGGCAGCTTGCCAGGCAACTCTGGTCATCGTCGAATATTTTTTTCTTCCAGATACTTGCATCCGCCATCCGCAAAATTGCACAGTCTGTGTACTTGCTTTGAACCGCGATTTCTCTCTTTCTCTCTCTCTCTCTCTCTTTGTTGTTCGTTCGAACCGCAGGCGCGGAAACAACGCAAGCACCACTAAATACCACTAATTACTTCTCGATTCTCTCTAAGCATGGCCACGACGCTCGACAACCCGGGAGAACTTCTCTGTCCCCGTTGCCCTCTCTCATTCGGGCTATCATAGACTCACGTGAGATCGTGATGCACCGTGTGCAACCAGGATGAAAGATAGATGGATGAGGAAGAAAAAAGAGAGAGAGAGAGAGAGAGAAGAAACTGTACTCGAAATCGTCAAGCACAATATGCAAGTATAAAAAAATATTTGAAAAAATAGTACTTGAGGAAAACAATGGAAACACAATCGATTGGAAATGATAGTACACCATTGGAATTTTATTCCGCACGCAGGCTACAGAATTTGTCTATAAACAATTATACAATGAAAAGACTGAGGCCAAAAAAAGATCGGAAATCTCGACAAGTCACAAGCAGCGCAGGGGGTTTAACCTTGAGATAAGAGGCGTCGTTGGGACTATTAGGGACGGCGAGTGTTGGGTTGGCGCTGGGGGGAAGAGCCAAAGAGCATTGCAGAGAAAGGACTATTAATTCGATAGACGGGGTACAAAAGTATAAAACATACGGGAGAAAGGAGGCAAAGAAAATATGGGAAGGTGAGAAGAGAAAGAGGTTTCTCGTTTTCTTGTTTTCTTGATAAAAGGCGAAGAGAATGGGAAACATATTGAACAATTTCGAAGAGATTTTGAAAAATGTTAAGGCTATTTTGTAAAATGTCAGATGAATTTGTAAAAGTCGTGAGACAATCTCGCAACTACGCTTTGAGATTTTGAAAATTCTTGGGAAGAATGTTTTCGACATTTCGAAAGATCTCGAAAAGAATCACTACGACATTTTGAAGAATCTCCTAGATTTTGAAAGATATTGAGAAAAACCTCTTCGAAATTTGAAGACATTTTGAAAAACATATTTTCGAGATTCTAATGAATTTTTAAAAAATGTTCAAGAATGTCAAAAATCAACCCGGACATCTTCGTGATTTATTATATTTGGAAAATAAAAAACTTCTATTTTTCCCAAGATAAAGAAAAATCCCTTTGGGTCGCGTTCAAGAAAAAAAAAAGAGTAAAAAATCGGATTAGAATACGTGGCGAAAAAGCTGGGAGGGGGGTGGGGTAAAATCTCTTCGAAATGTTCCAATTCGATTGGGATCCCAATCACTCGTTGTCCTGTCGATTTTCCTCGTTGCCCTCGCGATCGCTGCTACCGGAAGTTCGACTGCGGCTGCGACTTCGACTTCCGACGCTTCCTCTTCGTCCGCCCCCTCCTCCGCCGCGGCTCTGACTTCGTCGTCCCCTCTCGTCGTTCTGCTCGTAAGCGTAGCTACTTCCGTTTTCGTCCCGACGCCTCAGACTCGACTCGATAGGTTCCTTGGCGATGATGTTCATGTCCTCGTTGGAGGGTCGCCGACTAGTAGGGCACGACTTTCCACGTCGACCGCCGCGTCTCCGTCCACCGCCACCGCGTCGTTTCCCGCTGCTGCGTCGTGCTTTGCGACGTCCGCCGCCCCCGCCGCAGCCGCCGCCGCCCTTGCGGCTCTTGGCGCGACGACGAGATCGCCGACCGCCGCCACCTCCGCAACCGCTCGCCCTTGAACGACCCTTGCGGGCTCTGCGGCGTTTGCGACCTCCACCACCGCAGCCGCCGGCGCCGCCGCGAGCTCGACGCCGGGCGCGTCGCTTTGGCTTGCAACCACCACCCCCACCCTTCCGACCGGAAGTCCGCGCCCGACGACGCTTCCGTTTCATACCGCCGCCCTTGCAACCGCAACCGGCGCGCTCCATCGGGCCGGTCTTTTCCTGGCCCGGGAGGGCATTTAGCGATTCCGGGTCGGTGTTCAGACTGTAGTGACCGTGGGTCTCCTTGAGGATCCCGTAGTCCAGGCCACGCTTCAGCGCCGTGCACAACTGCCCGCCGCGGCAAAAGGAAAGAAAAAAAAGTCGATTATTTTTGTTTCCTTCTTTTTTACCTGTGCCCTGTGCGTTTTTTAAAATGATTATAATCCGAAACCGTTTTTTCGCAATTTAAGGTGATAACCCTTTAAGGCCTAGGGCCACAGTAAAGGGTATAAAATCATGCGCGAATTTGACAATTGTTTTTCGTGTGGAAAAGTGATTCCCTCATAAAATTAATTACTCATCTATTTAGTATGAGTATCAAGCTGTTAGAAAATATATATATTTTTATTTTCCATGTACAAAAATGGACGACTACCAATATTTGCTTTTGTTATCGTTTTTTTTAGGCGTGACATTTAGCATCCACAATTTTTTTATCTAGAACAATGAACAAAAATTCTCGTCAATCTACATTAGAATACCTAAAGAAGTACGTACGGAATTTAAAAAATATTGTTTTATTCAAAAGTTGTAGGTATTTGAACTTAAGAAATGAATTTTCAGTGAAAAATTTCGTTATAACTGCTCATAAAATGAAAAGTTTTCGATTAATCAGAAATTCCATACGTACTTCTCTGCGAAATTCAATCAGGAACATAACTTTCAAATTTGAAGTAAATCGAGTGAAAATTGTTGAAGTTATTTATTACGCAAATTGGAAAAAAGCTGTTTCGAGAGGTTTCGAGTAGTCGGCTATTTTGTACATCGAAAAAAAAGATGTATATTTCCTAACAGCTTGATATTCATACTGAATAGATGTGCAATTAATTTTGAGTCAATCACTATTTCGTACGAAAAAAATGTTAAATTCGCACATGATTTTATACCCGTTACTGTGGCCTAAGGCCTTAATAAGATTACGTAGAAACGTTTGAGTAATTTTCACAGCCACAAACGTCCAAAAAAATATATGCAATGAAAAAGGATTAATTGCCGTTACATTTGAAAAATGATATCATTATCATGCTTAAGTTTCAATCGTTGGAATGCAAGGATTATATTTTTCGCTCTTCAATTGCCTCGTTTCTTTTTTGTTTCTCGGATTCAAGCTACGAACTTCCTCTTTTTTTATTCCTGCGTGGCAAACTTCACATCCATGACACATACGAGATAATAGAAATGATATCAAATATATATGCCATGATAATAATAATTATAATCGTTAATATATCTGTACAATTTATTAATACTATTATTTCTATTATATTTTAATAGTCCAAAAAAAATGTAAGTCTTTCGGGAGTTCTTTTTAGCACTTATTCGAGAAATTTGTCTTTTATTTTTATGACTAAATATTCATTGTTTTTTGGTTTCCGTTTGCTTTGTTTTTGAGCTTCAGAGTTTGTTGAGGTTAAAAATGTTGGCGTGGTTACCGAAAAATCAAACTTTCCTCAAATGTTTAGCCGTGCACATGAAAATACCACGTTTTTTTCTTTCTTCTTTCTATCTTGCCAAAAATTACCAAACTGACAGCTCATCATTCTTCAACATTCAAAAAACTTTAATTATTCGATTTGTTATTAATGATAGGTGACAGTTTGTTAGTTTAATATAGTTCATTATTGAATTTGATTCAATATCGGTAATTATTTAAATTAATTGAACATAATTCATTATTTAATTTAATTCAAAATCGTTCGTTATTGAGATTGGATTTAGCATTGACTATTATTTGATCACATTTAACCTTGTTTGTTGATCACACGAATTTAACATGGATTTTAATGAACGTGGATTATGTTTTTTTTAATGCAAGAAATCTTCGATTTCGTTTTTTTTTTTTTCAAATTAATTTTGATCGTACTCACTTTTCGTTGTATGCTCGCATTGTTTACGGTATTCGGTGCTGCGTTGTACTCGGACGAGATGTAGTTCAAAATTTCCCTCGGCGTTGAGCCTTGAACCTCGCGCAAATTTCTTATGGCCGACACCACGAGGGCCGTCATTTTCGGCTGATTTTTCACCATTTTCTTAGCCACGCGTTAGCGTATCGCCCCGTTTAGAAAAAATTACGACGACGACGCCCCCGCAATCGGTGAAGAATACAAAGGCGAGCGACGATGACTTTTTGTCGTTTGCTTCATGGGAACGAAGTTGACGAGCACGAAGAAAAAAAAACCGAGGAACCACCACGGGGTCAAATTTTCGGGCGAGCTCCACTCGCGTCTCTTTGTTGAAAAAAGTATACTTAAAAAAAAAACACAAGGAAAAAAATTAAGAACCGCCGACTCGCAGAAATCTTGACGTACGAAAATTTGTAAAATAAAAATTCAAAAAAAAAGTCTCGTTTGTCGAATGAAGGGCCGAAACATTCGTATAATTTTTCCTTCGTCCGTTTCTCTTCTTTTTTTGGTTTTTCTTCTTTTGCTTTTCACGCGCATGAAGAAACTCCGCTCGGCGATCCCAGGATGAGAAAAAAATTGGCCCTTTTTCTCTCTCTCTCTCCCTCGCTGATTCAACGTATCATCCCTCTCGTAAGGCGCGAGCTCATCTTGTCGCGCGAGTCGTCATTGCACTCCTGCCAATTTCTCTTTCTCCTTGTTTGGGTTTGACTTTTTTTTCCTTCGCGTCGTTTTTCTCGGAGTTTTAAGTTTTTTTTTTTTTAATTACAAAGAAACCGAAAGATGTCTTCTTACTTTTTGGAGAAAATTGCGGAGAGAGGGTGATCCGAAATAGGGGCGGAAAAAGGGAGGAAAAAAAGAAGTGGAAGGTAAAGGGGGATGCGTGCCGATGGCGATCCCGAGATAACTGAGGTTGAGGCGCGCCGCCCTCCTCGTTGACGATCGTCGCTTGCTCGTCGTCAGGGTCAACGAGGTTGCCCCGCGATATAACAGATTTTTTTTTTTTCGTTCGCGTGATGTCTTCTTTTCAATGAAAAGTGTCGGCACTCGATTATTTTGGTTTTCTCGTTCTCGCGCTCTCTCTTTCTCTCGTCGTCTTTATTTGTTTCTCTCGTTCCATTCGTGTTGACATTTTCAATCCCTCTCCTTGCTCTCTGTTCCTCTTATTTTCTTTTCCGTTTTTTTTAACTTTGCATGGTTTAATATTATTTTTTAAATATAATATATATACATATTTTTGTTAAACGTTACGCAGTTTATTTCATTTTCTTTCTGATAGTTATTTTTTCTCCTTTCCTCTCTTTCCCTTCATTTTGTCTTCTTCCATATGCGCTTTTCTCTCCCTCTCTTTTTTTTCCCGTTTGTTACTTTCCCGTCCTCGCTCTACCTCTGCCATTTTTTAAATTTCTTTCTACCTTCCTCTTTCTTCCATTCGTTCCTCCGGCTCCCTGGCTGTCTTTCCTCTTTTTCTTTCTCTCTCCCTCCCTCTCTCTCTCTGTCTCTCTCTCTCTCTCTCTCTCTCTCTCTCTCTCTCTGGTCTCTTTGCTCGTAGCCACCCGCACAAACTACACGACCTGTATCACACGTACTTATAAATAGTGCATGAACGTAATGCGATCTCGCAAACACTCCCTCCCCCTTCTGCCTCACACACACCCACACACACACACACACACACACACAAGTTGGGATGACACACATTGAGCAACATTCGTGTACCTTCCAAATGCCAATTCGGAGCCCAACCACGAAAGATTTACGAAGGCTTGTGTATCCTCCAACACACGTTTCATCATCGTCCAAAACACACGCATACGCAAATACAGGGGCGAGTGAGAAACTCAAAGAGACACGTCGTCATACAGCAATCGGAGCGAGCGAGCGACAGACGCGAACGCGGAACGGTATTTGCGGAAGGTGCATATATACATGTGTGTTCGCGAATGAAATGGAAACACGCGCGCACGATGACCGCGGTTACGCTACTCCAAACAAACACACACAGCCAATTAATAGACTCCTAGGAAAAGGAAAATGACGAGGGTGGGCAGCTCACGAAGAGTGAGGGTTTTTTTGTCCTCCAATCCAATCCAAAACATCGATGCATTCATCTTTCTGGCAGAAATCATATTCATTAACCTTTGCGCATATGGAGTAACTATGCTCTTTACGCGAAGCACGAAACAATTACTTGCACCATTGTGTAGGGCATCGGTTGTCGCAAGATATTTTTTACCTATGCTGACACTCTTTGCTGTGACCCAAGCGAGAAAAAAATTTTTTTTTGAACAAATGAGCGCAATTTTTATTGATACACCATCTGGATGTTCCGAAGACGATCTACGAAGTCGAGGCTGTAAGAAATCATCTTCTCCCTTATATACATAAAAATTTATATTAGAATTTAAAAAATCGGCACTGGTGGATAAGCCATCGAGGTCGGCTCCGGCGGTCCTTCGAGTTGAGCAGCGTTGTGCATGGCCGATACTCGGAGCGGTGAACGGTAAGCAGTACACCAACGGGCGCATCAACCAGTCAGCAGAAGGCCCATACTTCTGAGACCTTGGTGTAGATACCTACTTGAGTAAAAGGTCTGTGCACCAAAAATCAGACGAACACCGGAGCCGTCTATACCGGTACGGGTTTTCCACAGTTTCCCCGTACCCTCGGCAAATTGCGGTACAGTGTCGCTTAAGGCGGGATATACATTTACAACGTTCAAAAATTCGATTTTTTTTTTCTGTCACCGATAAAACTATATATTTTACTTTTTCCTAAAGTTTCAAAGCGAAATTTGAAAAACTTCAAACGTTACAGCCCGTTAACGCTGTACCTCAGCGCTCGGATTCGGAGCGGGTGTGAACTTCAAACGCATTTTTCTCAAAGCTGCAGTATCGAAGTTGGCGTGCAGGATTACTCAAAAATTATTAAGGGGCCAGGCCACTTTGGAGCCACGAAAAAAGGCTATTTTCGCGATTTTTCTTGAGGATTTTATAAAAGACATGAATATAAAAGTTGTTGGGCTTGACAAATAGTCTTGAAATACATTTAAAAAAAATTTATTAATTTTTAACGGACAACACCACTGTGACCCCCCTGTTTTTTTGCCATTTTTCAAGAATTTTTTTTGTGGGGAAAAAATAGATATTCGAAAAAAAAATTTTTGTTTTGTTCGTTGTTTGTTGAAGATACATAAAAAAAAAATTTCAAATTTTTCACACCCCATGGTGACGCTGGGGAAGCTCCCGCGTCAGGTACAGTTGCCTCTGCAGTGGTTCGCGGCACGCAGCAGAACTCTCTTCAAAGTCGATCGGAAAAAAAAATACCGAGTGTTTTCGTTAATAATATGATATTTTGAAGAGAAGTACATAGGGATTTGAAAAAATATTGATTTTTTAAAAATAGGCACGCTTTTGAAATTAAAGGACGATTTTCGAGCAAAATTTCTCGTCGAAAATAGGCTATAACTTTTTTTATTATTGAGATATCGAAAGAATCCTATGTACTTCTTTAGATAATCTAGTTTTATTGGTGCAGTCCAAATTTGAAGTCGATCGGATAAAAATTGCTCGAGTTCTGCTGCGTGCCTCACTAAAAACAGTGGTTTTGAGAAAAACGCGTTCAAAGTTTTAGGTTTATTAATTTATGCGCTAAATTGGGGAAAAAATGTTTACCTTTAATCAGCGATGCCGGCACCATATAGCTGGCCTTCAAGAAGCAAATCATTGTCCCTAGCATCTTTTCTCGAACTTGTAGAGGCTCTTCTTGCCTCTTTTGCAGCGTCTGTGAGCGAGCGCTCCGCCAGCTCGATCCGCGCTGCGTCGGTTTCAACGCAAAAATTGAAACAATTTGGGCCGATAGTTATCCCCAACGTCTCCAAAACTTTCATGAGGCTTCTCAGGCCATCATTGAATAATAATACCGCGATATCAGCCGCAATATCGACGATTGACGATTGACGACTTGAACATTTTTCAATTATCGCCACCTATGGCTTTTTTTCGAAACTATATTTATAACAATAGCCGGTTTTTGTGAAGGGAGACAAAAGAATACCTGGGAAAGACCCGCAGGACCTGGGAAAGGCCCGGTATACCTGCCGACCCTGAGGCGCGCAGCTGCGCGGGACCCCGAGCGTCACGGAGCGCTGCACCGCTCCACAAAATATTCAATATCTCTGAAAATAATTACTTTTTCGACCTGGGTCCAACGGCATCTTAATCTTAAATGTATTTTAGACTTTTCTAGATGATTTTCAAAAAATCGATTTTTTGAAGCCGTCACAGTGGTTTTGTCCCTTAAGTACAAAAACTATAGTTTAACGTAACGCCTAAAAAATAAGTGGGCTAGGTAGCTTCATCACAACTCGGCAACGGCTTGGCTGAAGCAAAAAATCAAAGTTCATTAGATTCAGTACGACACCAGCTACAAAATGACCCTCCGATATAAAGTTTTATCAAAAAATAAAAAATGGCAGATGAAAAACGAAAAAAATAAAAAATTTTGAAACCATCGAGTGTCATCTTGTTGCGAATCATGCTTACAATATGTTGTTAAAATTTCAAGAGAATCGGTTTATTAGTTTTAGAGATACGATGGAGCAAAATTTTGAAAACGTTGTTCCGAGAAAAACACGTTTGAAGTTTATACTACGAAAAAATCTTACCTAAACTCAATCGGCAATTTCTGCACCGTACAAAATCCCTTCTGATTGCTCATCATCGTCGATTTCTTCAAGTCTTGCTTGCTGTCGATTTTTTGAAATTTTCAAAGTGGACTGGCCCCTTAAGCCAATTGATTCAAAACTTGGTACAAATATTACTTTTGTTGGTACCTTCTACGTGACGAGAATTATTTTTGAAAAATTGAAGAAAAAAAACACCTTTTTAATCCCCATTTTACAGAAATGTTGCGTCAAATGTTGTTTTTTTTTGTAAATGCGTGCCATTTTCTCAAATTGCATTTTCTTCAATTTAATTACCGTCACATAGAAACTACACATGTTCTAACTGAAAAAATGTTTGAACTTTTTTGCAAATCAAAGTCTACGGGAAGTTAGACTGTACGCCGATTCGCAACTCGCGCGGCTTCCTTGCTGTAACAGTCTGCCACAGCTCCGTTATTTTGATGATGAATTAATTAAAAAAAATTATTTTGCATACGCAAATATACTATTAAAGTATACCTAAAGCTTGATAATTGTAGAATAATTATTTCTTAGTTAAAAAAATCCCTCAATATTGTTTATTTTTTCCCCGTCTAAATGTACATCCCGCCTTAAGACGGCTGCGGTCGCACCGGAAGTTAGGTTACATTAGCTAAGTGCGGATAGGTAGTGATAGGAAAAGGCTTCAATTTGGAAGGGTAATACGTAAACCCTCAAAACTAGACGTTGGAGCTCAGGAAATAAAATATTAAAATAAAATATATATATATCTATATCCATATAGTTCATGAACTCGTGAAATTAGAATATCCATGTGCATATAAAATCGCAATTTCCAGTGGTCAGTTGAGAAGGTCAGGGACGACACTTCTGTCTCCCTCTCTCTTGCTATCTGCTGCTCTCTGCCTTTGGACGAACGATGCCATGGCAAACGTAAATCAGTCCGTATAGCGTGTGAATTAATATTAGCAGCGAGAAGCTAGTGCTTCTCGTGAGAGACGAGAGAAATCTTGAAATCTGGTTCCACCCACTGCGGATGCCTACACTCGGACGACGACGACGACATTTTCCGTCAAGAGAGAGAGAGAGAGAGAGAGGGATTTGTATAAACGCCCTCTCTCTTTCTGTCTTCCTCCTTCGGTCTCTCGGGACGACATAGACGTATAAATAATTTCGTGGGCATCCGTGCGGAGGAGAAACGTTTTTGCTGTTGCTTTCGGAAACTGCGGATTATCGTGTCGAGTCTGGCGAACTAGAATCTAAGATCTCTCACCACTGAGAGCAAAAGAGAGAGAGAGAGAGAGAGAGAGAGAGAGAGAGAGAGAGAGAGAGAGAGGGAGAGGGAGAGGGAGAGAGAGAGGGCTCTCTTATGGTGACCACTGACAAGCAAAAAGGCGTAAGAACAGAAGCTTCACGTGGAAGATGACTGCAGAGCTGCCATTTTCTTTTTCAAATGTCCATTCCTAACGCGAAATGTCACCTTTCTCTCTTACTCCTTCTCTCTATCCTCCCCCGTTCTTGCTCTCTCTGTCTCTATTGCTCGCTCTCTCCCCTCCGTGGTTTCGTGCATCACCAGCATCGCCGTGCGGGCATCCACAGAATTTAGCCTCCCGAATTAATCAGCCAGCCGTCATAATTCATATTTCAAATAACGCTGAGTGTACGTAGCCGTGGCCCCCTCCGTCGTGGCCACCGTAAGCCAGCGTAACCATAGCGTCTTTGGAAATTATCTCGTGCCGCGCGGCAAGCTCCTCCAGATGCGTTCGCACAGCTTCGCCTCGCATCCCTGGCATTCGCTTCGCGACGTGGTACACTTTCGCTTTCTTTTCTCCCTTTTTTCTTTGTGCATCGTTCTTTTTTTCTTTATATCTTTTTAAAATTTTTTTACCATTTTCTTCACTTCTTCACTTCACTTCACGATTTGATGCGAATGCACTCTGTGTGCTTTCAGTCATATATGTATTTATACATGGTGTCCCGTTACGAATGGATAATCCTGCAATCGACGATAGGTCAGATAATGTCTCTGTGCTGGAATTTCAGTTTAGTAAAAGTCCCACGGATTTTGAGATTTTGGGCTTCATGTTATTGTTTTTTTTTTTAATCATCTGCTTTTGGGTTTTCGCATGCCATATCTACAAATGATATGAATCGACAATAACTAAGCAAGTTTTTTAATTAATTGGCACGATATGCACATTTTTTTTTACCACAGGCCATCAAAGTCCGATGCTCGAATGGGTTTGTATGAAAATTCTGCATAAGATATTTCTTCGTGGAGTTTCCTTAAGGGGTTAGGCCACAGTAAGGGGTATAAAATCATGTGCGAATTTAACAATTTTTTTTTCGAATGAAAAAGTGATTCACTCATAAAATTAATTACACATTTATTTAGTATGAATATCAAGCTGTTAGAAAAAATATATATTTTTTTTCGATGTACAAAATGGCCGACTACTAATATTTTATTTTGTTATCTTTTTTTAGGCGCTCCGCGGCGTGACATTTAGCATCCACAATTTTTTACCTAGAGAAAAAAACAAAAATTCTCGTCAATCTACATTAGAATACCTAGAGAAGTACGTACGGAATTGAAAAAATATTGTTTTATTCAAAAGTTGTAGGTATTTGAATTGAATTTCAGGTATTTGAATGACCTTTCTGTGAAAAATTTCGTATAAAACTGCTCATAAAATGAAAAGTTTTCGATTGATCGGAAATTCTGTACGTACGTCTCTGCGAAATGCAGGAGCATCACTTTTTAATTTGAAGTAAATCGAGTGAAAATTGTTGAAGTTATTTGTCACGCGAATTGGAAAAAAGCTGTTTCGAGAAAAACACGTTTCAAGTTTCAGGTACTTTATGGCCGTGCCAGAGGTGGGCTTACGTTGTACACTCAAAGTCGGTGAAAAAAATGTTTTCTTGCTATAAATCGAATAGTAACTTATTCTTATGATGATAACGCACTGTTTTAGCGAAAAAAATTGATTTTTGGAAAATTCTACTGTGGCCTTACCCCTTAACATTTAAGGTTACAAATATATACTTTTCTAGATAAACCAAATAACAGAGTATTTTTTTTAAGCTGGTAAAAAAAGTTATTATTTGTAGAAATGGCATGCGAAAAACCAAAAGCAGATGATTTTATATCTCGAAAACCATGGGACTTTTACTAAACTGAAATTCCAGCATATACCCGAGTAGAAATTTCTTAGAGTTAGCCTGACCAGGATCAGGCCCCGATCGGGGTGAGATACGGGTAACACCTATTACGGACATCCTGATCCGGCCCCGATCGGGCCGGAAGTATATAGGCCCTAAATCAGACTACACTAAAATGGCCCTACTAAGACCGTCCCTGATAAGATTCTAGTAAGGCTTTCCTCGATAGGGCCCTATCAAGGCTTGCCCTGATAGCCCCGACTAAGGCTTTCCATGATGAGGCCATAAATAAGCTTGCCCTATATCTGCCTCAGCAGTCGATAGATGCACATAACCTCTTTTTCCACATGGAAACTTCGATTTTACAGCATCGTAGCTTCGGAGTTTCGATGCATTCCAGAATTCTATTTAAAAAAAGGTGCTATGGACTGTCACGAAAAAAAAAGTTATGCAACTCGGGTGCGTGTTAGAAGATTTCGGCAGCTTTGTAAGGCGAAGAGACAGAGAGGAATTTTATATATATATGTGTGTGTGTGTGTGTGTGTGCGTGTGTTAAGTAAAAAATCTATAGCATGTTATTCGATAAACCTCTTTAATTGTCACAATGATATTAAATAATTCATATACTTTATGTGATACAAAAAATAATTATAGGAATTCATTTGGTCTCTTATGCCATATCTGGGACCAAGATGTTACAAGCACTCGGTAGCATAGGGGCAGCTTTGGGTAGATAGGTACCGAGGTTCGATTCCCATATAGGCGAAATATTTTCTTTGAACAACATTTCAGCAGGCCAGGGAATGACGAATTATGATACAAAATCATTGTAGTGGAACTCTAAATTGAGTGGTTCATTCCATTTTGGATTTTTGAAATATTATATGCATTTCTTTTTGATCAAGCAACCTGATAGGGGCCTGATCAGGCAACCAGGTCAGGCCCATATGTGACACAACGTTACATTTCCTAATAGAGCCTTTTCAGGCTGCCTCATTAGTGCCCTACCAGGGCAGTCAGAAAACCTGATCGGGCCCTAATTTGGGCCCCATCAAAATTTCTACGCGGGTAATAGGACATGATCTGGCCTATTGACAGTTGCAGGATTATCAACTCAAACAGTTTATTGCAACGATTTTTCAAAGGGATTCTTTATAGCATCAAGCTCAACGACTTTATAAGAAGTGGATAGTCAAGTCGCTGTTTACATTATGTATGAAATTACATCACGATGTTCACCCAACTATTTTCATTCACAATCGATATACTTAATCTTCATACTTTTATTGAATTTCGCATCCGCCGTGCGGACTACAAGTGCCGCAAGGAGGTACAACATGTATTCACATAGGTAGATAAAAGTTGACGCATATACCGGGTGTTCTAGGAGTATCGAACGAACCTTTTTCTTCCCAACTGATCGACATTTAAATATCAATTAATTTGTGGCCACCGCAGCGGCGGAATATTTTTAGTGCCTGATATATATATATAGCCAAATTGTCTAGTGTTGGGTGACGATGAGAATCGAACGTTCAAAATGAGGGTGATAAAAAAACCCGATTCATGATAAAATTGTTCCATCGTTCTGCGCGCTGCTCAAATTCGGAAATATAAGAGACCGGTGTTGAATGAATTAAAGCAAAAAATACAATTAAGGTCAATTGTATTTCGGAAAAAATCAAATAACCATAAATTTCGACGACAAAAGTTAAAATTAACGTTACCCCAACTGGATTTTGTTAAAAATACGAATCGTCGAATACCGCTGAAAAACGTAATCCATCGACTAGATTCTATCGAAAAAGAAAACCATATTCATTTATCTAAAACGCGATTGGCCCCTAGCGTGCTCATTTAAATCATTCCAATTGGTGTCCCGGACTGTTAGAAGTAGTAATGTAATAATGAACAATTGATCGATACCGACCAAACAATCGATACATTGCGCTCGAATGGTTATAAATTGGAAAATTAGTTGAAGCCTATCTGAAAAAAAAACGTATTTTCACGGTCTGCCCCCTGCTGCCCAGTGCCTCAGCCTCTCCTTTACACGGTAGTGGTAAGTCTGTTGCCCTGTCTTCATCGCTTGTAGTCGGTGATGTTCATGTCTTTCTCTATCCCTTTGCCGTATCACTTCCCTTTCGTGTCGTACCTCCGCAGCATAACGACGATTCTTCCTGGTTCCTGTACCAATATTTTTCAGCTGTTTTGAGTCCACATCTTTCTTCATCGGGACTGACTTTTTCACGGCTTGACCCGGAGCGTGAGACGTTTCGATCCGCTGAAAAGGATACAGAAACCATTTATTTTGTTTTTTTTCTCAATTTTTTTACGTCAAATCGCGACGGTTTTCTTTTCTCAAAAAAACTTCTCGATTTGCTTTGTTAATAATTGTTCTTTAATCGTTGTATTTATGCGCTTGCTCGCCTATACTTGCCTCGGAGAGCACCCCGATTAATCCGAAAACGAGGAGCCAAACGATCATAGATCTGCGTCGGTCCATCGTGAATGCGCGAACGTACGACCACCGGAACAATCACCGGATCAATGTTTTATTCTCGCTACCTGATTGTAACGCGCATTCGTCTTTGGCAACTAATACTGCGTTGAGGTTACCCGTCGACTTTGGCTTTTATTGCCACCGCGTTCGAACGTGAACGCAATCACGATTGAAAATTTAATAACCCTGGCCTTGTTTCGTTCGGGTGTAAATCAACAGTTACATCCGAACGGAACAAGGCTGGAACTTTTGCAAGTTACGGTTCATTTCGATACTCCATAATGGTATCCATTGATAAGACCGATGGATTACGACATTTCGGACAACCGTACGCGGGTTATGACACAACGTTTATTTTTTTATTTTATTTTATTGTGAACGACTTAGGGCATATTTCCTCAGTGCAAACTGAGGTGATCAGTGCAAACCGAGGCCCGAAGTCCATACCAGCCGCCCGCGTGTGCGTCGCTACGATGTTCAATTCGATTTTGTTTAAACTCATATATGTGATAAAGCATTGAAAACTTTTAGACACTTTTTTTTTAATCGACGGAAAAACAGTTTTCAGAGGAAAACCACTCCTCAAAGAAAGGCGTGTCACCGCTTATTTTAATTGTTGTTTGATATTTTTATAGTGGGATTTTTCATCGCTTTACATTAGAACAAATTTGGTTTTTGTTTAATTCAGGTCGGTAGACTGCTTGTGGGTGAAACTGCAGAATCACTCCTCGACACGCCTTTCCCTGAGGAGTGGTTTCCCCCCTGAAAACAGTTTTTCTACCCATAAAAAAATGGGTGTCTAACGGTTTTCAATGCTTTATCACATATATGAGCATCAGCAAAATTGAAGGCGGACACACTTAAATGGTGGTGCTTGTTAGTCTGCGATCGTACTTTTTATTGCTATTAATTTTGGATATAAATGAAGAAACAATTAATAGCTCATTATCACATTAATACGTACACTCATGTGTGTACATACGCATATATATATATATAATAAGAATATAATTATGTACATAATTTTATGATTAAATTTATTGATATTAAAATGATTAATTTACAAATCTTCGTACAACTGCAATTTGTGACCTAAAAATTATATTTATTACATCATATTCTATTTATAAAATTACTCGAATATTTTTTTTTATAATGAATGATTTTAATTGCCTAAAGTCTAATTCTGAAAAAAAACATATTTTAATCCATTTTCTTTTAATTTATAAATAAATATCTTTTTTAAATTTAATTTACATTTGATTTGTACGCGCGCGCGCGCACACACACACACACACACACACACACACACATATATATATATATATATTTGCGGATTTTATGGGAGTCTTCGATCATTTAGCGAGGCGAAAAAAATGATTGGCGAAGAATACAAATATGGTGAGGTGTAAAAAGCTGAAGTCAGAAGTAAAAAGCTGAGGAAGAAAAGTAAATGTACAAACCAGAGAGAAGAAGATAAGGATAGAGCGAGACAGAGCGGAAGATATAGGGAGAGAGAGAAACGAAAAAAGAGCGAGAGGGGGTGCGGCTGCGTCGAGTCTTCATCTTGTTATTAGGTATGAGACACACTGAGGGTGTGCGCGAGCTGATCTCTCCGGTGTGCGTCTCTCGATCCGCACAACACACACACACACACACACATACACACACACACACACACACAGAGAGAGAGAGAGAGAGAGAGAGAGAGAGAGAGAGACAGAGGCAGGGACAGAGACAGAGACAGAGACAGAGACAGAGACACACACACACACATACAGAGAGAGAGAGAGAGAGAGAAGGCGAGAGAGAGAGAGTGTGTGTCTCTTCTCAAAAGCTCACGTTCCCCGACGCGCTGTTTCTCTCTCATTCTCTCTCCCTCTCTCTTTCTTACGGAACGCTCCCTTAAGCCTCATCCTCGTTTGCCGCTGATCTCGTTGCACGCAATTTCGCTCCGGTATTTCCGGGTGCGTGCACCGCCGCCGGCCACAACGTGTCCCCAAGAGAGAGAGAGAGAGAGAGAGAGAGAGAGAGAGAAAGAAAGAAGATCTCTCAGACAGTTCTTGCACGCGGGGGAAATGTAGGAGGCAAGTGGACAAACGCCTACGAAATTCGGAATTGAAAGACCAGCCCTTGACCTCTTCGGCCCTATCTCCGCCGCTAGGAAACGAACGTGCGAGTGCAAAAAAAAGAAAAATAAAGAACCAAAAGCTCGAAAAAATAGGACATAAAAATTGAGGGTGGCAGGTAAAGAATTCAGAATTATTATTCTCATTATTATTTTTCCGCCGTCGCCAAGAGCACGATCGAACAAGTGAAAAAGATTAATAAATAAAAAGGAAAAAAACGAGAGCTCAAAGAAATAGGAAATGTAAGTCAAGGGTAGCAGGTGAATAATTAAGAATTATTATTTTACTTTATTATTTGCTATTATTATTTCGTTCATATGACTGGTACTATTTGATTTTGTAATAATTTATGTAATTTTATTTTAAGTATACCTGACGAACTATTTTATGAATGATTTTTTGTTGTTGGATTTTGATGAATCTGCAGTCCTCCAAACTAGAGTGCAGACGTATCACAGATATATTGGCCAATAAAGGAATTTTAATTTTCGAGTTCTCATGTATATGAATAAGTAAATGTATGTGTATGAACAATATTTTTCAATGTATTTTATATTTGGATTTTTAATTTTTTTTTCGTAATGTAAGTATATAAATAAATATAGTTAAATTAACAAAGGGGAACATACAAACATAAATATTTTTTATAATAATTTCGAAAAATATATAAAAATTGTAGATCAATGTTTAAATAAGTGATGTAAAACAATATAAATATATAAAAGAAATTCATATATGTATATATATATATATATATATATATATATATATATATATATATATATATTCGCATATAGATACGAAGCTCGGAATGCCACGAGGGTGCGAGGACGAAGTGCAAAAGCGAACGGGAGATACATTTGTGCCAGTTTTGTCAGTAAATCACTGCGATTGCGAAAGGCGAAGCAGAAGCTCTTCACGGAAGAGTTTATAAATGTATCTCCCACGCCCTCCACTGTCTGGAGAGAGCCTCTCTCATTCTCTTTCTCTCTGTCTCTCTCTTCTCTACTGTTACTTCGTCTTTTTTTCCTCGCTGCATCTCCACAGCCCCCGCGAGTGTGCAAAGACGTTCGCCCTCGCGCCCTCTCGCCCCCTCATGTCTGCGCTCCTATTCCTCTCTCCCTCAACGTGTTGACGCCCTTTTCCGCCCCCTTATCCTCTCATCGTATCGACTTGCAGCGTGCAAAAGGGCCGTATATAACTTGGTGCAAATCTTGCCCTTTTGTTTTCACCCAACGTGTAGCCAATATGCATATATGTGTATATAGGTATATATGCTTAGTGGCCGCTGTATGTAGGCGGCACGCAGACTCGCCACTTGTATTGTGTAGCTAACGTTTCGGAAGCCCAGATTAATTTGCTTCTTTCGAGCTTCCCGTCTTCTTCTTCTCCTTCTTTAGATCTCGCCCCTATACCTCTTGTTCTTTATTCTCGTCATTTGCTTGCATCTCGTCTATATATATATATATATATATATATATATATATATATATATATATATATATATATATATATATATACATATATATATATATATATACATACATACACAAAAATGTATATGCATGTGCATATTTATATATTTACATATTGCGTATCTATACACGTATGTGTGTACTCGGTTTCGACTTTCTTGGTTCGAAAACACGAGGCGTTGACGTCTCGCCTCCTGCCTACCTTATTTTTCGCCAATGTGTATATGCGAACCTACAAGGGTGAGAATGTAAAAAGCAAGGCGCAGACGAAGCAAATTAATGGCAGCGGTAAGCAATTACACGAGGGAGGGAGAGAGAGAGAGAGAGAGAGAGGGAGAAAAATAGTAGGAGAGAGAATGGCTAGTCTGGCCGATTAATCTTGTCGGAGCTTTCGGGAAAGCATTATCTTCTGTAAGATTATTTACTGTATGATTTATATATATACAGGGTGTCCCTCTTACCTCTGCCACACGGAATAACTCGGTAATTATCGGCGTCGTGAAAAAATGTTCCAGACAAAAGTTGTACGGTGTGAAGGGGTCCATCAAATGCGACGCATTTTTTTTTCAGTCGAGGCGCTGACGCACAGTGAAGGTCACTGCCACTTTTTAAAATCAAATTGTACATATTTTTTCAACCATCTTGTGGAGCACCTTAAGCCGCATAAAAAAACATTAGGGGATCAAAGGCGTTCAAGGTCATTCAAGGTCAGTATCGATGATACAAATCTAAATATCTCGGATCGCTACTAAATATTTGGTGGTGATCCGTGATATTTAGATTTGTATTTCATTTTAAAAGGTGACCTCGACTGACCTTGAACGACTTTGACCCCCTAAAGTGGCGGTGACCTGACGCACAGTCAGTATCTCCATCGAAATAAAAAAAGGGTCGCATTTGATGGCCCCCTTCACAACGTAACTTTTGCCTGGAACATTTATGCATATAATGTATGTTATGCATATAATGTTTTGATCAATGATAAACACGATAGTAATTTTATATTGAAATAAATATTCTCAAATAATTGAGTTAAATTGAATTGAATATTGAATTGAATATTCAATTCAATTTGAATATTCAAATCGAATTGAATATTCAATTTGAATTTTGAAATTTGAAAATTGAAAATTGAAAATTGAAATTTTGACAATTTCAATTTTCAAATTGAAATTTAGAAAATTGAAAATTGAAATTTTGAAAATTGATTTGAAATTTGAATTTTGAATTTATTTTGAATTTATTTTGAATTTTGATTCATTTTCAATTCGAAATTTGATTATTCGAATTGAATATTCAATTCAATTTGGTTAATTCGACATTACATGAAAATACATATACAGTCGAACCTCGATATAACGAATATTTGTCCATTCCCTTCCGATAGATTTCCGACACCTTGATACAACTACACCATAATATGCATTATACTTTAAATGCTATTGCTTGTAAAAATTTCTCTTATTTAAATTATTCTTTCTTCAAAAAATATCTTTTTATTTATAACACTAATATATTTTTTTTAAAAACCTTTTAAGGAACACGATCTCGATATAACGAAACCTCAATATAACGAACTTCCCTAGAGATTCATTATATCGAGGTGCGACTGTGTATATATATATATCCGGCTTGGTTGAATATTAGTTTTTATTAGACAACTCGATTTAAAATATTTTAGTAAATTGTAGAAGTGATAACTTTAATAGGATTTTGCTATTGATCAATTGAAAATGGATATATATGATATTAATTTCATATTTTCATATTAATATATACATTTTTTAATCGTCGGTTCTATTGTACGGGCATTGCCACTCACTATATTTCCACCATATTCCGCGTTTTCATGTATATTTTTAAATTAATATTCGTTTAGATAATATTTATATACTTGTAAATTAATATAAAAAACATGCAAACATTTTTCAGGATTCTTATTTAGCCGTCTACAAAGTGAATAATAACAAAAGTAGCAAAATAAGTTTCTGCAAAGTAACAAAAAATCGATTTCTTTTTTTTTTTAAACGATAGAACTATATACGTAAAATATTTTCCCAAAGTTTCAAAGTGAAATTCGCAAAACTTCAAACGTTACAACCCGTCAACGCCGTACCTCACCGCTCGAATTCGGTGCGGGCGTGAACTTCAAGCGCGTTTTTCTCAAAACTGCATTATCGAAATTGGCGTGCAGGATTACTCAAAAACTATTAAGCCGATTGAGTTGAAACTTGGTAGAAATATTGACAATATTGGTACCTTCTACTTGACGAAAATTGTTTTTGAAACATTGAAAAAAAAAATGCTTTTTAATCCACATTTTACAGAAATGTTGCGTGAAATGTTGATTTTTTTTGTAGATGCGTGCCATTTTCTCAAATTTGCATTTTCTCCATTTTAATTATCGCCACATAGAAACTATACATGTTCTAACTGAAAAAAAGTTGGAACTTTTTTTGCAAATCAAAGTCTACGGGAAGCTAGACTGCACGTCGGTTCGCAACGCCCGCGGCAGCCTTGCAGTAAAACTCTGCCACAGCTCCGCCACTTTCATGATGAATTGATTAAAAACAATGGTTTCGTATACTTAAATATACTATTAAAGTATACTTAAAGTTTGATAATTGTAAAATAATTATTTCTTAGTTAAAAAAATCCCTCAATATTGCTTATTTTGTTTCCTGTCTAAATGTTTATCCCGCCATAAGGATGGCCATAAAAAAAAAGAAAGAGAGAGAGAGATGCTCGGAACGAACGACGATCAAATCAGCCATGATGGTTGCCTGGTGATTGGGACCCTTGCCGTCTGCACATACAGTTGACGAGTGTCCACACGCGCGCACCGACCGAGCTTGACTTTCTCTCTTTCTCTCTCCCTTCGCTCGGCAGTTAATTACGAGCGGAAGACACGTCGACGCCCGCGGCACTTACGATACAAGGGCTAACACACGCGCTCACCCCGCGACAAAACACCCGGAGTTACATGAATAACGAGCCGTAGCCCGTCTTGGCCTGACTACTTTTGGCGATCAGCCGCTCCAGACGGGAGCGGGGACCCCGCTGCAGCGCGAACGAATCCGCACACTTTATACGCATCGATAACCGTCCGAACAAAACCGGCAACGAACCACTCGAATTCCAGGGGCAATGCCCGAGTCGCTTCCTTTATTTGTCATAATGGATATTAACGAAAGTCCATTTACTACACTTGCGTTTTTTTGTTGTTATCATCCAGTAAATCGACTATTGGAAAAATGTTGGATGACACAACTCTTG
Source organism: Ophion obscuratus (assembly GCA_964007375.1). Lineage (NCBI taxonomy): Eukaryota > Metazoa > Arthropoda > Insecta > Hymenoptera > Ichneumonidae > Ophion > Ophion obscuratus. Next base: position 33,094,284 of record OZ023323.1, read on the forward strand.
GGTCTTAAGAGGGACTACTCGCCTGGAGCGAAAGAAAGGTGAATTTTGACAATTTTTTATGGATACCCAGCTGATGGAACGAAAATTCGCATTAGTGAGCTTTATTCCACACATCTTGATGTAGCTTCACAAGATTTGGTCACAAAATCGCTGCGCTAAAGGTTGATCGGGTCAGTTACCCTTGTCCGATAGTTTCCTACGATTAATATCAATGTAATTAGTATTATTACTACATTAATTATTATTATTGAAATCCAACAAGTTTTTACAAAATAAATTATTAAAATGTAATGATTATTAATGTTACATTAATTATTATTAATTATTATTAACGTAATTATTATTATTATTCCATTAATTATCATTAATGAAATTCAACAAGATTTTACACGATAAAGGATTTAAAATCGAAAAAAAAGAATAGCGAATTTCAATGCATCGACCCAATATCCATGGGGATAAGCGTTTTTGAAGACTGAACGGCTTCGAGGGCCGTCCTCATATACCAGCAAAGTAGACCAATGAAAAGAAAAGGAAAATGACGATGAAGCTCCGAAATGCATAAATTTTGGTGCAGGAGCCTCGCAGTTTCGTTAATTGCGTCGCGTAGGGTGTTTATTGCTCATAATTTTGCTCCGGTCCGATGCTCAAGTATACCGAGAGCTCAAGCTCTCCTTTGGGACCATATCTACGATATATACATATATATCTATATGTATCATGTATGTATGTGTATTTCCACACACACATACACACACACACACATATATATATATATATATATATATATATATATATATATATATAGATATACATACATACATACATACATATATACATATATACATATATATATATATATATATATATATATATATATATATATATATATATATATATATATGTACACATGTATCCAAGAACCGTCCTCAAAACAGCCGGATGTGCCTATATCCAACATTATGTAAATATGACAGGTTCATAATATCCATGCGTTCGTATGTGTGTGTATATATATATATATATATATATATATATATATATATATATATATATATGGTATCAATAATATACTTACACAATTCGTATCAATATAATATATCTACATTTTCTCTCTCTCTCTCTCTCTCTCTCTCTCTCTCTCTCTCTCTCTCTCTCTCTCCGACAGTACCTGATTTACCATAGTCCTACTTCGATTCATTTTTATCTTTTTTATTATTTTTACTACTTATCATTTTATTTAGTTTATTGTTAACGACTTTTTAGGATTTATATATTATACTCCGGCTCTCTTGTGTTCCTTCATTTTTTATTTTGTTTCAGTTTGAATCTTCTCTGTATTATGTCGATTGACATTAGTCGTCTCATCACCATCATTCGTTAAATTTGCTCGGTAGCGTGGTAGGGCATAAATAATTTTTCATTTCATCTCTCTCTTTCTCTCTCTCTCTCTCTCTCTCTCTATATATATATATATATATATATACACACGCTCATACACACACAGCAGTCAATGGTCATTTAGTTGGCGATACAAGTCCGTTGTGACTGTTCAAGACATCTCTGCCATGATAATAGCGCAATAAACGGTCCTATCCTCTCGTTTCCCTATCGAAATAGATCCTCAATGCAGTCATGGTGCAGTCGAGGGATGTACGAGAACATATTATATGTTTGCATTTTCGCGCAAACATGAATATGTGGGTATAGCGATTTATATGCATACATGAGTGAATCTATATTTACTTGTGTATGCGTATACACGTATACATGAATGTATATAAGTCCATACTTGTATAGGGGTGTGCGCAAATCCGATGAATTTCCCCTTGGGATGCGCCTGCGGAACTTAATACGCGCGATGCTCGCTTGGCACAACTTGGTGTTAGCTCGATCTCTCTCATCGCTGGTCCAAAGCCATTATGAGCAGCTATAATAACAGAGATCTCTCTGTATAGAAATGAGAGAGAGAGAGAGAGAGGCAAGTGGACACGTAGATGAGTGAGACAGGGCGCGGAATAGAAACGAGAGCGGTGGACATGACGCGAGGTTGGAACCCCCTCATTAATGGAACGGTGCGCTGACTATGAATCGTCCATGATCCCACCTTAGTGAACGGACAGATTTCGTCCGTCGTCGTCGAGTTCGTCCAAATCTCTTTCTCTCTCCCTCCCTCTCTCTCTTTCTCTCTCTCTCTCTCTCCCTCCCTCTCTTTGTCTCTCGCCGTTTGACCATTTAGCTCTTTCCTAGCTTGGTCTATGAATGTAACTTGGATTCGTCTCGGCTCTCAGAGAACTCGAGAGACAGTGAGAGGACAAGAGAGAAAGAGAGCGAGAGAGATGCGCGAGTCCACGAGGCGAGGATAATAATAACGGCGTAATGGCGAGAAGAACGGCACGGATAATAATAATGGCTCGCAATTTATCTCTCTCATTATGTGTATAAAGTGGGCCGCGTGCGCTTGGGAAAATGCAGAAGCTCTTCTTGCGCGCTCTCTCTCTCTCTCTCTCTCTCTCTCTCTCTCTCTCTCTCTCTCCCTCTCTCTCTATCTCTATCTCTCGGTATACCTACCGATGCTGCTCTGTTGCCCTCGCGCCCGACCCGCCCGATTATCCTCGAGGACGAGGTGGAAGCGCCCGATCTCCCTCGCTTTATCCACACCCGCCACCGCCACTGCGTGCATCAATATATGCGTGCGAGCAAGTCAGTATTGCATTTTCGCGCCCGCGCGCGCGGCTCTCCAACGTGACGACGAATGTCGTAAATAACTGCAACACCACGATCGCGCATCGCAACGCTGTATTATAAGCGAGATACCCGCCGGTCAGGGAGACAGAGAAAGCGCGAGAGAGAGAGAGAGAGAGAGAGAGAGAGAGAGGGAGGGAGGGAGTATAGAGCAGAAGAGAGAAAGAGCGAGGAAGACGTCTGAGTTTCACGAGGAAAAGTTCCTCGTTCCTGTTAGATTCGAATTCCCGAGATTTACGACTGTCCAGAGCGATTCTGCAATCCAGGCGAATTAGGTCTCCGTGTGTGGGTATCGAACTAATTCGCCTGGATTGTGGAATATTTTTGTGTTCATTACTTGGCACATATACTTATGTAATTCACGTATGTGGGGCATTCCAGGTCAACTCACGTGGTCATCGGCCTGACCCCCTCGGGTTCAGGGGACGAATTTTTTTCGAGCATGTTGGTTCAAAAAAGTGGTCGATTTTTCAGATTTTTATCACTTGTTTTACACCATAAAATAACTTTTTTCCATAAATTTTGAGTGAAAATGAATTTCGACGGGGTTTAAAATTCTGAATTTTTTTTTTCGTAAAATCTAGAACTACAAACGATTATTTTAATCATATTTTGAGAGTGGGCCGAGAATAATTTGTTATTTTAATTTGAAATAAAAAAATCAAAATTTTGGAAATTAAATATTTTAATGATGGTTCCTTGTAGGGAAGGTAGGAAAGGAAAAATAATTCCTATATTTTGAGAGTAAAACGCTGAAAATTCGCCCAATAGTTAGAATAACATTGAAAAAAGCTATTTTACTAGTTGCTATGAAAATATCGCTAACTTGTGTCGCCATGAAAAAGCTTACGGTAGCGAAGCGGAGTTGCATTTCCTTGCTACTGCGCATGGCAAAGGTCCATGCGATGAAATTGGCGAAACTGTCAAAAGAGAAGCTGCAAGAGTAAGTCTACAGCGCCGGAGTGATAAGAAAATAACAACTGCAACAGAACTATATGACTGGGCAAACGAAGCTGGACGACTTCCAAATATAACTGTTCAGTATGAAAGTGCAACATTTTATGAAAAAGAAAAACCGGCTATGGAAAGACCTTTTGAAAATGTCCGTAAGGTGAAAAATCTGCAAAAAATTCACTGCCTAATTCTCGATGCAGATGGTACATTAATTGTGAAAGATTACTCCACTTCGACGTCCCATAAAAAAATTCTGATTTTCCCATGAATTGAAAAGTTTCTTTTTGAGATAACAATAGAAAAAAAATTCTCTTTATACTTGAACTGTTTCTATTTTGTTTAATGACATTCTATAATAAATGTTTCATTTTTTTCAACTAAAATAGCTTTTTTCAATGTTATTTTAATTATCGGGCGAATTTTCAGCGTTTTACTCTCTAAAGATAGGAAAAAAATTGTTTCAATAAGATATGATTTATTTGTCTTTTTTCCTACAGGGAACCATCATTCATATATTTAATTTTCAAAATTTGGAAATTTATTTAAACAAAAAATAGATTATTCTCGGCCCACTCTTAAAATATGATGAAAAAAAAATCCAGCATATGTTTGTAATGAGTTATATTCGCCAGAAAAAAAAGAGTATACTGGGGAAAAAATCAGATTTCCATTTTGAATACAGCAGGACAAAGATAATTCATTTTCGTATAAGTGTATCCTGTCATCGAGGATCAAAAATGATCAAAGAAGCATTTTAGAGCGCTAAATAGAATTGAATTCCATTTGCATAAGTATATTTAGGGGTGTTTCGTATTCGGAATTTAATCACTTTTATTCTGCTGGGATGAAAATGGAATTTTGATATTTTCCAGAATCCTGATGTTTTTCTGGCACATACTACTCATCACAGAAATACATGGTTTTTTTTCAAGTGCACTTGAAAAACCATTAAATATCACATTTTTCCTTAGACGCAAAATCTCTGCGCCAGACACGTAAAAAACATATGACCACCTTATTATTGTCGACCCGTGTATATATACGTTTTTTTGATAATATATTATACATATTTCTAAAGTTTATGGATATTTATCAACTTGTGATTTTGTATTTATTGATAAATATTTATGAAAAGAATTGTGTATATGTATGAGAATGTTCTAATGTATGTTTAGACGGGAAGCATAGAGGAGAAAAATCACTAAAGACAAATGTAAAAAAAACAGGTTTGCAAACAAATGAAGAGGTAGAAACGTGTCAACGAATATTAATCTAAAGGGGAGTTGTGTAGAAACTCGCGAAGATATTCCGGAAAGAAATACCTAACATTACAAACGTTTGTCAATAAACAAAAAATTAAAAGCATACAATATTCAACATATAATGAACCGAACGAAATGTACATACACACTTTCTTTTCTTTAATTATAAATTACATATACTTGTAAAGGCGATAATCCATAAGAATAATATAATTACATTATATATGCGTATACAGTTATATACAGTGTGTCCATCTTATCTCTGCCACCCGAAATAACTCGGTAATTATCGACGTCACAAAAAAATGTTCCAGACAAAAGTTGTACGATGTGAAGGGGGCCATCAAATACGACAAATTTTTTTTTTATTTTAGCGGAGCCGCTGACGCACAGTGAAGGTCACCTCCACTTATTTTTAATGGAATGGTACATTTTTTTCAACCATCTTATGGAGTACCTCAAGCCGCATGAAAAACATTCTGGAGTCAAAGTCGTTCAAGGTCATTCAAGGTCACCTATTTATATTTGTATCATTGATACTGCCCTTGAATGACCTTGAACGACTTTGACCCGCTAATGTTTTTATGCGGCTCGAGGTCCTCCACAAGATGGTTGAAAAAAAATGTACTCTTCCATTTAAAAAAGTGGAGGTGACGTTCACCGTGCGTCAGCGCCTCAACCGAAATGAAAAAAAAATGGTCCCATTTGATGGCCCCCTTCACACCGTACAACTTTTGTTTGGAACATTTTTTTGTGACGTCGATAATTACCGAGTTATTTTGAGTGGCAGGGATAAGAGGGACACCCTGTATATACAGAAAACAAAATTTCGCGCTCATGATTTTTCATTTGGATGCTTCTATTTGGTTTATTTTGGCCGCATACGAAACGACGAGTAATTTGAAGTGCCCGTTTGCGAGCCTGTCCAAGGGAAGTGTTGTCTTATTTTTCTTCGGGGATTGTTGAGCGTATCGTTGTTGAGTAATTTGAAGATCGCGCGGAGGCGCTCACGTATCGAGCGAGGGCGTACAGACTGACGTGTGAGATGTGACTCTTCGTGGTCGTCGTGGTTGCCGACGACGACGACGACGACGACGACGACGACGACCACGGCGACGACTACGATGTTTGACGTTACTATGCTGAGTGCGTTTCTAAAAATATAACGGCACTTTGGCACAGGGGCAAGAAGAACGCTCTCGCGAGATCATCTTTTCCTCTCTGCTTCATATCCTCGTCATCGTACTCTCTCTCTCTCTCTCTCTCTCTCTCTCTCTCTCTCTCTCTCTCTCTCTCTCGCTAGATTTCTCTTTCTCTCTCGCTCTGCATCGTTTTTCCCGACCCCCGCAAACTCTAGCGCCTGTTTACATCGATCGAAACCGCTACTGTTACCTTGCCCAGCCATTAGCGATCTTCCGAGGTCCCTCCGCAGTATCCACGAGTTCATATTACCTCGAATATTGAAAAACGAAAATCTTTCGAAATCTCTTGCAAAGAGTTGGAGCATCGTCAACATTTTGTAGAAATTTAAACATACCTGGTTTATCGTGCGTAATTGATTTTTTGTTCGTGGGGAAAAGTGATTCCCAGGGAAGAAATCGAGAAAATTGTAAACGTATAAGTTTAGAAAGAATGCAGATTTTTTTGTATCAGATGTATGGAATTTATTGACAGGACGCTTTTAATAAAGAGTGTTCTCAAGGAGTTAGGCCAGTCTAGAATTTTCGAAAAATCGATTTTTTTTCAATGGTCCCCTAGGACCTCAAAAATGATGTCTGAAAATATTATGGCCGGGAAAAATCTATAAGTACTCGGTTTTCGAATTTTAGTACAAGGTCGCGTGGTCTACAGCGAGCTACTCAAAACTTCAAACGCGTTTATCTCAAAACTGCATTTTTTTAAGTTGGCCGCAAACATAACTCAGACAATTTTCAAGCGATTCACTTGAAATTTTGAATATATCTTGAAAAATACATTGTCTATGGAAGTACGTTGGATTTTTTTAATATTGCATAGTTCATTTGTTATTAACAATTATCCGATGAATTTTTAGGCAAATTTTTCACTTTCCACTTTAGAAGTACGCTATTTGGCCAAAAATCAAGATATCGAAAAAATCCTACGTACTTCTATAGCAGTTATTATATATAATCGAAAAAAATCATTGGCTCATTATAATCCAAAAATTACAGGAGCTTGCCAAGGCCGTGGACCTTGGAAAAACGGAGACGTCATCGCAAAAACGCTGCACAGACGGTATTTTGAAATTAATCGCTCCAAAAAATGTATGATAAATGATATGTATGATAAACACCCTTTTTTTAAATCTCGATTCATTTTGTAGTTTTTCTGAAAACAAATCCCCAAAAAGCCTATTTTTCGGTTTCTAGAGTGGCCTAAGGCCTGAAGGGACTCACGATATATATAGGCTATTCAATTTATAACTTACAAAATAAAAACGGAAGACTCTTTATTGAGTCCAAAATAGTATACAAATATCAATTTATAACTTACAAAATAAAAACGGACGACTTTTTATTAAGTCCTGTTAAAAAATTCGATACGCCTGACGCAAATAAGGTCTGAATTCTTCCTAAAATAATGTCTTCACAATTTTCTCAAATTTTTTTATGGCAAGCGCTCGTCTCCAACCCGCGAAAAAAAATTCATCGCACACGATAAATCATGTATGTTTTAATTTCTACCAAATTTTAAATATGCAATAACTCTTTGCCAGAGATTTCGAAAGATTTTCGTATTTCAATATCATTTGACAAATTATAAGATTCGATTTCGATATTTTTTTGCCGTTCAAAGGCCACCTTAGTCGAATATTCTTTCATGTGAATAACTAAATAATAATTATTCAATAAATGCAATAATCATGCGAAAAATTGCAAGATTCGGTTTGATATTTGTTACCATTCAAGTAAATTCCAACTTACCCAAAGATTTTATTTGGTGAACAACTTGATATGACTAATGATAATTATTCAATAAATGCCCATATTCTGTCTGGTACTTCCTGTTATTTCCAAAGAAATATTTTTCGGCCGAATCTAACTAGAGTTTTGCTATCCAAAAAATTGCACACAGTCTCTTTTGATTTCTCAAAAAAAATTCTATCGGAATGCTCTTAAGGGGGGAAATCACAGTAGCACAAAAAAATAGGCATATTTTCGGGAATTAATTTTGGCTGAATAAAAGTATCAATCGAAAATCTGTAAAGTAGGTTTTTATAGCAATACTAAAAAAGTACAAAATGTAATTTTTTCAATAAAAAATATTTAAAAATGGCGGCTACGCAGCATATGCCCCAAGGCGCCTTTTTTGACCTCGCCGAAGACATAACTCGAGCAAATTGTTACCGATCGACTTGAAATTTTGACAGTAGCTTCGAAACATCTTTCTCCACGGAGCTACGTAAGATTTTTTATTTTATATGGCTTACTTTTTTTTTATCGACGATTTTATGGCGTTTTTTTTGTTAAAAATTTAACTTTATTTTCAAACATGCACCATTTTGCGAAAAATTAATATATCGAAACAATCCTACATAGCTCCGTGGAGAAAGATATTTCGAAGCTACTGTCAAAATTTCAAGTCGATCGGTAAAAATTTGCTCGAGTTATGTCTTCGGCGAGCTCAAAAAAAGGCGCCTTGGGGCATATGCTGCGCAGCAGCCATTTTTAAATATTTTTTATTGAAAAAATTACATTTTGTACTTTTTTAGTATTGCTATAAAACCTACTTTACAGATTTTCGATTGATACTTTTATTCAGCCAAAATTAATTCCCGAAAATATGCCTATTTTTTTGTGTGCTACTGTGATTTCCCCCCTTAACTTTCTCAACCCCATCACTTCTGGAAATCTAATTTAATGCGCTTCGGCCTTTTAATTAAATGGGATTTTAACAAAAACGTCGAATCGTGACTTCAAAATAATAATAAACTTCCAATAGCGCTATATTTACCAGTGCCGAAGAGTCATAAAAAAATGAAAATACACGTACTAAAATGCAATTGACCCACAATTGATTTATCCTCCAAAGAATTACGAGTAAGTGGACAGATGCCTGAGAGATCATATAACTTCGTTAAATTCTTGGCGCAACGCGTTTTATTGAAAATATGTCTCGCAATAAAAGTGGCAACAAATTGGTCCGCTTAACCGTGTATATATATATATAAAATGTATACGAGACGATAAACTTTGTTCTATGAATTGCGGTGCTTTGCGGGACGTTGAACGAGCACATAATATTCATTCATAAATTTTGCCGCACCCGAAGCGGGCGTGTGCAGCGTTTATTTAGCGGGCTAGCAACATGCTCGCTCAAAACCGCAAGGGGATAACATCTCCATCGTCATTCTCCCGTCTTATTCGCAAACGAGGTCCGCGAACATCTCTTTCTCTCTCTCTCTCTCCCTCTCTCTCTCTCTCTCTCTTGCTGTGTTATGTGTCCCGCTGACGTAAAGTGTCTCAAACCCTGTCTCGTTTGTTTTCCGCTCCTTCCGAAGTGCGGGCGGTCTTTTAGCTTGAAAACTAGCAGAGAGCGAGAGAGAGAGAGAGAGAGAGAGAGAGAGAGAGAGAGAGAGAGAGAGAGAGGGTAGACAAATACAGGATAGAGAGAAACAATAAAGTTAGACTGACAGGGTAGAGAGCGAGAGAGAGAGGGTGGACAGACAAACAGAGAATAGGAAGAGAGAGAGAGAGAGAGAGAGAGAGAGAGAGAGAGAGAGAGAGAGAGAGAGAGAGAGAGAGAGAGAGCGAGAGAGAGGGAGAGCCAGAATTTTCGGCTCACTCTTTTCCACTCCTCACGACATATCGCCGAGTGACGTTTATTGCGTGTTTCGGTCCTCCTTTCCTCCGAAAACGAGGTGTTAATTCGTAAAACCGTAAACTCTCCCATATTTTGTTCTCCGTTTTGTTTTTTTTCTTCTTTCTATTCGAGCACCAAACGCCAGCGAGTTTAGGAGTTAATTTTTCGAACTTTAACTCACCGGGCCACGTGCGTATCGTCGACACTCTAAAACTTCTCGAACCAATTCGCTCCGAGGAGAGCGCGCACATTTTTGCCACCAATAAAAATTATTCGCCTCGAAAGTTCATCAAATTTCACTTTTCCACTTGCTATTTCATCCCGCATTAATTTTGGAAATTTATTGGTAAACAAATGTACGTGTACGTTTGTTTCTGCCATTCTTTAATTCTTTTTCAAACTTTATCACGTGTTTGGGGTGTAAAGAGTAAATTGTCATAAGCATTCTAGTAGTGCAAATCGTCTTCGTGTAGACTCGAAGTATTCTACGGATCTCAATTTTTGCGTAGAAACGAGTTTGCATTTATATATATATATACACATAATTAACTATACAAAATAATAATGTTCATGATAATAATTAACTATTAATAAATTGATTATAATAATTAGTTTTTATTAAATTAATTATAATAAGTTATTTTTAAATATACCTACATAATTATAAAAATGATACGATGAGACTAATTTTGGAGTGGCAATGTGTTTGTAAGCCTTTCAAGACGTGTTGTGCTGCACTGCCATTATTTTCATAATTAAATGATTCGAGTCCGTCATAAGCCAAAGGCAATTTTTCGTTTCGCTTTTTTTCGCTCAATCGAATTAATTTTGTCATTTAATTCAGCACTCCGAAATGATCGCGCCTGAGAATTATTCCACTTCCATAACGGGAAAATTATTCCTCGCTCACAAAAGCAGGAATTATTCCACTCTCCCAGGGAATTATCCTCATACATTTTACTGCTCTCGAAAGACACTTAAGAGGGAGACTCGCGAAAAGAGAAGAAAAAAACACCCCCGTCCAAATGTCCTTTTAAACGGTGTGGCCTTATTCCACGACGAGGGAGGCATGCAATTGAGTGCCCGAAAAACGAGGAACATCCCACGTGTACAACATATTACGACGCTTCATTTTCAGGGTCCGAATCCGGGCCCGTGTTTGGGTCATATAATCGTCTGTCGAGCTTTTATCCGCCGCTTTTCTTGAGCCCTTCAATCTGCATAATTTTGGGTCACCCTCCTGCGTGCTATTCGAGCACTTAGGCCTATCGGCATATATATATATATATATATATATATATATATTCAAATCAAAGAGGTAACGTGGGACAGGTGCCCTCGCAGTTTAACCTATTTAAGGAGGAGACCTAATTCACCTGGATTGTGGAATAATTTTATCTGTATCACTTTCTAAATATAATATACTTAATTCACATAAGTATATATATAAATATATATATATATATATATATATATACGTATGTATGTATGTATATATATGTACAGGGTGCATGGCGCATTGACCAACACATTTTTTTGGGGGGATTGGGGCGGTCATCGCGAATTTTTGCGCCCTTCGACCCTATGTCCTAAGTGTCACGGTAATTGAGATATCATTTTTTTCGTGTTTTTTTTATTACTAGTAATTTTGCCTTTTAATTGTCATAACTTTTTGATTTGTGGTTGCAATAGCACGAAATAGCGTTTGTTGTATTCTGCAATGTATGTTGATTATAAATAAATCATTATTTGATAAAATTGGTTACAAGAAAGTGACTCTTGAGCTTCCAGTCTTAAGAATATGTAAATGTGAACAATTTCCACTCCTAAATCCATTATAAAAAAACTTATTCTCTTTATTTTGAACACATAATGAATGATTTCTATGACATGCAACATACCGTTGGAAAGGGTACAAACTTGAGAACTTTTGAAAACAAAGCTAAGTTCAAAATAGCTTTTAGTTTTTTTTTTGTTGACGAATTTAAAAGTTGACATTTTCACACATTTACGTATTTTTAAGACTTTGGAAGCTCATGAGTCATATTCTTGAAAACAATTGGATCAAATAATGATTTGTCTACAATGAACATACATTGCAAAATACAACAAAAGTTATTTCGTGCACTTACAACCACAAACAAAAAGTTATGATGATTGGCCCAATTTCGGGTAATTAAAAAAAATGAACAATAATTCATCCTAATTACCGTGACACTTAGGACATAGGGTGTAAGAGTGAAAAAAGTGTCAAACGACTCCCCCCCGCCGAATTCCCCAAAAAATTGTGTCGGTTCATGTGCCAAACACCCTGTATACATATATGAACCCTCAGTCTTCTGTATTTGAATTTTATGTTCTACAGGTATATACATATTATTTATATATTAATTTTATGATTGTATACATGTAATATTATTGTTTTATTTTTTACCTTTCTATACACATATCATATATAAATATGGTATTAAATACATAATTTTCTTCTATAGAGAATAACGATGTTGAAGTTTGCATCATCGGAATGCATCGAAAGATAACTTTTCTTTACTTGCTCACAGTTTCTTTCGCTAACTTAGGGTACGGAAATCACTCAAATGATTTTTCCCATCTTCAATAAAGATCGACGACCTCAATTAATAAAAGCAAAATATGGATAATAAAAAAACGAAAAATAAAAAAAGAACTTCCGTTGCATGCCAACGTTGCAAACGCCCCAAACAATATATATATATATACATATATATATATATATGTCTGGAGGCAGATGCCAGGACACTTTCTTATATAACGCGGTGCTTCCCAGGACTTTTGTCGTATTCCAGACCAGTCCTGGAACGCAATCTTGTCCAGGGGCATCTTCCGGGACAGCCTGGAATATGCCAATGTATACAGCTTGGCAGCTTCCAGGACTGTATATCGAAATGTACGTACAAATATATGTATACCGATGTATAGGCACGTTCCAGGACTTTGTCGACTTCCAGGACTGTACATCGAAATGTACGTACATAAATATGTATACTGATGTATCGGCACATTCCAGGACTTCGTCGACTTCCAGGACTGTACATCGAAATGTACGTACAAAAGTATGTATACTGATACACGGGTACCTTCCAGGACTGTACCAAACAGATGTACGTACATATGGAAGAAATTGTGCATCTATAGATAGGAAGGTTCCGGGACTGTACATCTATAGATCGGCAGGTTCGGGGACTGTACAAAACGGATGTACGTACATATGGAAAAACGCAACTATACATCCATATATAGATAGGTTCCAGGCCTGTACAAAACCGATGTACGTACATATGGAAGAACGCAAGTGTACATCTACACATAGATACGTTCCAGGACTCACAAGGAAACGTTGCGAGGTCGATGTCTCCGATTTTGATTAAATTTGGCATGCTTGTAGAATAGGCGACACGTATTTTTTTATATCGGCGAAACCCGATCTTAAAGGGTTGAAACGCACCCTCGAAAATTGGGGTGTTTTTCGTTTTTCGTCGATAACGTTTTAACGGTACGAGATATGAAAAAACTTCAAATTGCAACAATGTTTATTTTTGCGTGTACTATACATTGGAGATGAGAACGATACAGATAGTAACAAACTTCATATTGTTTATTGCAAAAATGCAATTTTTTCAACCGTATCTCCGAGAATTATTAATCGATTGGGAATTTGTCCCCATCGATAATAGGCTTACAAGAACTGAGAATTGCGACTACCGCCATGGCATCGCCGAAGACGCTTTTCAGCGCCGGAGACTCCCCTAAAAAAATAGTTCGAAAACTACTTTAAAACTGTTTTTTTTTTGGCTTTAAACGAATATTTATAATACTTCTTGAGGTTATAGGGATTTTTTTAAGTGTTTCCAAAAAAATGATTTTTCGAAAATTGTCCACCGATGACTTCCTTTAACCCATTAACGCCCAAGAATCGCGATTTTTCCTTCAATTTCAAGCCAGATTTTTATTATATAAAAAAAAACATAAAAAATCAAGAGATACGTTTCCTAGTATTTTCGGGGGTGCTCTTTCAGAATCTGGGGTCAAAATCGGGTTTTGTCCATTAGGAAAAAAAATATGGCGGCTTTTAAACAAAAAAAAAACAGGAAAAATCGATGACACTTTTTTTTCAAATTTTTTTCTCACCTCGAAGCCTTTGAAAAGTCCGGTTTTTTTTCAACCATGGGTGCATAGAATAGTGACAATTGAACAATCAATTTTTTAAATTCGTCGTTGTGAACATTTTCACCCCCAAAATGGCGCTTTTCACCCCCTGAGTGACACGAAAAATTTCACGCCCGGTGTCCCAAATGAAAAGTAGTTGGATTTGGACGAAAATTGGTACTCGGAGGTTTTTGAGGTTGCTGATTACGATTCTGTTCTCAAAATTTCGAAATTCAAAATGGCCGATCCAATATGGCAGAGACAAATGCAAAAGTTCATTTGAATTGGATAAAACGTGGCACTCGGGGGTTTTCGAGGTCGCTGATTATGATTCTGCTCTCAAAATTCCGAAATTCAAAATGGCGGATCCAATATGGCGGACACAAATGCAAAAGTTCATTTGGATTGGATAAAACATGGCACTCGGGGGTTTTCGAGGTCGCTGATTATGAATCTGCTCTCAAAATTCCGAAATAAAAAATGGCAGATCCAATATGGCGGACACAAATGCAAAAGTTTATTTGAATTGGATAAAACGTGGCACTCGGGGGTGTTCGAGGTCGCTGATTATGATTCTGCTCTCAAAATTCCGAAATTAAAAATGGCGGACCCAATATGGCGGACACAAATGCAAAAGTTTATTTGAATTGGATAAAACGTGGCACTCGGGATTTTCGAGGTCGCTGATTATGATTCTGCTCCCAAAGTTCCGAAATAAAAAATGGCGGATCCAATATGGCGGACAAAAATGTAAAAGTTCATTTGTATCGGATGGAATGGGGCACTCGGGGATTTGCGAGGTCGCTGATTATGATTCTGCTCTCAAAATTCCGAAATTAAAAATGGCGGATCCAATATGGCGCACACAAAGGCAAAAGTTCATTTGAATTGGATAAAACGTGGGACTCGGGGGTTTTCGAGGTCGCTGATTATGATTCTGCTCTCAAAATTCCGAAATTCAATATGGCGGACACAAATGCAAAAGTTCATTTGGATTGGATAAAACATGGCACTCGGGGGTTTTCGAGGTCGCTGATTATGAATCTGCTCTCAAAATTCCGAAATTAAAAATGGCAGATCCAATATGGCGGACACAAATGCAAAAGTTCATTTGAATTGGATAAAACGTGGCACTCGGGGGTGTTCGAGGTCGCTGATTATGATTCTGCTCTCAAAATTCCGAAATTAAAAATGGCGGACCCAATATGGCGGACACAATTGCAAAAGTTTATTTGAATTGGATAAAACGTAGCACTCGGGATTTTCGAGGTCGCTGATTATGATTCTGCTCCCAAAGTTCCGAAATAAAAAATGGCGGATCCAATATGGCGGACAAAAATGTAAAAGTTCATTTGTATCGGATGGAATGGGGCACTCGGGGATTTGCGAGGTCGCTGATTATGATTCTGCTCTCAAAATTCCGAAATAAAAAATGGCGGATCCAATATGGCGCACACAAATGCAAAAGTTCATTTGAATTGGATAAAACGTAGCACTCGGGGGTTTTCGAGGTCGCTGATTATGATTCTGCTCTCAAAATTTGAAAGCCTTTGGGTATTAAAATACCTGAAAATACCAGGTATTTAAATACCCATAGGCTTTCGAATTTTGAGAGCAGAAATATAATAAGCGACCTAGAAAACCCTTGAGTGCCACGTTTTATCCAATTCAAATGAAATTTTGCATTTGTGTCCGCCATATTGGATCCGCCATTTTTAATTTCGGAATTTTGAGAGCAGAATCATAATCAGCGACCTCGAAAACCACCGAGTGTTACGTTTTATCCAATTCAAATGAACTTTTGCATTTGTGTCCGCCATATTGGATCCGCCATTTTGAATTTCGGAATTTTGGGAGCAGAATCATAATCAGCGACCTCGAAAAGCCCCGAGTGCCACGTTTTATCCAATTCAAATGAACTTTTGCATTTGTGTCCGCCACATTGCATCCGCCATTTTGAATTTCGGAATTTTGAGAGCAACTTTGAAAACCCCCGAGTGCCACATTTTATCCAATTTAAATGAACTTTTGCATTTGTGTCCGCCATATTGGGTCCGCCATTTTTAATGTCGGAATTTTGAGAGCAGAATCATAATCAGCGACCTCGAACACCCCCGAGTGCCACGTTTTATCCAATTCAAATGAACTTTTGCATTTGTGTCCGCCATATTGGATCCGCCATTTTTAATTTCGGAATTTTGAGAGCAGATTTATAATCAGCGACCTCGAAAACCCCCGAGTGCCATGTTTTATCCAATCCAAATGAACTTTTGCATTTGTGTCCGCCATATTGGATCCGCCATTTTGAATTTCGGAATTTTGATAGCAGAATCATAATCAGCGAACTCGAAAACCCCCGAGTGCCACGTTTTATCTAATTCAAATGAACTTTTGCATTTGTGTCCGCCATATTGGATCGGCCTATTTGAATTTCGGAATTTTGAGAACAGAATCGTAATCAGCGACCTCAAAAACCTCCGAGTACCAATTTTCGTCCAAATCCAACTACTTTTCATTTGGGACACCGAGCGTGAAATTTTTCGTGTCACTCAGGGGGTGAAAAGCGCCATTTTGGGGGTGAAAATGTTGACAACGACGAATTTAAAAAATTGATTGTTCAATCGTCACTATTCTATGCACCCATGGTTGAAAAAAAACCGGACTTTTCAACGGCTTCGAGGTGAAAAAAAAATTTGAAAAGAAAGTGTCATCGTTTTTTCCTGTTTTTTTTGTTTAAAAACCGCCATATTTTTTTTCCTAATGGACAAAACCCGATTTGACCCCAGATTCTGAATGAGCACCCTCAAAAATACTAGGGAACGTATCTCCTCATTTTTTACGATTTTTTTTATGTAATAAAAATCTGGCTTCAAAATGAAGGAAAAAATCGCGATTCTTGGGCGTTAATGGGTTAAACAATTCGCGATCGTAAAATTTCACCGCTCTTCTGTAGAGCGAGACTCTTGCGATCGTTATTGCTAGAAAATTCGATCCTTGGAAGAACCTACCGAAGATAAATCCCGGCAGAGAGAAAAAAAGCTTAACGTATTTATTTTAGCAATAATTATAAAATTTCACCACTCTTTCGCAAAGTGAGACTCGGTCGATCTCGTTCGCTCGCGAATTTGGTCGACCGCAGACAACCTGCCAAAAAAAATCATGGCAGAGAGACAAATTCCGAACGCATTTGTTTAAACAATGCGCATTGTAAAATTTTACAACTCTTTTGTAGAGTAAGTCTCGAGCGATCTCGCTCGCTCGACATTTTGGCAGAGACCGAACTTGTCGACGATAAGCAGCATCGAGATTCAAAATGGTCCTTGAGCTTACTTGTTTAAATTAATTAATAAAGGATGGGAGAATGTCAGCACCCTTCCACAATACGAGTCTCTAGAAAACAACCCGTTTGCTATAAAGTTCAACCGTAATGGAATTGGCACCGATGACCGTCGTCGACAAAAGAAATCGATTTAAGGCCATTTGTTTAAACAATTGGCGATCGAAAAATTTCACCGCTCTTTCGCAGACCGAGGCTAGCGATATTTATTGCTCGAGAAGTAGACCCTTCGAGAACCTGCCGAAGGTGAACACTGGCAGAGATAAAAAATGCCGGACGCATTCATTTCAACATTAAGCATTGTAAAATTTTACCACTCTCTTGTAGAGTGAGTTACGGGCAATCTCGTTCACTTCAGATTTTGGCAAAGATCGAATTCGTTGACGATAACCGGCATCGAGATTACAAATAGCTCCAGCTTATATTTTTAAATTAAAAAGCATAAATGCCCGCATCTTTCCACAAGACGAGTCTCTAGCAAACCCCGTTTGCCGGAAAGTTCAATCGTAATAAAATTTCCACTGATGACCGTCGTCATAAAAATAAATCGATCCGAGGCCGTTTGTAAATACAATGTAAACTAGATACGATGTAAAGTAGTTGTGTGTATTGTTCGATATACACACATAGTGTTTTCGTTACAACCAAACTGCGTGCGAGAAGGTTATTTCTCTCTACACGCGGCGGGCGTAGCGACATACACATAAACGCGCGCGCGCTTAGGATTGTCGCCTTTTCTCTCTGCACCCGGCCGGCGTAGCGCAGATTACACACACGCACACACCCACTCACGTGCGCTTAGCGCTCATCGCCTTCTCATCGCACGCGGCCGGCGTTACGAACACACACACACACACACACACACACACACACACGCACGCACGCACACACACACATGCACGCACGCACGCACGCACACATCGTTTATCTATTTGACGTCGTTTGGCAAAGTTTCGACGGGATCTGAAGAGCCGTTTCAGAGATTTTTGGAAATCTATTATTGTTCTACCATACCGCCCGCGATGAGGTGTCATTCCGTCTTGAAGATAACGTAATATACGAAGCATTCCACGCCATTTCACCAAGCCCGTGACCCCTACCATTTTCGATGTTCCTGACTTTTTTTTGTAGAATTGGACCCTATGAACGAAATATCCATAGCAATCTCTAGACGTGTATTTCTTTTTTTTAGGAGTTATAATTTTTTTCAAATGCGGATTTTGAAGTTTTGTAAACGTTTAAACGCTGATAAGTCCTGAACTAATCAAGATATCGACGAATGTCGGTATATAATTGTTTTTCATTTTGAAACATACTACTTCCGTTAAAGAAATATTAAAAAATTATCAATTATCAATGTGAACGTTTTTTTTGTATCTAAAGTGAAAACTATTTTAAAAAAATGATTGCCCTTTTTATGTTGTTTTTTCAAAAAAATCTCTAAAGTATTGTGACCCAGTCTATGTTTCAAAGACTAGGTTCATCGTGGGCGCATTTTTCGTTCTATTTTTTTCGAATTAATCATATTTAAAAAAAATATTTTCATATTTTTTTCATCTCAAATGATGCTATTAATGATCTTATGATGTGCGATTCGGCTTCGACAGGCCTGAAACAGTTTTTTTAAAATTCATGCTGAATTTAACAAAAACATTATTTTTAATTTAAAAAATCAGCATTTTCGTTAAATTCAGTCATTTTTTATTTCAAAATGATTTTGACTGAAATTTTTTTTTCGTTAAATTCAATAAAATTTAACTCAAAAATATTTTGAAAAAAAAATCATTTTTTTTTTTCATTAAATTCCCCACAAATTAAAAATAAACCGATTCAGGCCTGTCTAAGCCGCATTGGATTTTTTTTTCATATTTTTAACGAGAGTATGTTTCGAAATGAAAAACATATATTGACATTTGTCGATATCTCAATTAGTTCAGGAGTTATCAGCCTTAATATGTTTCCAAAACTGCCGGAATGGACATAGTTTCGAAAATTACAAGTCTCAAAGGAGAAAAGATAAAAGTCTAATAATTCGTGTGGATATTCCCTTTATGACACACAATTTTACAAACAAAAAAAACGTTTATTAGTCCTCGGGACTCGGGTCACATTACGTGAGTAATGGACTGGAATCAACCCAATGGTTTTTTATAATATCACTCGGTAATGTCCTGGTCGGCAACGTATTACAGAAATCGCGTGTCCCGAAAACTACCAAAAAAGCACTACTCGACAGTTTCCGGGACACAGATGGTATATTTAGGAGAGATATCACAGGGAAATTCCTCAACTGAAGAAATCCGTATAGGTGTACACCAAGGCCCAGACATATCCCCCAACATTCAAAGCAGCCTTACTCAGAGCATCTGTACTTGAAGATGTTCAGTCCTCTCGACTTCATCGTAACGTCTGCAAACAATTGTTATTGTTTGATAGTAACTTTATGAAGTAATATTTCGCCCCGAAAATAATCATTCTGTTCGGTCCAAAATATGCTCCACTTCCGAATTGCACTGTTTCATTTATATTTTCGAATATGCTCGGAGTTCGGGACATACGACGTGTTAAGTGGGCTGGAATCAACCTATTGGTTCTGTTATAGGCCTTCGGCAATGTCCTGGTCGACAACGTATTATAGATACCGCTTGTCCCGAAAACTAGCCAAAATATCCTATTTGGCAGTTTCCAGGACCGGCATTATGGTTTATTTAGGAACGATATCACAGATATATTCCGTTTGGTCTGAAATATGATCCAGTCCCGAAATGTATTGTTTCGTTTATTTGTGCTTGGGACTCGGATCACATTACGTGAGAAATGGACTGGAATCAACCCAATGGTCCTAATAAAGTCACTCGTTAATGTCCTGGTCGGCAACGTATTACAGAAAGTGCGTGTCCCGAAAACTGCCAAAAAAGCACTACTCGACAGTTTCCGGGACACAGATGGTATATATAGGAGAGATATCACAGGGATATTTCTCAACTGAAGAAATGCATAGAGGTGTACACCAAGGCCCAGATATATCCCCCAACATGCAAAGCAGCCTTGCTCAGAGCATCTGTATTTAAAGGTGTTTAGTCCTCTCGACTTCATCGTAACGTCTGCAAACAATTGTTATTGTTTGATAGTAACTTTATGAAGTAATATTTCGCCCCGAAAATAATCATTCTGTTCGGTCCATAATATGCTCCACATTCGAATTGCACTGTTTCATTTATATTCTCGAATATGCTCGGAGTTCGGGACATACGACGTGTTAAGTGGGCTGGAATCAACCTATTGGTTCTGTTATAGGGCTTAGGCAATGTCCTGGTCGACAACGTATTATAGATACCGCTTGTCCCGAAAACTAACGAAAAGATCCTATTTGGCAGTTTCCAGGACCGGCATTATGGTTTATTTAGGAACGATATCACAGATATATTCCGTTTGGTCTGAAATATGATCCAGTCCCGAAATGTATTGTTTCGTTTATTTGTGCTCGGGACTCGGATCGCATTACGTGAGAAATGGACTGGAATCAACCCAATGGTCCTAATAAAGTCACTCGTTAATGTCCTGGTCGGCAACGTATTACAGAAAGTGCGTGTCCCGAAAACTGCCAAATGAGCACTACTCGACAGTTTCCGGGACACAGATGGTATATTTAGGAGAGATATCACAGGGAAATTCCTCAACTGAAGAAATGCATAGAGGTGTACACCAAGGCCCAGACATATCCCCCAACATGCAAAGCAGTCTTGCTCAGAGCATCTGTACTTAAAGGTGTTCAGTCCTCTCGACTTCATCGTAACGTCTGCAAACACGTGTTATTGTTTGATAGTAACTTTATGAAGTAATATTTCGTCCCGAAAATAATCATTCTGTTCGGTCCAAAATATGCTCCACATCCGAAATGCACTGTTTCATTTATATTCTCGAATATGCTCGGAGTTCGGGATATACGACGTGTTAAGTGGGCTGGAATCAACCTATTAGTTCTGTTATAGGCCTTCGGCAATGTCCTGGTCGACAACGTATTATAGATACCGCTTGTCCCGAAAACTAGCGAAAAGATCCTATTTGGCAGTTTCCAGGACCGGCATTATGGTTTATTTAGGAACGATATCACAGATATATTCCGTTTGGTCTGAAATATAATCCAGTGCCGGAATGTATTGTTTCGTTTATTTGTGCTCGGGGCTCGGATCACATTACGTGAGAGATAGACTGCAATCAACCCAATGGTTCTACCTAAGGCACTCGCTAAGGCCCAGACATATTCCCCAACATGCAAAGCAGCTCAGAGCATCTGTACTTGAAGGTGATCAGTCCTCTCAACTTCATCGTAACGTCTGCAAATAATTGTTGTTATTTAATAGTAACGTTATTAAGTAATATTTCGCCCTGAAAATTATCACTCTGTTTGGTCTGAAATATGCTCCACTTCCGAAATGCACTGTTTGCCTGAAATCTACCCCGTGGTTCGTCCAAAGTGCAATGTGCTGGACGACAAGAGATTATAGAAACCGTGTGTCTCGGAAACTGCCCTATAGTACTTTTCGGCAGTCTTTGGAACACGCAGTTTCTATAGTGCGTTATCGGCCAGAATATTGCCAAATGACTTTATTAGACCAATTGGGTTGGTTCCAGGCAATTCGTACTTTGGAACATACAGAACAATCTTTTTCGAGAAGGAACATCGAAATAGTATTTCATAATGTTATTATGTGACAAAAACAATTATTTGTGTATGTTACAATGAGCGTGGCTGCTTTGCCTGTCAGAAAGTATGTCTGGGCCTTAATTTATACCTCCACGTCCCTTTTCGGTCCGGGAATGTATGTATGACATCCATCCTAAATATACCATTATGCTTGTCCTGAAAGCTGCCGTATAGTGCTTGTTTGGCATCAAGTTTTTTCATACACCAAAGCCCAGGCATATTCCTTCACGAGTAGGGCAGCCTCGTTCAGAGCATCTGTACTTGAAGATGTCCATTCTTTAAGGCGGGATATACATTTGGACGGGACAAAATTAAGCAATTTTTTAAACTAAGAAATAATTATTCTACTTTAATGAAGCTGTAGTTATACTTTAATAGTAGGGTAAAAGTGGGATACTTGCCATAGGGAGATAGTAGGGTCCAAAATAAGCTCCAGCCTCGACATGTACTGTTTCATACATATTCTGGAAAATGCTAGAGTCTTGGGACATTCCACGTGACGAATGTGCTGGAACCCATCCCATGGTTGTAATAAAGTCATTCAGCAATGTCATGAATGACAACGTTTAATAGAAACCGCATGTCCGGAAAACTGTCAAAAAGTACTATTTGGCAGTTTCCGGGACAAGCATAGTACGTTTAGAAAAGATGCATTCCCGGCCTGAAGAGATACCTAGAGACCCTACACACCAAGGCTCAAGCACATATCTGGACACATGCAAGTGACCTTGCATGCATCGTCATGATTTTCTGCAAATAATCGCTTCCCTTATATTGTAGGGCAGAATTAAACATTCGTGTAGTAATATCATAAAACGTTCTACCGAAGTTTGCATCATGGACAATATCTGATCAATTTAGATTCATATGAACAATGTTATAAAACTCTACTTTTACTTATTGTGACGTAAAATGACATTCCGTATGTTTCGAAATATGGTCGAGTTCTGGAATATATCGTTTCGTATACCCTGAAAAATATCTTCTCGTACTTGTCCTGGAATATATTGTTCTATGTGTTGTGAAATATGCTCGGGTTTCGGAATATGTGCGGCAGTGGTGGTCCTAAAATCCACCCAATAGTCAAAACTAAATCCTGTCAGTCATATAGTCATGTCTCAGAAGCCAGCGTATTACAGAAGTTGCGTGTCCTGGAATATGCCAATTAGTACATGTCCTGGAACACGCTGAGGTCCCGGTAGCGACCAATTTATAAATGTCCTGGAATGCTATTGGTTTCTATGTCCTGGAATACATGTCCTGGAATATTGCTCGGGTCCCGGAACATGCCATTTGCTGGATGTCCTGGAACCCACCGAATAGTTAAAGTTAAAGCATTTGCCAATGTCCTGGAAGCAACCATACTACAGAAATTAGATGTCCTGGAAACTGCCACTTAGAACATGTCCTGGAACCTGTTAAAGTCCCCGAAACGACCAGATTATAAATGTCCTGGAACCCGCAATGTCCTGGATAGTGCCATTCTGGCGAAGTCCCGGTAACTGCCCGTTTATACGAATTTGGTTATATCTCCGAAACTATGTTTTTGTACACGAAAGTTCAAGTCCTATTGAACTGTACATGCAATTTTCTACGCAATAGAACTCTTTAATTGCACTGTCCCCAAAACTGCCTCCAGACATATATATATATATATATATATATATATATACACACTTTTTCTCCAAGATACAACAGGCACCTGACTTGACACTTCGCACTTTCTTCTTGTGATTTACGAGACTCGTGGATCTAACGATTTCTTTTTTATTTTTTTTTCTCTTTTTTGTTCTCGTCAATGGAGTAGCGATAATAGTGTAGGGCTGTAGGAAACAAGGTCGTAGGCGAGAAATTGCTCGTTCTCCCTCTCCCTCTCTCACGCTCTCCCTGACTATCCCCGTATCTGTCGGTCTCTGCCTGTGTGTCCATTCGTGTATGCAACGAGACATAACGATCGTTCAGGCGAGAGAAGTGCGCTCTCACGCAGTTGTTGCATTCCCGGACGACGGAGAGTATTAGTCTGCGAACGAGATGCTCAGACAACGAGAGACAGAATGAGAGAGCGCGAGGGTTGAGTGGGAGAGGGAGGGGGCGGGTGGGATGGAGATGGTGGATGAGGGCGAATGACGGCGGCTACGCGATGCGGCAAACTCCGGTTGTTACGTAATCACTGCCACATGAAACTCATATATATATATATATATATATATATATACACACACACAAATGTGTGTGTGTGTGTGTGTGTGTGTATGTGTATTAGTGTTAGCCTCCGAAAATCGTGCATGGACCTTCCGAAATACATGCACATATATATGTATGGAATACATACCCGGAGCAAACTTAGAGCACCGACGCCTCGTTGCATCTCGCGACACAGACGAGTTGGTGCTAATATGGACCGGGTGATAATTTTGGAAACGCGCTCCACGAGATTAGCTTTTAGATATCTCTCTGTCTATATGTCTCTCTCTGCATTTTATAGTCATCTTTTTTGCATTACTTCCCGTATTTTTCCTTTATCCATGTCTTTGAAAATTATTTTAACACTATTCTCGTATTTATTTTTTTAAGTATAATTATTGTCACAATTTTGTAGTATACTGGAACAGTATGCAACGTTTGTGCCACAAATATTTTATACAATTTAATGCCGTTTCGTTTACGTGGCTCTCTGTCTCCATTTATACTTGTAATAAGTTTTATCTCTTTTAATTTGATTTGATGTTTCAATTATATGTATTTTAATATAGCTACCTCAGTTTATTGTATAGGGTGTCTCAAAATGACCTGACATTTTAATTTATCAATACAACGTATTATTTATTGGAAAAGTACGAATAATACATTTTATTAATAAATTTAAACATCAGGTAATTTTGAGACACCCTTTACGTTTACTTATCTTTGCATTTTTTTTACTCAGCCATATTTTATCACTACTTGTACTATTACTAACCATTGATCGACACTTCAATGTCCGCCTCCGAAATTGTTGAAACTCATATACGGAGATAAAGCATTGAAAACTATTAGACACGTATTTTTTTATCTGCGGATAAACGTTTTTAAGGGGGATACGACTCCTCAAATAAAGGCGCGTCGCCGTTCAATTTCATTTTTTCCAATTATTCTATAGCGGATTTTTCATCGCCTCACATTAGAAGAATTTTGGTTATTGTTTCATTAAGATCGGTGGGTTGCTTGTGGGTGAACTGCAAAACCACCCGCGACACGCCTTTCTTTGAAGGGTGGTTTCCCCTCGTAAAAACGTTTTTCGACGGATAAAAAAAAATACGTGTCTTATAGTTTTCAATGCTTTATCACATATATGAGTTTCAATAAGTTCGGCGGCGGATACTTAAGTGATGTTCCTCGTGAATAAGCAATCAGTGAATCCATTGATTCGCATCCTTCGATTATTTTCTGTATTATTTATTGTATAAGTTTTCCCTCTTGCTCCATAAACTTCAAATTCGTTTCCTCTCTCTTTCTCCATGTTTCTCCCTTAGATACCAGCTCAACCGTATTCATACTTGAAGGACATGGCATACTATAATATCCTGGCGAGTGGCTCGGACACACACATACAAATGTTTATACACAATCCTGCAAAATTCTGATATATATATATACATATATATCCGAATTTTGCAGGATTATGTATAAAAAATTTGTTATACATAACATCGTATATATATATATATATATATATATATATATATATATATATAAGGATAACAAGTAATTATTATAGAATCCAAACTTTGTCGGATAAATCGGTGTATCGTGTATGAACCGCGCGTATTCGAACTCCTGTGTGCGTTAACGTGTACGTGCTCACGTATGTATATAAGTGGGATATATCGGTATCAAGAAAAGCTGGCAGACTTGTCTGGTCTGCGCCCCCGGTTATTATACACTCCAAATGCAACGCGGAGGCGTTCACGTCAGACGTCGTTTCATGGAAAAAGGACGAGAGCGAGAGAGAGAGAGAGAGAGAGAGAGATAGAAAGAGAGGGAAAGAGACGAGTGTGGGTATGCAGCCTCATCCACCAGACGGTAATAAATAAATACGTTGGGCTTGGAAGCTCGCGAAATTTTGACAGGGTCAGGGAGAAACGGTGCGAGACAAGAATTCCTTTTTTTAACTTCTAAATACACACACACACACACACACACACACACACACACACACACACACACACACACACACGTGTGTGTGTGCGTGCGCGCGCGCAAGTAGAAACAATCCTGAGAAAGGAAACACGTGTGTTCCGGGCGATCCGTATGCACGTATATTTTTTCGCTTTTTGTTTCTGTTTTTTTGTTTTTGCTGAATGAAATTCCCTCCAGCTTATTCGATCTACGGGCCACTACCTAACGTAGTTATGTGAGAGTGCGCAAAAGGGCGAGCGAACTTGATGAAAAAAAAGAGAGCAAAATACTCGTACGAGTCTTTTCTTTCCGGGGGGCGCAATAAGCAGACGAAATAGCGCGCGCTGCGACTTCCGGAGTCTCTGAATGCGGACGAGGGCCTGGCTTTTTGTCTCCTCGTGGAAAGAAACGCACGCGAGGAATTCCGCGACGAGTGCTCCTCTCCATTGGATATGCTGTTTCACGAAGGATCCAACTTTTGCTATATGGATCGAGAATGAGGGGCGGGGAAGGAGGGAATACCCCGTATTAGAATGTCGAGCTTCCAGTCGGGGTGGAAGGGGAACAGGAATATCCATCGAATCGTGGGGAGGATTTTTCTAGTACTTTTTTTTCCGAATTTTCAAAATTGAAAATGAAATTTTTTATCAACTTTCCGACTAATGAAATTGTACTATTAATTAAACGATTTTTATAACGAATTAATTTCCTAATTAATTTCTTAGTTAATGAATTTTCTTAATTAATTTGCCAATTGATTACTTTATGAATCCTAATCAATTCGTTTTTCCCAATCAATAAATTAGGCTACAAAGACAGTTTGAATTCGTCGCCACGTTGTAACCGCGTGTCAGAAGTTGCGGGCGGCGTGACCTTGAATATAAGAACGAACGTAATTATAATCGTACGATACAATCCTATCGCGCGACGAAGCTGCGAGGCTGCTCGAGACCCTCTCGATCCTTGTCTCCGGGCGCATCCGAAGAAGCGCGCGAGAACAACGCGTCTTACACGAGTGCGCGATGTCGGGGGTTGCACGCGGCCGCAGGACAGCCGTGTTATGTCGTGTTAGACGTCGTAAATAACTTAACGTCTCATCGTTCACGAGTGCGCACCCGCGCCGACCGTTGATGGACAATGAGAACGTCGTATCTCTCTCTCTCTCTCTCTCTCTCTCTCTCTCTCTCTCTCTCTCTCTCTCTCTCTCTCTCACTCACTCCCTCCCGTTCAATTTCTCCGCAGGAGATACGTGCCCGTTAATTTCTCAGTGTCGCACTTATGCGCACCAGATTTTTCCTATATATATTAGGGTGGTCCGAATTTTTTTTTTTTGCGGCACTCAACGGAAAATGTTACTACGTTATGAAAAAGTAATGCATACAAATTTGAGAGGTCTAATCATTTTTTTAGGTAATGCTCAAATGACTTTAAATTTTTTCTTCGATTTTTCGTCAATTTTTTTCCCTACAAATAGACATAATAATATACTTTTCTCAAAAAATTTTATTTGTTATTTGATCAGGTTGATTTTTCCGTAAATATTTTTTTTCAATGCTGCCCACTCCAATCGTAATTTTTGTAACCTTTTGAAATTTATGCAAGGTTGAGAAATTTCTATTCCGGTTTCACTCCAAATATTAGTTATTTTGTCGCTAACGTTTCCTGTACTCTCTCGGACAGAAAATTTAAGAGTATCATGATGGTGAAAGAATAGAGTTAATGCTTCTGTATTCGTGGGTAATTTTCACGCCACAAATTCTTCGATTTTCGACCCAATCAGATAAATTTCGGCTCTTTCACTATCGTCCAAACCCGCGATAATTTTTTTACGTTTTTATTTTTACGTGTACTATGACGTACTTCAATACAGCAACAATTGGAAACAGTGAAATGACAGTCAGAGAAACAAAGGTGCAGCAGCGTCAACAGCGCCGCAGTTTGTAACTCTCGAATCCGTACGGCTTTGTTTTTTTACTCCAAAACAACATATTACGCAAAAAAAAACACGTATACTTGTTAGACGTTCAGTGATGTAAGCACCGTGTTCTTCTTCATCAAGAGGTTGATATAATTTTTACAACCGAATTACATATATTGATTCTCAATCTGCAAATACTAATTGTTTATGGTAAAAAAAAATATTTGAATTAAAATTGTGTGCTGTTACAGACAAAATTAAATCAAGACTTACATTGGATCGCGCTCTAACATTTTCTGCATCGGAATAAAAAAAAAATAATACTGTGATAATCATGAAAAAAACATGAAAAAGGTTTTTGAGCACTAGCTAAAAAATTGTTTAGAATCCTCAAATTTTGCAAAACTTTATTTTTCTTAACAAACTTCAAATTTCCGTTGAGAAAAACAATCGATTTTTTTTAACCACCCTAATATTACATACAGGGTCAAAATTGTACGATGGCTATGTATTTTTTAAGGGTCTGGCGTGGAAATTTCGCGACCGAGAAAAATAAGATATTTGGTGGTTCTTCAAATCCTCTTCGAAAAAAAAACAACGTATTTTTGTGCTAAGTAGCAACCTGAAAAAAAATCGAAATTTCATTTTCGGTTGGGCAGAATGAAGATAATTACGTACCGAATACGAAAGACTGCTAAAAAAAACGGGTGAACTTCCGAAAAGCTGTTACACCCGATTGGACTGAAATTTTGCACAGATGTTCCATTTATGACTGAATGACACCTCATTGCGGTCGGTATGGTAGAACAATTATAGATATCCAAAAATCTCTGAAACGGCTCTTCAGATCCCTTCGAAACTTTGCCAAACGACGTCAAATAGATAGACGAACAGCTGTCTGCCCCTCAGACCGCATTTCAATGTTTCAGGAGTGTTTCGTATTCGGAATTTAATTATTTTCATTCCGCTCTACTCAAAATGAAATTGTAATTTATTTTCAGGATGCTCAATTTTTTTAGGCGCATGCTACTCATATGTTATATTTTTTTTCGCGGAGAACTTGAAAAAACCATTGAAAATCATATTTATCTCAATCGCGAAGTCCCCGCGCCGGACGTTAAAAAAAATGGCCCCCTTCAAATTGTCACTGTTTACACACACACACCCACACACACATATGCACATATGTACGGGAGACAGGGGTCAAACGTAACAAATTTTAATTAAGAGCTCGTATCTCTGAAACGGAAGATTGAATAAAAATGGTTATTAGCCCGTGTTAAAGAAAATTTACCTGCCTACAATATTAAAAAAAGTAATGTAAATAAACAATTAATAACGCCGCTTTTTTTAAGCCCGGCGTTAAAATTAACACCGGGCTTTAAAAAAAGCGGTTCTGTTAATTATCTATTTACGTTACATTTGTTCGGGGATAGTTGTAACATGGCCGGGGCAGGTTTTAACAGGAGGGGCATTTTTTAACAGCATTAAATAAATCTAATTTTCAATTGATTTGAACTAGTTCAATCACATTCAAAGGTACTTAAGATATCAATCTTGGTGTAGCTGATATATAGTAAAATAGGAACTTTAAAATATCAGTAAAATGAATCAAATAAGATTAATCCTCTTGCAAGGATTAATGAAGACGTCACCTCTCCATGCGGCTCCTGAGGGAGCACGGTATGTGCGCGTCCCCCACTATTCAAAGAGTTGGAATACTATTAATATGTAGCCACAATGTTGCTAGTTTGACGGCAACTCGCTTGTTAATTCTTACTCCTGTTTTTACCCCATATCGCCCCTACACAGGTTGTGTGTGTGTGTGTGTGTGTGTGCGTGTGTGTGTGTGTACACACACACACACACACACACACACTACCGATGAAAACTACGAATACACTCTTAAAATTTTCGAACGGAACGAAAAGTTACAGATCACGGCCAATAAAAAAGAAGAAAAAAACCGAATAAAAATACCATACTCGTTAATTTGTTTTTTTGCCTACTTTTTACATTTTTAAACTCTCATTAACTCGCGTGAGTTTTTCGACAATGGCGATACAAAATTCTCCTTCCTTTATTATTTTTTTCTTTTTCGTTTCAACTTTATGGTTGAATCGAAACTGTGAGATCGAAGAGAGATGGGAGATACGGTTGAAGATTGGAGGGAGATGGTAGATTGACTTTGGAGTAGACAGGAGAGAACGTCAGGGAGGCCTCGATCCTCCTCGTTTGTCCGTCACTCTTGATCGCTGGCAAATCGCTCGTCCCGAGGAGAAAATCGATAGTCGACCAAGAAACGTCACACAAGACAGAGAGGGAGATAGAGAGAGGGAGAAAGAGAGAGAGAGAGAGAGAGAGAGAGAGAGAGAGAGAGAGAGAGAGAGAGAGAGAGATGTGTCTCGTACCGGGCGAGCTCGGGAGCTCTCGTTTTATCGATCGGTCCATCTGTCCTGACCGGCAAGATGGAATCGTGGCCCGATCGGTCAGGAACGACGATCTTCCGGCGCATGCCAGTGAGTTTAGAGAGTCAATTAAGACACGGACGACGATGTATTACGATCAAGAAATGGGATCAGAATATATACGGAGGCGCGCGCGCGCGAGCGCGACCACACGATTCACCGTCGAAGCTCGCGATGCCTCGCGGGAAGAGATCTCCATTTCGACACGTACACACCTCGTCAACCCATGAAGCAAATGCTTTTATCTGGAATTTATGCCCATACGTTTAATCGCGTAAATCCGATTATCGACGGCTTTGTGTTTATTTACGATCAATCGGGAGAATTTAAATAATAAATGCATATACCTTTTTTTAAAGTTTGCCTGAGAGTTAAATATATATATACATATATATTATATTATTTAACGAGATCTCGATTAATTTCCGAGTTCCAACGAATACCCTATAATAAGTTAAAATGTATATTTATATATACAGGGTGAGGCACATAAAGTGTTACAGAGCAGTAGCACTCGAACTATTGATCATATCCAAAAATATTTGGTAGTGATACGAGATATTTAGATTTGTATTTCATTTTAATAGGTGACCTTGACTGACCTTGAACGACTTTGACCCCCTGATGTTTTTTATGCGGCTTGAGGTGCTTCACAAGATGGTTGAAAAAAATGTACCATTCCATTTAAAAAAGTAAAGTTGACCTTGACGTAGCTTCAGCGCCTCTACCGATGAAAAAAACAGGTTGCTCCAGTATGACGGTCTTCTCAAAAACTGAAACTTTTGTCTGAAAGATTTTTGGATATGATCAATAGTTTGAGTGCTATTGCTCTGTAACACTTTATGTGAATCACCCTGTATATATTTTTGCAAGGTTAGAGTAGAATTTAAAACATGTACATTATTCTCAGTTTCAATTTTTTATAAAGGACGTTGAAAAAATTATAGTGAAAAATAATGTATTTTTTTAACTATGAAGTGAAAAAAACACAGATATATATATATATATATATATATATATATATATATATATATATTGATACATTGCTAAAATAACTAACCCTTTCTCGATATTGTCAAGAATTCTTGTAAAGATAAAAGTAAGATTAACAATTTTTCTCGTTCTAGATATCAGCATTATTATAAATAATTAATGTTTCAACGTTATAATAAATGCTCTGTTTCTCTCTCTCTCTCTCTCTCTCTCTCTCTCTCTCTCTCTCTCTCTCTCTCTCTCCCGCCATATATACATGCATACATAATAAATAATTTTTTTCTATTACAAATTTATTGAAGATTACTAGCAGATGTAATGAAACATCACAATAAATTCTATCGCCATTGATATATTTCAAATTGCTCGTTATTTTTTTTTTAATGTTTATCACATTATCGCAAAATTACAAATATTAATTTCTCAATCTTAATCAGAAAATTATTCACCATATTATGATAATACAATTACAAATATTGAATCATTCGATATCGAGCTAAATCCAATTTTTATCAATACGATTTAAACGATTAATTATTCAAAAGAAAAAAATGTTGTCCAATTTTCGGTGTCATTTGTTTTTTTACTTCTTTTTTTACTTTGCTCGAGCGCAGTCGAGATTTTCCATGCGCGTACACCTACCTTCAAAGTATTTTCAAATTCGACGTAGTCGCGCGCGCAGTATTGCGTTGGACGCTCTAACGAGCTTCTCGACTTTCCGTAACAAGCCCTCCTCCCTCTTACCTCCGGTGCGCTTTTAGTACACGCGCGACCGATCGTCGTCGTGGCCCTTTGACACACGAGATAAACGTCCGCATGGGCCAAGCAAGCTATGTATATATCAAGCTCGATACTCTATTCGTCAAACGTTGAAGGATATGAGAGGAAGAGAAAGAGAGAGTGAGTGAGAGAGCGGCAGGGAGGGAGGGAGAGACAGAGAGAGAGAGAGAGAGAGAGAGACCCACATCAAAGCGAGTACCGCTGCGTCGGATTAACGCACACCGATATTATTAGATCGCAACTCACACACACGCACGACAAATGACTACTCAATGAGGGCAAACGGGACGCCTAAAATTATATGACCAAAACCACCCCCGCTTTCCACGAAAACGCGTTACATATTCAAGACATTATTACCCTTTTGTGTGCCAATTGCCTACTGCGCAGCCTTCGACCAACGATTTCGGTATCTCCAAAGAGAATTTCACATTTTCTTAATTTTATTGGTTTTTTTCTTAGGTATCCGTTTTAAGGTTGTTATGGGGTTTAGCCGTCGAGGGTGAAGTACGAGGGGAGTGCCCTATGCTTATGCTCGGAGCCGATTGGGTGTTAGCCACCGTTAGCTTTCAAATAATCGTCATATTAAGGGGAGGGTAGGGGTTTCAGCGTGAAAAAAAACTCTTTTGCGATTTTTTTCATCTATACGGATAGAGTAAATTTGCTGAAACCTTTTGTACAATGTTAAGTGTCATTTTAAGAACATTCCGTGAAATTTGTACGCGAAAATATCCATAAGCAAGCCGGTGACAAAGCTTTTCCAAGAACGCCTTTGGAAAAACACAATTTGCGGTGTTCACTGTATCTCAGCTAGAAATTATCTGAAATCAAGTACCATTAACATTTAGTCAAAGTATCATCATCTCCTCCCCCCAACGATCTTTGATAATTTTTTTTTTCATTTATAAATTTTTGGTGGTCATGTACAGAGAAAAGTGCTATTTTTCACAAAAAATTCCGCCATTTTTGGGGTGGAAAACCCCCTCAATGTAAAAAACACTCAAACTAACCGTTGGGGGGAGGTATTTTATATGTAGAAAGTATGTACCAAGTTTCAAGGAAATCGGTCATGTAGTTTTCAAATGGTAGTGAACCCGGACTTTGAAAAGGTGGTTTCGAGAAAAACGCGTTTGAATTTTAGAGAAGTCGGAGCTACAGTGTTAAAGGAGCGAGAGTAAATAGTCAATAACTTCAAGAGTTTTGCTCTGATTGACTTGAAATGTTAGGATTATATTCTTGAAATGTGTAACTACAAGGAAAGACAAAAAAAATCGATTTTTCAAAAGTGCAAACCCCTACCGTCCCCTTAAACGTGCGTTCTCGAACTATTTTTCTACATCTATTAGTAAAAATGTACATTTTTGAACATTCGGTGATTACATTAAGTGTTTTCATTACTTTGTATAATCATTTTCTATAACTTTATCTCGCTCAATTAACGCGAAACGAATTGGCAAGGTCGTAAATCGTGGTATATCATAATGCCCAGGATGGCAGAAGTGTCGCGAAGTTAGAGAAATGTGCGCCCCGTTCGTAACCGCAATCTCGACCCAAGGAGCTGTCAAAAATGAATATCGGTTCGAGTAAAAAAAATTCTGCTGGTAAAAAAAAGTGTGTACTAAAACTGTCTATAATCTCGAAGAAATAAAGAACGTCAATAATTTTCCGATATTCTCAAAAGAATGTACGTATGAAAAAAGTCCGCATTATTTTGTCTTTGCCTAGAAATGTCTAGAAATGTATAATTTCTGAACATAGTTATTAAATTAATATTAAGTAATTATTACTAATTGAGAGAATAAGTACCAAGAATATTCGTTGTTAATTATCCTGACCGAGTAGTTTGAGGTTCCCGGGCATAATTACCGAATACCGATAAGATAGGTAGCATTTGTGCCGTCTACGGGGTTGCCATGATTGCACAGTCTAATATTCTGCGTGTTTGATTTTCGCACAAATTTGCTATCAAAAAATTATAAATTTTATAACGGTACTGTGAATGCTCATTTTCATGGTACCAAGAGTTACTCTGAGTCTTGATCGAACAGCGAGCGAGAGCGGACGTATCTCGCCAGCGATTCGGTTGAGTAAGCCTATACCTCGCAGTACGACACACTCGAACAGCAAAGGCTAAATTATTAGTAAACATAACGGTATCAAAACAAGCATTAGCGTGGCAAGCGGCAGTGACAAACAAAAATGGGAAGGGACTGACATAGGATCCGCTATGGATTCCTCAAGTGCAGCCCCTCCACCAACACAAAATCAAATAGCAAACCATGCAATTAGCCCAATCAGAATAAACACCAAAACGAACTCAATTCTGAGAAAAAGAAAGGGCGCAGAACCCAACGCAAACACAATGGTTTTCGATGATTTCGGGTCCCATACCTCACTTGCATCGACACAATTAGAAGACCCGGACCCGATCCCGGCGAAAAAACGCGACGTAGCCAACAACAAAAAGCATAAGGGACGACTACCCCCAATCATAATTCAAAAACCTGACCTGCAAAAAGATCAGATCAAACGTTATGCTCTCCACGAGCAAGTGAAGAGGATAGACGCCAAATTTCGCACCGATGGAAAGGGCAACTGGCGAATTGACTGCGAAACGCAGCGCCAATGGATTTCCATGGATAACTGGCTCGACGCAAAGAACATCGGACACCACTTGTTCCGTTCACGGTCACAGTGCAACTCGACTTATTGATGCAACTCAACCAGGGTCGTAAATCCTGATACCGAACGCGTGAGATTCGACACTGCAATCCCGTGATTGAACTCCCGCACCTCAACCTAATGTGGTGAAGGTGATCAGTTGAAAACAATTGGAGATAAAGTAAAAAACAATTTAATTTATTCACAATTAATTACATCGATCAGTTAAAGTACTGATCATTGATTCACGTTGTTTCCGCGTAGTAATGACAACGGTGTTGATAGAATTATCTTATGGAGATGTTTGAGTAATTTATTCGTGAGAGGCAAGAGTTCCGTGCTGATTGGACTCTTGATGTTTCCTCTTCGAATGTTTGATGATTACTGACCAAAAGGAAGTTCGAGTCTTACATCCGTGGTTGGTGATGAGAGCTGTCTCACAAACGGGGGATGCGATGCCACCCCTTGGATGAACAACAACTAATTTCATTGGTCCAAAAATGTAGAAAAAGGAGTGGGTGGATTGTAGCTGTCACCAATCACGGATGAGAAGTGTGAGAATAGAAAATACTGGTCAGCCCTGTCGCACACGTGTTTTGACCAGCGGGGCATTCCAGTGACGAACTGTTTGGTGCAATGAAAAAACTTCCTCGCTAAACTCTACCATCACATGGACGCTTGATAAATCCCTTTACTAGGGGTACATTGGTGCGCCGATATGCGCAGTTTGAATGTAGTCACGTATAAAGGCTTAGAAAAATAAAAGTAACATTTGCGAACCAAATGTTGAATTGCCCTGCACGTGGTTCGGCGAGCGAGCGAGTCGTCGAGCAAACCCGTGCGTGGGCTATTGACCCTTTTTTATGGACTTCAGGTAAGAGAGAAATACTCTTCCCTATCGTGCCTTGGGACGATGTGGATAATTATAATTATATAGAAAATTTTAACACTAGCTAAATTCTTATTTTCAATAAAATTAATAATGAACTGCTCGCTCGTTCCGTATGCGACGGAACACCACTCATACGATCAAAAAGAAGATCGTACCAAAAAAGTAATTATTAAGGCATTTCCCAACGAGGACTATAACGAAGAAGAGCTCAAAACGATAATCGCAGAACACTGGCAAGTACAACCAATTAAAGTCATAAAGTTCACCTCTGGCATGTCAACACTCGTCATCGTGCCAAAAGAAGTTGACCTGAAAAACATTTCCGACCATAAATACCTAGAAGCATGCAAGGTACACATCGAAAAATACAAAGAACAAGAAGACAAAAGACGACCTCTGGTGTGCAGTAAGTGTCTGCGCATCGGCCATCGAGCCGCCTACTGTAAATACGAACAAGTCAAAACATCCGAAACTGCGCAAGATGGGCTAATATGCACGGCATGCAACAAAGCCGGGCATGCAGCACATTCAACACAATGCGAAGTACTTCAAAAGAGGATCATTGAGAAAGCAGGTATGTCAAACGATCCTGATAAGTCCTACGCCGATGCTGCGAAAGCCATTACTAAACCGAGGAAACGAAAACCTAAGACCAGCATCAGCAAAAACAAACAACAACACCAAGGCACACAAAACCGAACGCGAGTCTTCCAATCGACAGAGCAGAGCGAGTCTCACATATAACCACAAGCAGAGCACGATACACCGACACTAAAAACATAGGATCAACAACAAACAAAATTACAACAGCAGTCAAATCCCACAACAAGACCATCGAAAACCGATCCGGCCCAACGGGCACAAATAGACAGCTGGAAAAAAAACGTGGATCAAATCATCGCGGCAACTTTCCGCCTACTGTAAACCACAGAAATAATTAACGAGAACATCTCGACAATGCTGAAAGTAATGGACATTATAACCCTAGCATTAAGAAACATTCAAACAAACGGTGCTCGAAGCACGATCACAACAATTGTAGCCGCAATAGCCAAAGTATGGTAAAAAAAACTCAAGATACTGCAAATAAACGCAAGAGGTCTCAGCAATAAAATGCACGAAATCAAAGACCTAACAAACAAACATACACCTGACATAATAATAATAAACGAGGTAAAACAGTCCACCAAAATTAAAGCAAACATTCCAAACTACTGCAAAATCTCAGATCAAAAAGATAAAAACTGGGGCTCAAATATGTATATACACGAATCACTGCACTGGACCCAAACGGCGTCGCTGTAATATCTCGAGTCATGTATTATCCTACTGGAACTTGAAAATAATAGAAAAATAACTGTAGTAGGAATGTATGCTGCCCCATACAAACCATCTATCTCGGAGCTACACAATAACATAACCAAAGACTTAGAAACCCTTCTAGGAAAAACGGAAATAGTCATAGGCGGAGACTGGAACGCCAGACACAGATACTTTGGCCACACAACAGACACAAACAGAGGGATGATAGTATTAAACGCTATCAACAGCAGCGGATTTTACTATCTAGGCCCCGTAGACGGCAGTAGGCCAGATATCCAGACTCACAACACAATACTCGACTACACACTCACAGACCTGTGTACGGATGGCGAGGGCGACTTCGAAACACTGACAGACATTGGCAGCGACCACCGGCCAACCCTTTCAACCATCAACATTGCGACCCGACGAACTCAGCCAGTGAGACGATCACATAAAAATGTAAACTGGACAGAATTTCGCGAAAAAAAATAACCCCACTAGAAGTTAACAACAACACGGAGCTGAGCTTTGCCATTGACACAATCACAGAAAAAATTCAAAGAACACTCACAGAAATGAGCGAAAAAATAAAAGCAGACAAGAGCAAACGCCTGCCTCCGGGAATCAAAGATATTATCTGCGCCAGAAATAGAGCCAGACAAGCCATGAAAATTCAATACGAAAACCACGAAGACTTCCTCATAGTTCGCAACACCTACCACGAGCTTAGGATAAAATGCTTGACGAGACTGACAGAACACAACAACAAAAAATGGTCAGATATCATAGAGTCAAAAGAAGATCACCATAAAAAAAACTCTGGCGAATCCAAAGAGCCACGAAGAGAACACCGACAATAGCCCCGATTTTTCCGGACTACAACTCCCAAAAAGACGTAGCAACAAAACTCCTCGTTACCTTCATGATAACCATAATAACAATCGAAATAAGGAAGGAAATATCTAAACTCAAAAATGGCACAGCTCCAGGCCCGGACGGCATCACAGCCAAACCACTAAAAAATGTACACTCCACCATTTATATAACACTGGAAAATATCTATAATTTCTGCCTCGAAACAAATTACTTCCCACACGAATGGAAAAAGGGGACATGCATATTCTTGCATAAGCATGGGAAATCACCCGAAAACCCATCATCCCACAGGCCAATAACATTAATCAACCTGCTGGGCAAAACACTGGAGCGCATCATTCTCAATAGAATGGATGCAATAAAATCCCCAACGCCAAACTCCCAGCACGGTTTTCGCTAAAAACTGGGCACGGCAACCCAACTAACCCGAACAGTCAACTTCCTACACAGTGTAAAGTCGCGAGGCAGAACCACTTGTGTTGTGTCGCTAGATCTGTCTAAAGCGTTTGACAGCATAGACCATCTCGCTCTAAACACAAAATTAATGGGAAAGAAATAGATTTCGGACTCATTAAAATACTACAAAGTTATCTCCAAGGCAGAACAATCCGTGGTGAATACTTAAATGAGCTCAGTGATCCAATGACACAAAAATGCGGTATGCCTCAAGGCTCCGTCTTAGCTCCCGTAATCTTTAACGCGTACATATCAGATATTCCCGAAGAATGCAGTATGCAAGCGCAGTACGCCGACGACGCTTGCGTAATATCAGAGTCGACGAACGCGAGACTAGCGAAATCTGATGCCGAAAGAGCGACAAGAACACTCACAAAATACTATGAAACCTGGGGACTTCAGTGTAACGGCAGCAAAACACAAGCGATGATAGTAGGACGCAAACAAAACCAGAGAACAATAAAAATAGACGACGAACAAAGTCCGCTAAGTGATAGTATCCGATACCTAGGCATCGGCCTTCGTTGTACACTGAATATCGCACGCCACACTAAAATAATCATAGAAAAGGCACGCAAAACAACATATATGCTTTATGGAATCCTAAGCTGCAATAGTAAGATAGACGAGCTCATCAAATACAAACTCATCAAGGCATGCATATTGCCAATATTAGATTATGGCTTAGGCTGCCACTATCCACTGTACAGCAAAAACAACCTAAATAAGTTAGAAATAGCCTATAAAAAAGTAATTAAAATAGCAGGAAACTTACCACAGAGGTTCCCAACAGCTGACCTCTATGAAATGCTCGACGAAGTAACCTTCAGAGAAAGAGCTATAGCAAACTTCAAGTCACACTTAGAAGGAGTAAAAACATTAAATAATAGCCTAACAGGAATTGACAACGTGGCCCCACGAGCGCGAAACTCCGTACTTGCTGTGATACACTAGTACAACCCATCATACCATTTGTAAATAAAATTTCACCTCATACCATCACCACTACTACTCCAAGTCGCGAAATACCGCACCAATAAGGCTAGTTATCAAAAAACTATAAATAACACCTCACTGTCGCAAGAATAACCTAACACGGTTACCAGGATCTCGTCACACATGTTTGATTAATGAAAGCCAAATTGGCACACTGGTAAAATGTAACAGAGCAGCACCGAATAAAAATTATTTTCATTCATTCAAGAGTTGCTCCGATAATTAGTCGAACCGTACCTATTTTTTAGCTCCGTGGTAACATTCACTTAGAAAATATTAATATTGTACTGAAAAACGATCGGGAGTTTTCCATAAGCGTGATGTAATTAGCCCACGAAATACGTCGAGTTGCCGATTTTTTTTCTAAAATACGCTACTGTGGATCGTATTCAACCTGCATAGGATGAACAGCAAAGAGGTTATAAAGGTGCAGAAAAAAACTCAACTCGGTGGTAACATGTTGACTTAACCACATAACAACGTTAATATTTTCAGCATTTCCCGAGTCGAAATTTTCGAGCCCCGTTCAACCCACAAAATGAAGGCGAGCAGAAATCGGCGTGAGCGGATTATTGGGTATCTAAAGGAGGGTATATTGTTTGAAAGTACCATGCGTTAGAGCCTCCGATGAACCTCCGGCATGGCAGAAAGTAGACTTTTTGACTCAAAGGAGGTCAGTGAGGTTCACAATTGAACCTACGGAACCTCAGGTCGGCCTATTTCGAGCGCTCGCGCAGAACCTACTTCCCTCCCTTTCGGCCTACTGTATACTGCTAAACAACAAAATTAATTTATATAGAATCTATTTAAATAAAATAGGTTCTTTCCTTGTCTCACAGCCTACTACGACGATATTTCTTTCAAAGATAATTATATATATTAATAAAGATGAGATTCCAATTAATCTTTATTTGCTTACAATGTACACTGTAAAGCTAAGTGTACTATATGCATAAAATATTTGATAAATCGAAAATAAAATGAACTCCTTAATAGAGAGCTTTACCACAAGGATTTTTCATCGTAATTCGTCATTCCCTGGCCTATAGAAATGATTTTTTTCGAAGAAAATATTTGCCCTATATGCGCCTTGAACCTAGTCCTACCTATTCATAGCTACGCTCCGCTGCCCCTATGCTACCGAGTGCTTATAACATTTTGGTCGCTGATATGGCATAAGAGACCAAATGAATAACTATTTGCTGTATCACATAAAATATATGAATTAGTTAATATGATTGTGATAATTAGAGAATTTCATCGAATAACATGCTATAGATTTTTCAAACAAACACACATATATATATACATATATATAAAATTCCTCTCTCTCCACCTTCTCTGCCCCTCGCCCCTTTTATATGAGTGTTGCAATAAAGATGGACAATTAGTTCAATCAAATAGAAAAATGGTTAACTCTAAGAAAATTCTATTTAAGGTAAATTTAAAAAAAATAACTAGATCCATTCAGTGAACTTAACTAAATTGCTTTTTTTGAATAGATGAAGATGTTGAACTGATGAAACCGAATCACATATTTATTAGGATCAAATAAAATATGTAGTTATTGGACGATATTAAATAGATTCATTTTCTATAAATAATCATTTTTGAAATCAATCATTTTAATAATGGAATGCAATAGGAAAAATTTGGTTCTATGAAAAATCTAGTTAATTAAAATAAAAAAGAATCAAATAGACGCGGTTAGTTAATATCATAATTATTTAGCGGAAAAAAATAAAAATATGCTTCATACATACACGTGGAAATATTTTTTAAATTTTCAACGTGCTAAAAATGAAAACAAAGAAAAATCAAACATTTTATTTAAAATTGACGGTAATCGGCCGTCGCCATTTATCAACTCATTATTGAATAAACATCGAATGAGGTTGAATTCTAAACCTACAATTTCAATCCTTTAAAACATGAAATAGACTATAATTAACACCCTAACGTTCAATATAGATATCAACATTATATGTTATTTAGATCTACACTGCCAGCCAAAAGTTTTCGGACACTCCACATAATCGCAAAACTTTTGAGCGCAGGATAATTGCCAAATAACGTTAGAGTAATATAATTCATTTCATTTATTATTTCACGAACATACTATAAAGATCTATATAATTAAGTAATTATACAGAGCTTTATAGTATCTTCGTAAACTAATTATCATTCTACCATAAGTTTGCAATGATCCAAAGTGATATTAAGTTTTGCAGTTATCTGAAGCGTCTGAATACTTTTGACTGGTAGTGTATATTAGAATATATTAATACAACCACATATTTCGAGTATAATATATATATATATAGTATTATATAATACATACCGTCGCTTGAAAATGTGGATACACCAGTCGATATTTCTTGCTGCACGAACATAGCTTCGTAAAAAAAAGATAACCAAATTTACCGAACGGCGTTTTGACGGGAATAAATTCAGCTTTATATTGCTTTTCTGTAATATTTTTTTATAATTTTCTTTTCGACCCGGTACGCACTTTTATACGTGACTGATTTTCGGCTTTTTTTTCGACCATCGAGAATTGGGCATGACTTATGCAAAAAAAATTTGTTACATTTGTCCATGATAAACTTGAACGGGGTAGCAAGAACTCCATTTGCGTTTTTATAAAGTTTTGTACGATTTTTTTTCGCAACGTTATTTCATTTTTTGCTAAAAAAGACTAATTCTAGATAATGCAATGTAACTCAAGAACTAGAGGGTTTAAGAAGAAATGTCAAGGACGAAAAACGTCGCGTAAGCTTATACTGGATAGACTGGTATTTTTTAAGAATTCTCCTGTGAGATTTTTTCTGACAGGAAAACGCCCATTAATCCGATAGAATTGGAGTAAGACTGTATATACAAGCATTCTTTTATGAATTGCCTATAAAATAATAATAAATCGATATTGAGAAAATTTGATTGTTTTCGCATATTAATATTGCATTAATAATTTGATAAGGGGACGATGTATTTTTATTAATTTCGTATTATTTTCGTCATCGAACGGGTTACCGATCAGGCCACAATGGAATGATGATGGAGGAGATATCGAATTTGGGCCGAAAGCAGGTTAGGTGGGGTCGAGGCAACAGTTTGAGATTGAAAGCAGGTTAAGGAGGCCTGTGCTCTGCACGTTTCACTGAAACTGGGGTCGAGAGAAGGTTTGGGAGGTCTAGCAGAGGCTACCCTGTACCAAGAGGAGGTCTCTTCATAGCACTGAACTCGACAAATGAGGTTTCGTAGGTTCAACGGAGGCTGGCGGCTTATGTATTACAAAAGAAATAGGTCCTGCGAGGGTTCAGAGGAGGCTAAAAATTTCGAGTCGGGTTTTGTTCTCTTTTTTTTACTAAAATTAATTTGTATACAATCGCACTATTTTTAAATTTTTTTCATTTGTGTTTGAGTTATTGCATTATTCATTCGTTTGTTTGCTTATTTACTTCTAAAAGAAAAACATATCATTGAGTTAGAATAATAGAATGACTATAATCGTAAAACTAAAAGTCAATAATATTTATCTTCTTCTAATCATTAAATCAAGTCCTCGCAACGCGCCAATGACGTAATTTGACCATTTGAAAAACAATACCAACAAACCAATACGAGAGAAAAAATCCAGCCAAAAAAGTCACAAGAGACTTGGACAAAAAAATTCATAAATAATAATAGAAAATATTTCACATCCGAAGCGAGAAAACCAAGACCTCGATTTATCGGCTTCGAATCGCTTCGCTTTTATTTGTCCTCCATTTTTTTTTCGCCACACGCTTGTGCAAACAATTTTTCCAGCCTCGGTACGCGATTAATCGAGGCACATTAAATGTGATTGGCTATCCTCGTAAGATCGAATCAATACTGCTTCAGTCTTGCTCCGGCATGGTTTTTTTTCGTCTTTTTGTTGTTATT
Organism: Ophion obscuratus; assembly: GCA_964007375.1. NCBI lineage: Eukaryota > Metazoa > Arthropoda > Insecta > Hymenoptera > Ichneumonidae > Ophion > Ophion obscuratus. Next base: position 33,137,729 of record OZ023323.1, read on the forward strand.
ATTTGCAATGGAAGAATCATGATCGAGCGGATCGATCGTGTTTACTCCCACCTTAACGATGAATGCACCTGCTACACTTATTCCGTATGAAAAGGCTCCACCACCTGCTTATATTATAGTTGGTATATGGTCTCTATCTCTCTCTCTCTCTCTCTCTTGGCTCATTCCGTCTTGCTTGTTCATTCACGCGCTCGATTTTCTCTCCCCCTACTCTTAATAAACTCGTCGCTTCGTAATTAATAACAGCGTGAGGGTTCCAAGTTCACGGTAGAAATGGCTCTCGCATGCAAATGAACCAGCCTCTTCGGCTTCGATTATCGTCAACTTCTTCGATGCACGTATGTATTTATAAATTTCCGTGTGCGTGTGTGTGCGCGCGCATGTTTGAGCACTTCTCGCAAATTTTCCACTGCGATCAGCGTTTCTGGCTCGACTCTCTCTCTCTCTCTTTCTCTCTTTCTCTCTCTCTCTCTCTCTCTGTCCCTCTCAGAGCAGGCAAACTCATTCGCAAATCATTACGCAATGCCTGTGTCACACGATTACAGGATTCACAAGATTGAAGTTTTTTTTATTTCCTCTGAGCTTTGTTTTGGTGATTCTCCATTTTTGCGAAATTTTATTTGCAATCGTGTGCAACATTCCAAAACGCTAAAAATAACATTCAGGGCGAGGGTATGTATGTGAGTGGGTGAGCCTTGTTTGGAATGCGAACAAATTCATTTTTGAGTAAGAGAATTCCGTGAAATTCGAGGACCGGGTTGAAATTCCGAACTTTGAATGCTCCTACGGTTTAAAATTTTGAATTTTAATGTTCCGAAATTCAAGATGGGGCCGGGTTGAAATTCCGAACTTTGAATGATCAGCACGCTCAAAACTCCGAAAGAATACTACCTCGAAAGATCAAAACTCCGAATAAATTCTACACGAAAGACCAAAACTCCGAAAAACTGAACACCGTCAAAATAATTCGGCTATGGAAGTTTTTAAAGTTTCAAAATTTTCCATAAATCGACGAATTATTTCAAGAATTTTTTTTATTAAAAAATGATTTTGCGCCAATTTTGAAATTTGTGTAGACGATGTTATACGTTCTACATCATTTACAGTCAACTGTGTAGACTTCCGCTGGCATGATCTTGACATAGGGGCCGGGATGAAATTCTGAATTTTGAAATGCGCCGACGGTTTTAAATTCCTAATTTTAATGTTCCGAAATTACAAGGTTCGTCAAGATCATGTCAGCAAAAGTCTACACAGTTGACTGTGAATTATGTAGAACGTATAACAGTGTCTAGAGAAATTTCAAAATTGACGTAAATTCACTTCTTAATAAAAAAAACTTTTAAAAATAATTCGTCGATTTATTAAAAATTTTGAAACTTTTAAAACTTTCATAGTCGAATTATTTTGACGGTGTTCAGATTTTCGGAGTTTTGGTCTTTCGTGTAAAATTCTTTAGGAGTTTTGATCTTTCGGCGTAGCATTTTTTCGGAGTTTTGAGCGTCCTGATCATTCAAAATTCGGAATTTCAACCCGGCCCCGAAAATCGGTAGAAGACTTCTGGGAGCGCCAATTTGTAAAGCCTCCTTTTGTGCTTTTATCTTTATCTTTGTGTTCGCTCCTTCCAAAATTTTGTACGTTTTTTGGATTTAGGATGAGATACTTTTTAATATGAACTTTTCACATTACCCTATTTTTATAAACTGGCTTAATTTTTTTTATCGTTTAGACATAGGCAGTTTTTTCTTCAAAGATTCTTCAACATCCTTTTTTTCAATATTTTTCCCGATTAGAAATAAAAATATTTTCTCACAAATACCTAATACTTTTTAGTTTTTGCTTCCAAATTCCGTAATATCTTTTATCCATTTCAAATTTAAAACGATTCTCTTTCGATACCGCCTATCTTTTGATCTTTGTCTTTCATATTTTCCAGTATTATCGTCCGTGAAGAATTAAGAATTGAAATTATTTTATTAATTTCTATAAATGATATCTTTTTTAATTTATCTATCTTCATAAAATTATTTTTTTGTAAATTAAAAGTTCGAAATTACGAATCAAATACCTCGTGCCTTATATTCTCTGTCATTCAAATTTCCCAGTACATTTTTGTCGCCGAAGATTAAAAAATACCCTCTTCTACTCGTAAATGTCTCGCAATCAAACTTTTTTCCCACTATTTTATTGTCTATTCTTCTATGACTTTCTCCTTTCACTGTTTCTTCTGATATTTAATTTTTTTCAACGTCCCCTCATTACCCCTGCAGTCCATACGACTAAATTTAAATAAAAAAAAATACAAGTCCGCAAAAAAAGATATGGAAAACATAAAAAATGATCGAATAATCATTTGCTGATGCGACTCGCGATGGACCACCCCAGTGACAATTGTGACTTATCATCGTCGCCGAGTTAAACGAGATATCCAGTAGGCGAGCGAGAGAGAGTGAGAGAGAGAGAGAGAGAGAGAGAGAGAGAGAGAGAGAGAGAGAGAGAGAGAGAGAGAGAGAGAGAGAGAGAGAGGGAGAGACCGACATTGTGAGCCACATGCGAAGAATTCAGAACGAGAAGAGGCATGGCCGGAAGAGGATTGTACAAAAGTGACATGGGAGAGGAGCGGGAGGTATGCAAGATGGAGCTGCGGTGAAGAGGTCGAGAGGGAAGGTAAGAATATTCGTACGTAAAGTGCGAGAGGAGATCTCGAAGAGCAGGGCATACATAGATATATCAATCCGTGAGTTGCGTATATGAATCTCGCTGACAGGGTTAAAGCTTTGCGCCGGTGTAGGACGAACGGTGGACAGGTGCGACTAGCCTGAAAGACGTCAGCGTCTCGAAACTATCATAGCTATAAATGTATATTGTATTAATGTGCACAGGCAATTTATATATATATATATATATATATATATATATATATTGATACAAATATTCTACGTATTTATATATTTTAATAGTTATTAATATTAATAACATATTATTTCGTAATAAATGTAGGAAATATAATATAAATATTTATTAACAGCCATATATATGTATGTATGTATGTATGTTTTTGAGCTCGCCGGTGACGTTCAAAGAAAAATCTAGGTGCCTCATATCAATACCTAATTCGAAGCACACCCATGTGTTCTACGATCTGTTACACTTTTCTAGAAAAAAACATCATATTTTTTTCGAGTCTTCCTATAGCTTGGGGTTTTTCTCTTTTGTGTATCTACTTTCCTATTAGAAATTTTTAAAGGCAATTGGGAGTCTTTTAGACCAGTATAATTCTTTTGTTTTTATCATCTGAACTTTAGTGACTGATCCTCTCAAACCTATTTTTTAAACTCCTGATCAAACTGTAGGACATTTACGTGAGTGATCAGTTGATCGTTTATTTATTGCTCAACAGAGCACTTCATTACGATAAAACAAGTTAAAAAAATCGCCAGGGCAGTACTTTTTTTTAAAAATTAACAAATACCGTAGCACACAGATGGGGCTGATTCGTGTAGGTATTGATACGTGACATCTAGATTATCCTTTTGAACGTCACTTTTCGGCCTGTATTTATATTTCACTACATTAATTATTTCTGCATATTTACTTAAAAATAAAGAATGATTAAAACATGTATTATATACAATATAAATATTTATATTAATTATATAATTGTTATATATATAAATATCTATATGCACATGCGTATATGCGAATATTAACACAATATGTTTGTTGCAAATAAATGATGTATTTGTTCATTATTAAGCATGTATATAGACACACACCTTTATGTGCGTAAACGTTAAACGGATTAGTTCGAAGAAGAAATAGTATAAAATAAACTAAAGAAAACGAGCGAGGAAATAAATGAACAAATAACGTGTCGGACAGTCTGCGTGAGACGGCAGGCTGCCCCGTTGAATGCTCGTACGAAAACCTCGATTATTATACATATATGTATGTAGAGTCAATTCATCGCTCGTCAATCGAACATTCCTTATATATATATATATATATATATATATATATATATATATATATATATATATATATTTATGGACGAGATACGCGAAGAGTGAATTATTCTGCCGGTCTGGCCCCCCCGAGTCTTCTCTCTCCTTCTTTCTCTCTCGAGATTCTCTTTTGTCCGTTGCAAATATTTGTATCATCAGGCGTAACGATGCAGGAAGAGAGACAAAAAGAGAATATAACATGGACGCAGACAGGTAGACAAAAAATGTACAGAGAGAGAGAGAGTGAGAGAGAGTGAGAGAGAGAGAGAGAGAGAGAGAGAGAGAGAGAGAGAGAGAGAGAGAGAGAGAGAGAGAGAGAGAGAGAGAGAGTGAGAGAGCGCGCGCGGGAGAGAGAGAGAGAGAGAGAGAGAGAGAGAGAGAGAGAGAGAGAGAGAGAGAGAGAGAGAGAGAGAGAGAGAGAGAGAGAGAAAGCAATTATTTGAGTACTCGCAAAGTACGTACCTCACCGACAACCAGCATGAATTGTTGCTCTACAGGGTATCAGTTATTTTGCAAAATGTTTATGTATTCCATAACATTTTTGCCTCGTAAAAAAGTTGTTCAAAAGATGTATCATCAAATTTATCAATTTTTTAATCCTTCGGCCGGGAAATCTAATCAATGTGGCCTGGAAAGTGACGCCCAAAATAAAAATCTAGAAATCTCGTATCAATATCTATCCGAATCACCCTCGTGTACATATGTTTACCGATCTATTTTAGTTTTCGAGAAAAAAAGCATTTTTTTGTATATGTACTTGCATCGCGATGTTTTTCCATTTATGTTATCATTATGAAGTGCACTGTTAAGCAATAAATAAATGACCAACTGAACACTAACGTACAGCCTTTAATTTCGAAGAAAATTAAAAAAACAGGTTTGAGAGGCTCAGTCAGTATGATATTAAAGTTTGCATCGTTGCAATGCAACGATAATTAATTCTTATTACTTATACTAACTTTTTTGCCCGTTTTAGGCTGTAAAGATCACTATAACGTTTTTATAGAGAAATAAAAAATTAACAATAAGATCGTGGCATTCCAACGATGGAATCTGCAATGTGATCAGTCACTAAAGTTCAGATGATTTACAAAAATACTTACTCTAGTCTAAATGTCTCCCAGTTACTTTTAAAGAATTTCAGAGCATTATAAATACACGAAAGAGGGGGAAAAAATCTATTCTACAGGAAACCCGATTGTTTTTTCTCGTAAAGTATAAAACGATTGTAGAAAATCGAATAGGATACAAGGCACCTATATCCCTTTTAGGTGTCACTTTTCGGGCCACCGCGTGTTCGTATGTTATCTATACATGAGGCATCCTACGTCACTTCAGCCAGTAAAAAAATCCACAAATAATTTAGAAAAATCGAATTACTTTATTGAAAAATATTCATCGAGTGTCGAATTTTTTAAATAATTATTAACGTTTTTTCTCGTTGATTACCATTTTTTAACATTTTTCCATTCAAATGGCTGTATCTTTGGCAGGATCTGACTTTCCTTGAGAAAAAAGATATTTTTGCATATTTTGCCCTGAAACGGACGGTCGACTTGTTCAATGAAGTCTAAATTAATTTTTTTCTAGAAGGCTAGAAAAAGCCGCACATTTTCTTCTTTTATGAATGTAAATACGTCAAATCCTGCCAAAGATACAGCCATTTGAATGGAAAAATATTAAAAAATGGTAATCAACGAGAAAAAAACGTCAGAAATTTAAAAAAAATGTCGACACGCGGTCAATATTTTTCAATAAAGTTACTCGATTTTTCAAAATTATTTGTGGTTTTTTTTTTACTGGCTGAAGTGACGTGGAATGCCTCACATATATTTCAAATAACATTATTATATTGTATGATAAATAAATTCATACAGATGTGCGTATAGACATATTTGTGCAAACGACTATCTGCAATTGATATCAGTGGTTTAAGGTGTCGTTATCGCGATCGTTTTTTACCGTCTCGACGAAAATACGATGGCGGTTTTCCTTTGATGGAGTCTGGCGAGAAGAGGACTCCCGTGATAAACGCGTACCAGGAGTCGAGGAGAGAGATCGAAGTGGAAAAAAGTGCCATGTGGAAACGCGTGAAACACGCGAGCCCATTGCCGCTGCTTCTGCTTCTGCTGCTGCTGCTCGAATAAAACGAGCATTCCTTGGCATTCAACAAGTGGATGCAATGCCAGTTTTATCTGCCTCTATATACGCGTATATACATACATATTTATTCATGCGTATATAAATATTCATTTTTGTTCTTACACTTGGAAATCGTGAGAATCCGTACGGAGGTTATAATTAAAAATATGAAATATCAAATCAGTGATCAACGATAATTTTCTTGACGAGGGGGTATGGATGAGGTGGTAGGTAAAAAAAGTTGAAATGGCCTCGAGAAGCGTGGGGAGTGGGATGGGCAATCACGATTGCGGGCACAGGCGGCACTTTTGCTCGTCTCGAGCTCGGGACATGACGTACGATACGGGGGCGGGGAGCGGGAGAGTAGATGCGCGGGGAGAAAATTAAAAGAAATAAAAATAAGGAGAAAAAGAAACGGTCATTTTCGTTGCACCTTGCACGTTGAGGCGAGGGCGACGCCTGGTCTCTCTCTCTCTCTCTCTCTCTCTCTCTCTCTCTCTCTCTCTCTCTCTCTCTCTCTCTCTCTCTCTCGCCCTTATGATCGCTTTTTCTTTCTCTCTGGCCTGGACTAAATAATCTTTTCTCTCGAATATATAGCATGGGCGTGGCGCAGCCCGCTGCCGAACTCACGCATCCTCGTAGATTTTCGCATTGATGAGCTATATATATATTTTTAGTGATGCAAACAAAACGATATTTTTTTTCTTCGAGACCGTAGAAAAAAATGAGTACACGTGAAGAAAAAAAATTCTAGCGACAAGTGAACTCTATGGAAAATGACTAAAACTATTTATAGGTTTATTCTAATTTTTGCTCAAATTTCTCGGCGAAAAAGAAGAAAAAAATATGCAACCAATGTCTGGAACAAATCTTTGGTTTCGAAGCTTTGCTCTTGCATCTGCATAGTAGAGATTTTTATCTCCCTAGGGTATCTGGTTATTGTTCGTCTCGTTAGAAGCATTAACGCCGTCATTAGTCTTGATCAGTCGTGTCCACTCGCATTGCACGTTCACGTGGGTCCGAAACAATCTCCATTCTTCTTCGGCGAGTACTTTACCACTGCCACGGACGCAACATTTCAGAAACGGAATCAACGTAAATTTCACAAATAACGTAAATATATTTTAATCAATTTAATTATTTATACCGTAAATAATAGAAATTGCACCCAATTTGGAATTTATTTGAATTTAAATAAATCAATTGAATTTACATAAATTGTGATCAATTAAATTGATTTAAATTCGTATAAATTCAATTATCTACGTTGAAAATTTCATAGATAACGTAGGTAAACGTAAATAAATTCAATAAACGTAATAAACGTACACTCATATGCATGAAAATTAACACCGAAAAATATCCTACCTATATACGAAAATTACTTATTTCCTGAATATGAAAAGTTGCATAAATTTTAAATTTTCGTTTATACATGAATAATCTCGTGTGTATGGATTATAATTTCACACGGTGAGTGCACCCTTGGTAATGTACAATTTTCGACATCTTCGATGACGTTTTCGAAAAAAGAGCGCGAGAAAGTGGAAAAGACGGAGAGAGAAAGAAAAAAAACAATCGATAATAAATGGAGCAACCGTAAAGTTTTTCGTACACGCGCGTGAATCTAAACGAGGGCAAGTACGAGCGAGCCATGTAAGAGAGAAAACGACAAAGGGAGCGAGCGAGGGAGAAAACGAAAGCCCAGGGCGATGAATCCTATACGGCGCGTATATGCAAAATATACGGTGCACGCACCCGAACACACGTGAATTTTTATTTGAGCGCAGCGGAGCGCGCGAGAGAGACTTAAAACGGGATATTTGCGCATATACATATATGTATCCACGTGGATATACACATATCCACGAGCAAAATAATATATATATATATACAAGCAGACATATCGCATACACATACAGATTAGTACATATAGCAAGCGTCTGGAGCCTCCGGAGTGTCTGGATGCTGCCAAAACCCCGTATCAAGTGCTGTAAAAAAACTAAACTGAAAGAAAAACGAAAAAGGGCCCAACTGCATCCATTCAAGACGTCGAGTCACGTGACTCGGGTTATTTCGTTTCTTAATCGTCAATACCTACAGATGGTGCCTGCTTTTATATATATATATATATATATATATATATATATGTAGCTGGGTGTGTATATACTCTAGAATCCCTCGGGGCTCTTCGGACTCCCGAAAAATGCGTGCGATGAAATTCCCCGTTGTTTCGCTCGTGTTTTCGCGGTAAAATCGCGAATGGACGTTATGGGAGGCTCGCGGCTCCGTGTGCTCGCCACTCGAGTTGCCCAAAGGTGCATTAGGGGCCTCGCCCTCCAGGAGCGCATAAAAACCACGAATATATATCTCTCACTCATTCGTTGTCTCTCTTCATTTCTTCCTCCCGATCGTGTACAGGTGGGCTCTTTGTGATGTATATGTGTGTGTGTGTGTGTGTGTGTGTGTGTGTGTATTTTGCAAAAAAAAATGCAGCCAAAGGGCCCCTGCAAAGGCCCCTGTGGCAAAATAGCGCACGCTGAGGCACAGAAAGACGTATCGTCGCTATGCAGTTACTCAAACGATATTCTGACTATATGTATGTGAAGTTCTATGTACTCGAGGCACGAGGCTGTGCTGTGTTTTTACATTTGTTAACTCCTTTTACTTTCTTCTCTACGGTCTTTTTGACTTCTCTTTTCTCGCTTATTATATATATATATATATATATATATACATACACAGGGTGTCTCGTTTTATTCTTTGTTTAATTTTAGATAATATATATCCCGAACTTAAACTATCATTTGGTCACTTAATAAATTACGTCCAAATGTTTATTAAGAAAAAATCAAAATTCCATTTTCAATAGAGCGAAATGAAGATGATTAAGATTCGAATACGAAACACTCAACGAGAAAGAAAACGATCGAAGATGCATTATAAAATGGACACATGGAATTAGGTTCCAATTTAAAAAAAAAAAAATTTTTTTACAATTGCTTTGTGTTTGGAATTTAATGATCTTTTTCCAAATTGAAAACGGATTTTTTTTTTCGAGACTGCTGAATTTGCTTTGGCAAACACTACTTATCACGAAAACACGATTTTTTTCCCGAGAGGACTCGAAAATTCATTGAATATCATATTTTTCTCCGCCGCGAAATTTCCGCCACGATAATCGTCACCCTGTAGGTAGTATGTGCGTGCAAGAGGAATGCGTTGGACGAGCTGCCGGTGCGCTGTGTCCCCGTCTCTTTCTCAGCTGATGCGCTCTGGCCTAGAATGCTTCCACGAATATTATATCCCATGGCATGAAGGAGGAAGAAGAAGAAGAAGAAAAAGAATCACCTCACCAGTAACTTTTGCAGCCTTGCACTTTCATGCGTTTGCTGCTGTTGCTCGCGTTGAGATGCGCTACCAAAAACAGGGTAAGGGAAAAAAGATGCCTTTCCCCCCCTCTCGCTCTTCCTCTCTCGATCTCTCCATCTCTCCGTTGGCAAAGATACGAGAGAACGATGATTATCCGAGCTCGCGAAGGGGCAGGAGGACACCGAGCTAAGGGCAGGGCAGAAGAAACGACGTAGAAAAGGACCGAGATAGCGAGAGAGAGAGAGAGCGAGAGAGAGAGAGAGAGAGAGAGAGAGGGAGAGAGAGAAAGAACGACATACCGAAGTGCGTGGGTATAAATCGTCAGAGTGGGAGGATCCCGGTCGATCCTGAAGACGAAGAAGCGAAGGGGGTAAAGGGATGATGATGATGATGAGTACCAACACCCATAATACGTATACGGGGGAGAGATACGGCGGTGCTCCACATAATATAATTTCCCCCTTACCCTCCTCCCCTTTATACGAGCCGCCTTATCCCGGTTGGACCGTCGTTCCTATACGAATCTCGTGTCCCCAACAATCTCAGGTACTTTTTCACCGTTATATACACATACAACGTACCGTAAAAAACAGCCGGATGTGCTGACGAAGCACATTGGATAGAGTGCCAAATGTACTTTTCTCAAATATAACCATATATATATACTCCCTACATGGTTACTTATTGCAAACCTTTTCTTTCGTAATATCGAAACAATTGATAAAAAAATTACGGCCGGGTGTTTGCAAAAAAAGTGTTCTTTGCGATAAACAAAGAGATTGATTGTCAGGCACTTTTGGGGGATCTGCTCGTCGTATCTACCATACTGACAGTGGCGGAAAAGGGAGACAAAAATCAATCGTTTCGTCTTTGATTTAGATCGAATCGAAGATCAAGTTAGTGTGGAATATCCCATACACACACACACACGCACGCACGCACGCACGCACGCACACACACGCACATATGTATATATATGACGAACAAGTGTAGCTCGAGGCGCGAGTCGGAGCTACCGACATGAGTGTGCTACGTCCATCCGTCCAGTCGTCTCGCGGACTCCTACCGTGCCTGGTGTGCTTTCTCTGTCTCCCTTTTCCTCTCTCTCTCTCTCTCTCTCTCTCTCTCTCTCTCTCTTTCTTCCTTCCTCTTCGTCTTTCCCTTCACTCATTCTCTTCAGCTTCTCCTAATGATGGCGTGTACGTATGTCTGGCTCTTCGTTGTCCACCAGCATCATTAGAAATCAAGACAGCCTCACTGTCTCTTCCTTCCTAATCTGGGAGCTCGTCATCTAAGTTTTGTTCACTTTTACCAGGGTTCTGAAAAAAAATTCTCCTTCTACTTTTCCAATGGGAAACACCTCGTTGTCATTAGCCATGAAAAAAAAGAGGAACGAAAACTCTCGTGTACTTTGAAAAAAGTGTCAGGAATTACGTAACTATTTAGAGGATCTTTTTTCAAATGTTCTTTTTCATCATAGCAATAAGAATAATGCTGTCATTAAGAATAACAATAAAAATATCAATAATCCCAAGTTTATGGAGATCAATAGCGATATTAATAGCGATAATTATTTATTGTAATTACTATTACTGTTAACTATTATTTTTAACATTGTTATTATTATGCAATAATAATAATGTTATAATAATACTAGATAGTAATAACGTATGTAAAACAGAAGTGATAATAATAGTAATAATAATTTACTATACTATAAGTGACACTTATAGTAATAAATTATGATTACTGTTACTATCATTATTGTTTTACTATTATTGATAATATTATTATTGAATGATAATAATAACAACAATAATAATAGAACTAATAGATAAAAGAAGTTATAGCAATGAAATAAATAATAGAAGTAATAATAATAAAACAATAGTGATAGTAATAATAATAGTGATAGTATCACTATTTATCACTATTGTTCTACATAAACTTGGGATTATTGTTATACATTACTATTGTTATGGTTAATATTACTAAGTAATAATAATAGCAACATTAATATTGCAACATTAATTAACAACAATAACTATTATTTTGTGACAGTATTGATTAACTATAAATAAAAATGACTGAATAATCGTAATTTTGAATAGTAAGCCAAAATAATTCAACATTAATATTTCACGCTTGACGAATAGATAAATAATGTCAAGTGTCTTTGGTTCGGACGAATCCTTTGCCTATCGTCAGAGCTGCAGTTACATATACACATGTGCACACGCAAACACGCACACTGACATCCTGAGACCGCCTTTTCGTTCTCTCGTCTGACTCTTATCGAGCCCGAGCGCAAGTCTGATACGTGGATGTGCGAGTTTGCGTCACGACGATATATATATATATACATATATATCCATACACACGTGTACGAATAGCTGCTCTCAAGCATGGTCTCCGTGCGGTACCAGGGCGAACGTGATACGTTGGTAGGAGGATGGCGGCCTCTTGTACGTGACAACGATAATCGGGGGAGTTAAGTGGGGCTTAATTTTACCTGTTGCGGGCGGTAAAGTAAAAGAGGACAGAGTAAGAGCGATGGGGGGGCGAGGAAAGGCGAGAGAGGAATGGAGGCGGTGGTTAGTCGCGGAGGAGATGGAGGTAAGGTGGAGGTGGTGAAGTAGGTAGGGCAATATCGTGTATACACCTGCCAAGAACACGCAAACTCGCAGGAGCACGACAAAAAGATCGTACCGGTCTTCCTTCACCCCCCCCCCCCCCCCCACCTCACCCCGTATGATCGTTCTCTCTCGTTCTTGTTTTTCCGCCTCATCTAGATCTGTATTTCTCTTCAGCTTCTCTCAGCCTTTTGTTTGAATTTTATTCGCTTTTCTCCTTGTCATCTTGACTTTTCGATCCTGTGTCGCTCCCTTTTTCCGCATGATCGCTTTGTCTGACTTTGCGGTTTAATTTTCTTTGTTTTATTTTTTCTAGAATCTGCACTTTCATGTCATGTCTCTTTTTCCATATTTTTCTGATTTTCATTTTTTTTTCTTTATCTCCATTTTCGGTTCTGACTCTCTCTCTCCTTTTCTCTTCTTTGTGGGATTTCAAAGCTCACGCGTACTGGCTCGCCAAGCGAAAGCCAAGAGAACGGGAGTAACTTTTCAAGCACGTACTTACATATATATATATATATCAAGATGCTCGCCCGTTCGATTCAATACTCTTCACCCGAGCACACACCCGCTCCAAGAGACACAAGAGCGTCCAGCGAGAGAGTCGCCCTCGCCACCTGTAATTGGGTCCAATCATCGCGGTTCTCATTTCGCGCCGAGTCGACATTATTCTCACAATGGACCGGTAACAAAAAGCACTCTTCCTTTCTTCAATTATGTATAGAGAGGAATTATTATGTTATTTTTTTGTTTAATGCATGGCGGTACAAAAATTCACATGGTGAAAGAAACAACCATTGTAAAATTCTCAAATTCGGTCTGGTTGTTTGTCACTGCGCCTGCAGCGTGGTCCTCCTTCGTGATTTTTTCAAATGAATTTGGTTGGTCGAAATTTATGAATAATCTGACTACCGACGAGCCGAGCTGGCAAATCGATAAATGAACGAAAGAAAAAAACACTTTGGTGATAATTTTTAACTGGGGTTTGAGACTTGGTTGAGCTAGACGAGAATAATTTTGGAAAAATATTTTTTGCTGGAACTTTGAAGCTTGCTGGATCGAGCCTCGAATTTCGGGGTAGGAGGGTTTTTCCAAAATCATTTTTTATGTTGTGTCACTAGATGCTGACTTAAGGGGCCAGTTCACTTTGGAGCCACGAAAAAGGCTATTTTCGCGATTTTTTTGAGGATTTTATAAAAGATATGAATATAAAAGTTGTTGGACTTGATAAATAAAGTCTTCAAATACATTTAAAAAATGTTTAATTCATTTTCATTCATTTTTAAGTACAAAAATTAAAATTTAACGTAACGCTTCAAAAATAAGTGGGCTAGGTAGCTCCATCACAACTCGGCAGCGGCTTGTCTGAAACAAAAAAATCAAAGTCCATTAGATTCAGTATGACACCAGCTACAAAATAACCCTCGGATATAAAGTTTTATCAAAAAATAAAAAAATGGCACATGAAAAACGAAAGAAGTCTGAAAAACCGCGTTTTTTCGCAGTTTTGCGCAAAAAAAAGTAAAAATCAAAATTTTAAAACCATCGAGGGCCATCTTGTTGCGAATCATGTTTACAATATGTGGTTCAAATTTCAACAGAATCGGTTTATTAGTTTTAGAGATACGAGCTAGATTTTCGAAACGTTGTTTCGAGAAAAACGTGTTTGAAGTTTACACTATGAAAAAATCTTACCTAAACTCAGTCGGCAATTCCTGCACCGTACAAAATCCCTCCCGATTGTTCATCATCGTCGATTTCTTCAAGTCTTGCTTGCTTTCGATTTTTTGAAATTTTCAAAGTCGACTGGCCCCTTAACTTTACGTGTGAAACGCACATTTGATAAGTTGAAATTTCGAATACTCTCGCTCGGGATTATATTCGTATGTGCTTTAAAAGTGGTGTTGAAGTTTGCATGATTGGAATGCGACCAAAATTTCTCTTCATTTTTTCATTCCCTTAGTTTTATTGTCGTCTAAAATCTTTTTTTGCAGTTTCTGGTGACTCATTTTTAATAAGGACATAAGGAGGAAATGAGCTAAAAAACACGGGCTTAGCGGAGAAAAAATCATTTTCATTGCATTTCAACGATGCAAACTTCTATACCATAGTTAAAAACGTTTTGAAAAAGTCGTGAAAAAGCATACAACATATACAATTTCACGAGATTATTTAATACATTGTCGAAATATTTAAACACACTTTATCTATGTTTTTCACAAAAATTTTCGAACTTTTTTTTCAGTACTCGAGTTATCGAGTTTTCGAAATAGTGAAAATACCAGGGCTGCAAATCAGCCCCCGTTTATTCGGATCTGCTCCTGCCGGAAAGTATTCGTCTAGATTTAAAAAAAAAAAGAGACTTGGTCGCGACCTTGTCTACTTTTGGCTACTTTTGTACGGCGAAAGCACTATTTAGTTTTGGGGTTGAGAGCCACTGGAGATGTGGTTGCATGTACGGGAGCCACGTCGCGAATCTCCCCGAGGCAGCTGCCTCGCTTCTCTTTTCCTCAGCTCTCTTTATTCCCCTTTCCCTCTTTCTCTCTCCTCTCTCCTGTCTCGCTCTCCTATACTTCTCTTCACATTCTTCTCTCTCTCTCTTCATCTTCCTCGTCTCTCCCCCTCCCTCATTTTTTATTTGCCCAGAGCCGAGGTGCAGAAAACTCTCGATATAAGAACAATTCCACCGCTGCGGAGCTCCTCCTCGCGCGATTCCCATTGTAAGGTAATAGAACCGAACAGCCCCGACCAGTGCGATCCAGATAAGGTGGGGGTGCATCACCTTTCTTCTGCTCTCCGGCGACCCTCAGCCACCCATTTTCCTTCGTGAGTCGTCACTCTTTTTTCCGTCGAGGAACTGCGCATGCGCTAAGGGAACTAGATTTTTCACGATTCAAAGATCAGAGAAAATCGAATTTAAAAAAACACAAATCAAATGGAATAAAAAAAGATCGCAGAATTGTTGTAAAGGATATAAAAAAATTCAAGCAACAATGAATTGGATATAAGACAAGCGGCGCCAATTTTGTGCCCTAGCGAAACGTCAAGACACGACTGACAGGACGAGACGAATAAAAACGAGAAAACACACGTCTTCTGCGCATCTTGTCCCCGGCAGAAAAATCGTCCGTGTCACGTATTATCGAGCTGGACGTCAATAGAAAAGAGAGAGAGAGAGAGAGAGAGAGAGAGAGAGAGAGAGAGAGAGAGAGAGAGAGAGACGGAGAAAAAAGGCAAAAATAAAAAGAACCCCGAGTTCAGGCAACTTCAAAAGCACTGTTCTGCAATTTTTCCTCGACTCGCAAGTCGCCAATTGGTTCTTTCTATCCGTTAAGTGCGCCAGACGCTCTCGCAACCGAGCAATTTCCCACCGTGCATATAATTGTTGATACTGCTGCGTCATGTCAAGCCGAGGAAAAACGTCTTATTGAGAGAGAACTTCGCGGGCGAGGGTTGAGTGAAGTAGACAGAATGATAAGAGATGGAATCAAAGGTAAGAAAAAAAAACAATTTTTTACGCCCATCAAAACACATATGTGTGTGCGTCTGGCTGGCTATGTCTGCCTGTAACGGTGATCGTTTGAAGGAAGTTGCCGATTGGTAAAAATCGACATACCTACCAATCCGCGACTGATGCCTTCGTGCTTAGAGCTTTCTACTTCTCTCTCTCTCTCTCTCTCTCTCTCTCTCTTTGCGTCTCAACCCTCCTCTTCTTGTTCCTCCGACTCTTCCCTCTCGGTATATAAAGATTATCTCAATTATGAACGCGTAAAAGAAGCAGACTCACGCCGGCATGCTTGGTCATCATCGTCATGAGATAGAGCTCTCTGTGAGCCAAGTTCTCTCTCTCTCTCTCTCTCTCTCTCTCTCTCTCTCTCTCTCTCTCTCTCTTGCTCTCTCCTTCACATAACGCTCTCCCTTGGCTCCACATAATCCTTGCTCATTTCGCTTACCCTCAGGCCAACAGACGAGGATTTTTATGAATCTTTAGCTCCGTGTACCACGCGGATTTCTACGCGTCAATTTTCCTCATCGATAAACGAATATCCGGACGTATCGAGCGATCAGAGCCGTTCCAGTCGCGTCTGCAGTTTCTCAATTTTTTCCCGCATTGCCCAGTGCCCGGGCAGTGTCCGTGATTTTTTTCAGATTTTTCGGAGCGCCACTTAGCCTGGAAAAAAATCGTCTGTGGGGTGAAGGTGTAATTTTGAAATTTTCGACTCTCCGCGTTTTACTCGGAAACGAAGCGCCAGGAAGAAAATTGGGTGAGGACTTTTCGACTTGGGTCGATCGATTGTACGCGATTGCGTGAAAATCTCATGATGACTTTTGGGACACCCGGTATGCAGAAGTGCACGTTCAGATGTACGCGCACGCGGATATCTCTGCGAAAAGCGCATTCGGTAATTCGAAGGAGGGTCCGCACGCTAAAAGAGCTACGTGTAGGATACACAAGGGGTACGTAGACTCTACAGTAGAGTATACGATACGAGGAGGTAGAACAAGACGCGGCCCGGCGCGCAATTGCCGCCTCCACCTGTCTCTCGCGCGCGCATCCGCTCTCTCTCTCTCTCTCTCTCTCTCTCTCTCTCGCTCTCTCGCTCTCTCGCTCGCTCTCCTCTCCGGAACACGCGGATCTTTCCCTCCCGTCGACTATAAAAGCCGGCGCTGCAAAGTTCCTAACTGGCACCTTCGCGCGGCGCATTGCGTATACACGGCAACAGAACATAAGGAGAGAACGAACAATGAACGGCTTCCTCACTTCTCCTACCGCGCTCCACATACCCCAAGCGTCTTCTCTCATCTTCACCTCCTGTCCTACTCGCGATCATTTTCTTTTTCCTCATCTTGTGCTCCCTTGTTTCTTCCTCTTCTCCTCGTTGCTCTTTTCTTCCTCTTCTCTGCTCGTCTTGTGCCTTTATTCCCTTCGCTCAGTCGTTAAACGCGGCCAACTCGCGGAAGATTTACACCAGAAAACAATTCGCTCATGGGGGGGACGCTTTCGACTTGGAGTGCGCGAGAAATGTTGGCACAATTCATTAGAGGCCTCGCCGCTCTCCATCTCGGTCTTCGCAGCAAATTAATCGACGTTAAAAACTTGTAAATTACATTTTACTAAAAAATTTATTTTTTATTTAAATTTTAATTTGGAAACCTTAATGAAAAAATTAAAATATTAATAAAAAAAATTCAAATTCAAATTTTATTTGAAAAATTAAATTTACGATTTTTTTTCCATTTTTTCGTATTTTTAATGTAATTCAAATCGATCGAATCTGATGTTTTCCTTCCAAAGCTTTGATTTAGTTTTTTCGGATACAATTTCGTTTTTTCGTTCCCATTAGGACCTACCTAAATATTTTAATATTCTTATTTCGTCCTGATGTCGCTCTTCGATCTTGTTTTAATCCGATCGGATAATACTAAAAATAATGAAAATCCACAAAAAAATCAATAATACAAACGAGTATAAGAGAAATTTGAACATTTCCCAATTAATTTTTTGTCTTATTCGGATTTAATTGGGCGTCCGGTAATCATGGCAAAGAGGGCGCCTTATTTTAATTCGCAAGCGCATACGCAACAGTCCGCCGAATTTAGCGGCAAAGGCTCGGGATCTTCGTGACAATTGGCTTAGCATTTTATGCCTTATCCGGTCCGAGATCCTCTCGGGGCGGTTTGGTCGTCGGCGGTGAAGCTGCAAATAAACGGCTGCGTTTGACGTTCCTGGTTCGGAGGGATACACCCAAGAGCCCCCTACTGTCACGCGTACCGAGCCAGATCTCTGGCGGGGTAGAAAAAGAATTCAACGCGATCCGAAAAAATCACGCAGGCTTCGCATAATTTAGGGTAACATTGAAATCAACGTCATCGGGTAGGTTAAGGAACTTGATATAATCTGTGTACCAAATTATCAATTTAGACACCGGGAACGCTTTCTCTCGTGTTTTCCCCTCTCCACACACGAATATTCATCCCAATATTCGGAGCATCAAGTAATACATAAATAGCCAATTAACTATGAATTAAATATTTTTAGACAATCTATAACTAAAAGGCAAATAGATTCTAATAAATACGTGTAATCAATTAATATAAACAAATGAGTATGAAAATGGATTTTAGTATTTTATTTAAATATTATTTTAGTAAATATTGTACAAATCAATTCTTATTTGAATAAACACATCAGTAGGAATTAAATATCGCTGGTCAATGTGTAAAAATGCATAAATGTATCTCAATAAATAAATATATTTTGTAATTACAAGTGAATGTCATTCGTTCGAAATAAACCTATGAATTATAGTTCGAAATAAACCTATGAATTAAAAAATAAGTGTAAACTAAATGTTCCATACACAAAAATAAATAAATGTCCATAAAATTCGAATAAAAACAATTTTTCAAATTTATTTCCAATTTAATTCAATTTAATTCCAATTTAATTTCATTTAGTCCCAATTTAATTCCATTTAATTCCAATTTCCCAGCCCGTTCAGCGATTCAACATTTCCAATATTTTTTCCATCCACGAGGAATCGAAACATTCAGCGAAAAAATTAAGCAATTCCAACAGAACTGCGCTATCAACATCGAGTAAATTCTGTTCCCAGAGTCGCCACCCCTCAGCATCGAAAAAAAAAGAGTTTCAATTCCGCGGCAAAGCAGAAGGAAAAAAAGTTTCATTCCGAGTGTCTCCTCTCCGCACGGAGGATAATCGAGTCGCATTCTTCGCGAAATGCCCGTAGGGGAAGCGAGGGAGGTAAGAAATCGTGCCTGTCTCTCTCTTTCCCTCTCTTTCCCTCCCTCTCGTCTCGTCGTACAATAATACGCACGTGAGAGAGACAGAGAGCGGGGACTTTAGAGCAATAGCATCAGTAATAAGGAACGGGTCTGTAAGTCATTCGGCACGGGGGAAAGCTTCGTGAATTGCGCCACAAGATTCCCGAGATTCGCTACGTCGATATCGCGTTCGGTGCACCGCGGGACACGTCGCGAGTGCCACGTTATATGTATATATTTATATTTATATTTATATATGGAATGGTGATTTTGATGTCTTGCGACTTTGAGGACCGGCCTCATACCAGCATATTGTCCCAATATTCAACAATACGTAAATGCCAATGTCTTCGAAATCACCTTTAGACAAATGCAAGCATAATGATAACCTCGAGGTCCCTCTTGTTCCAAAATCAACAATTCGTTCAAATATTTTGCGGGCCGTCCTCAAAACAGCTAGATGTGCCGATAGCCAACGTGACATCGATAAAACTGGTTCAAAACATTTTTTTTCCCTGTACACATAGCTATATATACTCACAGATATGTTTATATATATATATATATATATATATATATATATATATATCTGTGAGTATATACCTTGTAGTTGTCATCCATATACACACCAACGACTTCAGGTCTTGGCGAAATTCCTCTCGACACGAGATCTTTGCGCGATCCTCACTCCTCGAATGACTCCATTTGCCCTTGTCTCGAGTCAATTTTCCTTCCTTTTTTACCTTGTTTTTCCTTCTTTCTTTTTTTCTTTCCTTAATTTTTTCCAAGCTTCGTTAGAACGCCCTTCGTACGGGAATCTTTATGAATCTGAGACAGAGAGGACGCCCACTTAATGAGAGAAAAAGAGAGAGAGAGTGAGAGAGAGAGAGAGAGAGAAAGGAAGAATGAGAAAGAGAGAAACAAAAAGAGGGAACGAGAGAGAAACCTGCTCATTTGATTCAAGTTTACCGTAATAATTGGAGCACATATTATCGAACAATATCCCGCGTAATCGAACAGCATGTCCTCTCATGGCTTTGCGCTCCCTCTGTGGTTTTGCGAAAAAAAAACGCCTCTGTAAAGTGTGGACAAAGTAAAGGGCCAAAAAACAATCGATATACAAAGAGCAAAGAAAACGCGTATACACAAAAAGAAAATGAGGGAGGCTGCGAGAGCCAGAGAGAGGTAGAGAGAGAGAGAGAGAGAGAGAGAGAGAGAGAGAGAGAGAGAGAGAGAGAGAGGACGAAAATGAGAGGCGCCGAAACGTGTTGCGAGGGCGGGAATTTTTGTGCACCGAAATAAGAAAAACAAGAAAAGGTGAAACAGAAAAAAAACGGTACAACATATAAAAAAGGAGAGTCGCATCTCTCGCAGGAGCAGTTAATATTGTCTCTCGGGGGCATATTTTACCGATACGATAAGATCTTCAACTCGGGATGCCTCGCTAAAAGCTACACGTGTTTATCGGGCGTAAGCTTCCTTCTTCTCCACCTACTATCTCTCCCCGTACTTATTTTATATGCCTTTGCGCCTCTTCACTCTCCCCACCCCCTCTCTCCTCTCCCTCTCCCTCGGCCTGCACAGGGAAAGTTCGTTTCTTACGGGCCACTCCGTAGAGGCCCCTCAGGCAACGCCGCCCTGGTCAGTAATTTCTTTCGGGGGTAATTTCTCCTCACCGTTGCTCATTTTTTTCATTTTAGTTTCGTCCCATAAGAACTCGAGGTGTATATATATATGAATATGTATATGTATATGTGTATATATATATATATATATATATATATATATATATATATATATATATATATATATATATATATATATATATATGTTGAGGGCATATTTTGTAACCGGTCTAATATTCGCATGCTGGCCCTCTGCCCTTCGCTACCACGTTTCTGCTACCCTTTTCTACTCCAATTTTTCGTCTCTTTATTCGTTGTTTTTCAGTAGGTTTCGGAGCAGGAAAAAAATTGGAAGAATTTCGGTAATAAGAGAGAGACGGAAGGAATTAAGGAAATCTGATTCTCTTTCGCTTTTTCCTCTACGTACATATGCATACGGAATGGCCCGAAAAATTACGTCCAAAAGAAAATCTGGATGCTGTGAGTCAATACCTATCGGAATTAACCCCATGTACGATCTACGATTTTTTTTAGTTTTCGAGAAAAAAGCATTTTTTTCTATTGTGCGTGTACTTGCGTCATGATGTTTTTTCACTTATGTTACCATTATGAAGTGCACTGTTAAATAAATGACCAACTAAACACTAACATAGATGTCTTGAACTTTTGTAAAACATTTTAAAAATTGCTTTGAGTGGATTAGTCACTGAAGTTCAAATGCAGGAAACAAAACTCTTATAGTAGTCTATATGACTCCCAATGGCTTCTGAAAACTTCTAAGTGGAAAGTACATACACGAACGAGAAAAAAACCTAAACCTATATGCTACAAGAAAACTTGAACAAATTTCAAAAAGGTTTTTTTCTGTTGTATTAAAGAAGATCGGAGAACGTACATGGGTGATTCGGATACGAGACTTTTAGATTTTTTTTTCAGACGTCACTTTTTGGACGACCCTGCATATGTGTATATATATGTTTGAAAAATGCCGTTTCTTTCCGCCATTACAGAGAAATAATTCCACCACGAAAGGGGCTTCGCAATCGTATGCAATAATATATATCCTACAACTAATTTTATCGATTTTTCCATTACTCGTGTATATCGCGTCGCGATCTGCGGACAAAGAGAAGAGAAGAGGCGAAGAGAATGGAAGACGAGGAGAATTGCAATCGATTGTCAGGTGAACCTTCCGTTCGTACGAGGCAATCGAGAGAGATTGCACACGTTGGGTAACGGCTCTTCGCGCGGTAACCCCTTCGCAGCATCTTTGCTTCAAGATGATACTTTATCCTATCTCGCTTTCTCTCTCCCTCCCTCTCTCTCTCTCTCTCTCTCTCTCTCTCTCTCTTTCTCTCTTTTTTTTCATGCTGTTTCTATGTGCACTTCCTCTCTGTCTACGCTTCTCGTGTCTCTCTTGCTTCCGTCTTCCCATCCCTCTCACTCTCTCTCTCTCTGTTTTTCCCCCTTGA
This sequence comes from Ophion obscuratus, assembly GCA_964007375.1. Classification (NCBI taxonomy): domain Eukaryota; kingdom Metazoa; phylum Arthropoda; class Insecta; order Hymenoptera; family Ichneumonidae; genus Ophion; species Ophion obscuratus. Next base: position 33,159,763 of record OZ023323.1, read on the forward strand.
CGCATATCTTGTTGAAAAATTACAGCAAACTCTCTGGAGCCTCATTACCAGATCCACCACGCGCCTTTTCCGCTCAGACACGCGCGTCACGTCCCGCAAAATCGGTCCTGGCATTATAACTCGCGGGTGCTGCATATGCATTTATATATATATATATATATATATATATATATGCTCTCGTGTACTGCAAGAAAAAAGAGGGTATGTCGATGCGTTTGGTGCCGAGATGAGCCAATGCTTCGGGATAATAATCAACGTCCTCCTTCCCCCTCCCCCTTTAGAGAGATCGCCCCTCAGCTTTACTCGCACCGGTCGCGATACGCATAGCATAATGTGGGGTAAAATGGACCCCTAGCAAAAACTTCAAGGAAAAAAGGCACCGTGAATATCCAGCGAATTGTTCGCTGCACTTTATGTAGGTCAATAATTTGATTTGTTATCTGGATTTATTATCCAGGTCAAATTCATTAGATTTATTGGCTGGATTCATTGTCAAGGTCTAATCTATTTTAAGGATTTATCGTCCAACTCAAATTATCGAATTTTTCGCGTTAAAAGTTCCATAACTGCGACTTTGAACGATGAAATAAACGCACATAAGCCCTAAATTGTATGATAAGTTGATTAAACCTGCGGGCAAAGAACAGACCTGCTCTCTATGAGCCCCCTATTATTTCCGCTCTACTTGATCGCATCGCTTCCATACTAGGGGGTCCATTTTACCCCGCATATGCTCTCTAGTCGCGGAAACTGAAGACTTAGGTATGTGAAACAATTCTAGACTCAATACGTGAGGATGGAAGTTTGTGAGGAAGGGGTAAGGCCAACTTTAACAGTCGATCCGTAAATTTTGCGGACGCGAGAACACCCGGCAAAGGCAGAAGCTGCTGAAGGAACGATGAGCATCATATATATATATATATATATATATATATATATATATATTTGTATATGTTGCAAACGGAAAATTGAGAACGCGTAACCCTTTTCGCGTGGTAATGACGAGGACGTGAGCGACGATGATCACGATATGCTACTGGTAACATTTATTACTACGTTCGTACGCATATATATATATATATATATATATATAAGATACATATGTCTGCGTGAATGAAAGAAAGTGAATCGAGCGCCTTGGTTCTCTGTGATCAGGCCTCGTATCGTATTCCACCCGTGTCCCTCTTCGACCCCACAACGTTTCAATGCTTTTCATTCCGTTATTATATTTAATTCATTTCTCGTATCGTATTATTACGCGTGCGCACTCGAACACGAGAGAGGCATCCCACGTCAACCGGTTCACCCATGTGCCTCAATTATACTCCAATTTCTTTGCGATCTGAACGTACTTGAGAGCAGACGGAGAAAGAAAACGTTTCTCGATTCGCTTCTTGCCAAGGTTCGCGGTATTTGATAATGAATGAAAATAATTTAATAAAAAAGGTAAAATTAAATATTCGTGTATTGAGTGAGTAAATGAAGGTGTATTTTAGAATGCGTTAAAAAACGTAATAGTTTTCAGCATTACTCTTTTAAAAAATAGTATTAGTTATAAAATAGACAGCGTACCATGTGTGAGCCATCTAATTGATCCTAATTCGAATTGAGACAAAATATTGGCAGCCTCTTATAAATATATATATATATATATATATATATATATGGTTATTTGAGTTTTATTTTCCTCTTATATAAATTTCAGCCGAGCCTCGATATCGCGTACAATACGATCGGGAGAAATGAGAATTGCGAGGCCTTTTCACGTAGGAGAGATTTATCGCCGTGGTCTTGTCCACTCTCGTTGATTATATTTTACAAGGCAACCGGGAGTTATGCGAGTGTGTGGGTAATGGGAATAAATTTTTCGTTGTACCAATTGTTTGTCAGTTGTGTTTATTGATCGAACATTAGCGAGGGCTTCGTTTCTTTACGTTCTCGACCACAGTGAACATTTCTGTATAAAGAACAAACTTACTTGCTACGCAGATTTTATCGATTTTTGATGATTTGTCACTTTGTTCTAATTCCTTTCTTTCGGGACGTAATTCAAAGGAGATACAATGAAAAATGTTGTCTCTAACATAATTTTCGTAGTTCGATGCTTTATGAAAATTTATTGACAGTAGTTTGCGGTGGTCGAAATTATTGCAAGCTTTTACGAGTCGTTTTATTTTCGACTATATTACTCGGTTATTACTATATTATATTACGATATTATTATATACTCGCATTTTTTTCGATAACGAAGTGAGTACTTGGGAAACCTCGAGTGAACTTTTTAAATTCATCGAATAGATAGGTGTCAGGGGTCTTCGAAGTTTTTGACGTCTCTACGCGAGGCAGCCTGTACATCGAGGGTAATAGTAGGTGCGAATCGATCAACTCTCGGCGCGTGTAGGCGACACCGATTGTTCGATTTTTTCGCCTAGATATCGATGCGAGCACGGAACGTGAAGTCAGCGTCAAAAAAATATCCGAGTAGGTCCTTTATAATTTATTCTTGATTTTTTATTTTTACCCACCCTACCCACATTTGCTCTCCTTTTTTCCTCACGCCTCACCTGTTTACCGTTTCACATAGGTCGAGCTAAAATTTTGACATTCCTTCTCGGCACAGGATCTGACATTCATTTTTTTTTAGAGTACAGTATTTTTTGTGTATTATCGTTCTTTACATTTTTTGGGGTCCGATTTTGACCTCATAAAATTGGTTGGTACGTTTTGTCATACTGACACTTGTTTCCTTTTTTTTAACATATTTCTCCTCATCCTCAATTTCCAGCCCGCATAGTTTTTCCTGCTCTGCGAACAACTTTAACCCTTCTTTGACACACTTCATTTTGACCCAGACGAATTTGAAATAAAATGATCACTCGCTCAAAATTGAAACTTTTCAATCATTTATTACAACAATTTCATTTTATATTTTCCGAATTTTAATTATGCACACATATTAAGAAATGTTTAAAGTGTATCCCGATTTTCCTTCAATAAAAACCAACCGAAGGGTTGTTAAGGGCAGGTGGATGAAGTACTATCCGGGTCAAATTTACCCAGTGTGTCAAAGCCGTGGCCAAATGGAAGTGTGTCTAAGGAAGGGTTAAATCGACCATGTTCATTGGGGGGGGGGGGGGTGGTGGTGGTGGTAACAACGACGGATCATAAGGAATCGCAGTCAATGAACGACGATTCAACAGTCGATGGAACAACCCATAGCTAATAAACATAGCAAATAAAAAGTTGAACGTTACTTAACGTTCAACTACGGCGGATCGTTAAGTAACAATAAATCATATTTACAAAAAGTTCAACACAATAAATACGCGCGCTATCCACACTAGAGGCGATTCGTCACTCGTAAACATTATCCTATGCTGTCTTTTTCATGATTTGTTGTTACAGCTTTGTGTGCCGTGATGTATACTATGTGGGTGGTGGGGACTGAAATAATCGGTACGTTATATTATGCTATAAAATGTCCAGCTATCAATGTCGATCTATGTATATACTTCTGTACATAGATTACGATAAGCACACTCAACGCGTACGATATCGTACGAAATGCACATATTTATTCGATACAAATGCTTCAATATCTTTCATGTATCGCTATTTAGATGTCATGAAAACATAATACTTGTTTGTATACTCGATGTCATGTAAACACAAACTTATTTGTAATACTTGATGTTTGTTGTGAATATAATACGATATAATACTAATACTATTCATAATACGATTGTGAAGTCCGATTTGGTATTTATCGTAAAAAAAGTAATTAAAGTATCCCAGAGATCTGAAACACACACTCAACAATCCAAAAAACCCTAAACAACCAAGCTCGAATACTTTTTTTCAAATGTCGGTAACTTACCGACTGATGGTAACTTACCGGCTTCCTAGAAAAAGTTTCAAATCCGGAAAGATTTCGAATTTTTGCGAAATGTTGGCAACTTGCCATCCATTGGCACCCTACCGACATACCGGTAAAGTTTCGAACTCTATCGAAATTCTGAATTTTCCAAAACGTCGGCAAATTACCATCAGTTGGTAATTTACCGACATTTCGGAAAAAGTTTCGAGCTCGGAAAAAATCCTATTTTTTTCTTAATGTCGATAATTTACCATCAGTTGATAACTTACCGACATTCTCAAAGAATCAAACTCAGAATGTCTAATATTTCCGTAATTTGTTACGGTTTTCCGGATTATCGAACTATTATCTCAGTTAATTTGGGTTTGTTTGCATTTTATAAGGACTACTTTAAGCTTATTCCTATCATTTTATGCTGTTTCACGTTCGTTGGGTTTGGTTTAGACTGAATTGTGTGTGATTGAGCTTGCTTGGGGCTTATTTGCGTTTTATACGGCTCGATTTGGTTTGGTTCGTGTTTATTTGGACTTACTTTTGTTTGAGTGGGCTGAGCTTCGGCTTACTCGTATATGATTGAATTTTGTTCAGGCTTTAGTGTTTGGTTGAGCACGTTTTTCTTGGCTTGGGCGTGGCTTGAACCGTTCCGTATTTGATCCGTCTCGTTCCGTGTTCGTTTGGTTTATTTGGCTTTGTTCTGGATTCGTTCTAGAGAGCTTCTATAAAATTATACTCATTCTGTTCTCCGCGCTTATGGAAGTTTCGACATCGTTGTGATAAGAAACTCGATATAATAGGTCCTCTGGGGCCCTATTCCATTCCGAGTATCAATGACCCTTCGCGCAACGAGGATCGTTGGCGATGTAAGGCGCACTCTCGGAAAACCAGCGAATAATTCCAAAACGGGCTGTATTCGTGATTCGCGAGATCAGCCGAGACGAGATAACACTTCACATCTTTTTCTCCAGTCTGGCGCGAGAGCAGGGAAACGAGTAGATCGCGAGAGCTCGAACGATCTTGTCCGTCGGTGGAAGTGGTCGAACAGCTCACCAGGGACGTGTTCGGAAAATAGCGCAACATTTTTGTCCTTTCCTCCCGACCCCGAGCTCCCCTCTCCGGCTCTCCTCGCCATCGTCGTCACTATCTTCAATCTTACCTGTTCGTGTGATTAATTTATCGAATTCCCACCTCGTCCTTGGTTCTCCGCAAAAAGACATTTCGATGGATACAACAAAACGAACGAAATGGAAAAATACAATGGTTACACTGTCGATAAAGCTGCATCCCGACTGCACGTTCGTTTCGTCAGGCTGATATTAAGCAGGGTTTGAAAATACGATATCTATGATTTTTTCATATTAGGAAATTGGAGCATAATAAATCACGACAAAATAGAGACATTCTTAATAAATCATGAGATCATTTTATTTCATGCTCAGTCAATAATGATACAGTGGACTAGGGTAAAAAAAAACGTTCCGAAAATGCTGCGAATAGACGAACGAAGAGAAAAAAAATTGTACGCGCAGTATAAACATTTTTTTCGACATCTCACCACCGAGACGTGACAGTGTGCGCCGATCAATCACCACATGGTTCACGGAGCGATATAACTCGAATCGCAAAAAAAAAATTTCCCTCACCCCGCACCTTTCCTCGGCTATTTTTTTTATTTATTTTTTGTTGTCATTTACAAGCGCTCGATTCTCGTTGGAACTGCATTTTTTTTTATCTCGTTGACGGAGGAAGGAGACTTTTCTCAGATGTGTGCATGTGTGTGTTCTCACCTTTCCATCCAGTGTGCTCGTTCTCTTTCTCTCTTCCTCTTGCTCCCTCTCGCTCGTCTGACATTCGACGCAGGCCAGAAGGACGAGGAGACGAAATCGAGGGTGGAGAAGAAGGAAAAGGGAATGAAATCTCCCCGAGGGGCCTTTGATCTGTCGTTGCTAATTAGTATCGTGCTTGGAAGCCGTCACGCGTATCGTCGTCTTCTCCAACTTCTTCCTCCTTCTCCTTCCCCTTCTTCTTATTCTCCTTAGCGTTACGCTGTTGATATAAAAAGGAAGAAAAAAAAGTGAATATCGATTTGTTGAGGGAAAAAGGATCTGGAGTAACTGAACACGTGTCACTTTGTCACTATGCGATTCCTTTTCAATTTAGATAAAAATGTTTGGTGCTCTTTTGCCATTCTAATCGTGTGAAATTTCATATATATGTATATATATATATATATATATATATATATATATATATATATATATATTGCTCAATTTTAAAAGGTGGTGCTTGCTATTTCTACTTGTTTTCCTTATTGTTAAAAAGAATAATTACGAAATTGGTTTTAAAATCAATAAATTTGATTTTTGTCAGAAAAATCAGTAAATATGATTTACGTACAAGTAATAAATAAACCTTTTGTTTTTGGCCTCGTTACTAGCCGATCACGTGGTAATATTCAACACGTTGTCCAATTATTTTCATTAAACACATAAAAATTCGTGATTTCGATTTAAAAAATTGGGAAACTACCTAAACATGACTTGCGCCACGTGTTAAAATAGACCTACGTGCCTCACGATACGAATTTTTCCCACCGAATGCTCACATTCAATGAGAACGAAGAAAAATAAATATCTTCTTTTTCCTGCATCGTCCAAATATATATATACGATCGATAATTCATTTTACTAGCTCGTACAACACTATATAGCCTACTTCGTTTCTCGAGTGATTCACGGATGCGTAGATCCCCGAAGTAGCGGAAGAAATATGAGGAATAAGAGGCAAGGATGGAGAAGACGATGAAGAAGAAGAAGAAGAAGTACTCCACGTTGAAAAGAGATTTTCTTTATGTGTTACAGCATCAGAGTGCACCGCCTCTATCGTGCTCGGCTACTCTCGCCAACCCTGCAATTTACATCGATCGAAATATAAATTCGCGATACGAGTGCGTAAAGTAATGCTATATATATATATATACACGGCGAGTCCATGTTTGTGTGTGTGGGTAGATACACATATATAGGATTCATCTATAATGTATGTTTTGCTCCTTTCGCGAGATCAGGATCTCGAAATGATTGACTCGAATCTTTATTGACCATAGCGCGTTAACGCTCTCTCTCTCTCTCTCTCTCTCTCTCTCTCTCTCTCTCTCTCTCTCGACACACACAGACACTCTCCTACTTATAACTCATACAAATCGAAATATTGAACTGTGCAACAGGTATTTATACGTTGCACGCACGGGAATTGGTGGCAATATGGACCCCGTGAGTTTCTCGGGGGGGGGGGGGGGGGGGGGGGGGTGCAGAGTCTGAACGCGAGTGAGGGATATACCGATCAATTTATACGAATCGACGTGGACTGAAAGAATCCGGAAGGTCGAAGGGATACAGCCGACAGCTGTCGCGTTACGTACGAAATTTATATCAATTGAATTTTAATACGTACGTATGGTACATCCAATCATTTTAATAATCAACTAGCGGATCCAGATGCGGGTTGGCGAGTCGAGCGGACTCAAAACACGTCGGTACTCATAACTCGGATGTACTTGCGAGCGATTCCGTCGGCTGAGAGTGCACAGGGAATCAAACGCGGGGGGGGGGTCCATTTTAGCACCAACCCTTGCACACGCCAATTCTTCACTCTCGAGGATCAGGTGCATGATAAATACACGTGCCCGCGCGCAGTTTCTCAAGCATAAAAAGCCACAGCAATAGCATATGGAAAAAGGAGAAGAAAATATTCTCAATATTAACGAGCGCGTACGGAGAGTTGCGGGCTTTCCCTTTTTCCCCGTGCCTCTATCGTTCATTCGCAACGAGGCCCCGTGAACGCAGGACCCGGGACTTTAATGCGACAGTGCGACGCCTCTCCTTGTCCGATACCGAATGAACTCGTGTATGTATTTCCGTACCGAAATACCTGTTCCTCAGCATGGATATTAACTGTGTACAGCTTACCGTACGATCACCTAACACACAAATGTGTTTTTTTTTTTCGACCTTTTTTTCCTTCGACGCGCTGCGGTTAAAGAGCTGTCGCGAATTGAAAATGAATGTTCAATTGTGGTAATGAAAATGGAGTCCAATTCGTTCCTGATTTGAAACACGGGGCGCATATGCTGTACGCGTTTGGGAAAGCGAGGCATACGGTGTGCGATGAATTGGTGCGAATTTGGACCACCGGGTATATATTTTCAAAGTCGCGCGATGACCATTCAGTGGGGAAGCTCTTCGGTGAACACTCAATGTAAAACAGTTTCATTAGCGTCAACTCTCCATGGTCACACAGCGTCAAAATGACCCCAGTGATCTTCAAACACTTCAAGTACGAAAACTATCCGTCCAATAGAGTGGAAAAAATTCTGAATCATACATTTTACATTCTAGAATATGGAAAATCTTCATTGGCCAAGGACATCAAATTATAAATTGGTTGGAGAAAAATCGTGAACATAATTCTGAAAAAACGAACTTTTGCACTTAAGATCATAATTATTTCATTTTACAATATCTTTACGTAAAATTTACGGGTGATAGTATTGAGATATGGTACTTTTGGATAAAAATAGTCCCATTGTTGGCGTTCCAAAACGGTATTTATCCCGAGATCTGAAAAGGGCCAGCTCACGGGAAATATTTTCCAAACAACTGTCACTGACAAACTAGCGGTGCAGTAAAAAAAACGTTCAGTCGCTACGTACAGAGGGATCTTTAAACCTTCGCTGGAAGGGCGATTGAACCCCCCAGTCAAGAACCAACCGTTGTATAGCCCCAAAGTTGGAGTTGGGGTGAATATGGCCCCCAGTGATGGCCGAACTGTTTCAATCGTCACTGACTCAATTCTTTGTGTTTATTTTCTTCATGATGTAATTGCGAGAAAACATGTCTTTTTGGACTGCATGAAAAACGTGATTCTCACAAGAAGCAGGTCACTGAGGGCCAGCCTAAGGCCCTCAATGCGATATGAGCCTAAAGTCCATTCCCGACATACACGCGAGCAAAGCCGCGGGCGCAAAAGCTAGAACGGCATAAAAGTGTTGGAAGAGCGTGGAGGAAGCGGGGGAGGGGTGGAGAGGGATGAGGACCACGGCTAAATCGTGCCCGCACGCCTCGTAGCTCGTTAATAACGCGATTATTAGGCGCTGAGCCAACCCCGTTACGCTATTCGGATCCAACCTAATTGGCATGGACAATCGGCCACGCCATGAGCCGTTTCGCGTCCCGATGAATTTATCCCCTTTTTCTTATATCCACCACAGTCGACGCCGAACACGCGCACTCCACCATTCCCGGTGACCGTTTTCATGCTTTCGCGATGAACCTCTCGTACGCCATAATTCTCCGGCGCCGCGTCGGTGTGTTCCGTAACGAAAATCCGTCGCGCAAATGCGATGCCCGTGTACTCACTCACTCGCTCTTTCTCTCTCTCCTGTCTTTCAGCGGCTTGTCTCTCGCAACCGTCGCCATTTCCGCTGTACATACGAGAAACACGGAATTATGTGTGTTGCGTCATTAGAATTCAGCTTTTCTCATCAACGCGACTCATTAGGCTAAGAATGATATTGTAATTGATCGATTTATGGATCGACATATTTTACGCGGGGCACAGGGGTCCATATTAACACCAGTTTGACGCTAAGATAAGAAACTCGGGTAAACATTAATTTTTAACCGACAGAAAAAATATTTTTATTTATAATGAAAAATTGTATTGGTAATTTGTATTATTTTAATAATTGAATTAAATAATTGAATGGAAAATGAATTATATAAGAACCCGTACTGGATATATTATTATTGTACATATATGAGCTGTATAATATTTCAAATATATATTCATTGACGTGATTCTAATGTACTTGGAAACGAGGAACAATATTATGGAAAAAATAGCATTGGTCTGCGCCAATATTTCGTTCGGTGACCGCTCAGCAGCAGGGCACTGGTTTCTCACAGTTTGCCTGTGCCCTCGTGCGATTACAATGCACTCGTGCATTCAGGAACTATCGTATAAAATAGTGTTAACACAATTGTTAATTAGTTAAATTTAATCAATTCGGAATAATACCATAAAAATATAAAAAGGCACTTTCAACGATACAATAATTGAATAAGACACTCACAATTGACACATAACTAATCATTTATATTTCATCTACAGTTATTACACAGCTCTGTAACAATACAAAAAATAACGACGTATATGATTACTACTATCAAAACTTTTACTGTTTTATGGCGTAATATTTATCTTTACAGCCCCAGTCTGTGAAATGAAAAATTATATTTTCGTCCGACAGATTAGTCCTGATTTGTATTTGAATTAATTGAAAAAAATTAAATAAAAATTAATTCAATACTAATATAAACGAATAAAAATGAATAAAAAATAATTTTTCAATGAATTAAAATGAATTAAACAATAATTAAAGTTTACTAAAGATTAATTGAAACTAACCAAAAATTAATGTAAAAAGAGGTTTTTTCTCGTCTGGGCAAGAACTGTCGTCGAGTATGCTTGGTGAAACAGATCTTGCAATTAGATGGGTCTGTGCACCTCGCATGAAAACTTTGCCTTTCTCTCTCTCTCTCCTCTCCCCCTCTCATCTCCTCTCTCACTCTGGGGACAAATCGAAGAGCGGAGTATCCGAAGAATGAAACACGATGCGTATAGTAGTTCAGAAACCTATCTCGGCAACTAGCATAAATCGTTCGGCTCTCCAACATGGAAAAAAAGAAACCGCGGGAGAGAGAAAACAAAAGAGATAGATAGAGAAACGGAGCAATTTTCGTTCTTGTAGGACAGCTGGACCGAGGAGGAGTGAGATGGCGGCAAAAATGGTTGGCGGAGGGGTGGTAAGGATATCTCTCGCATTTTTGGACGCGGTCCAATATCGGTGGCCGCGTATACACGGGGGCGAAAAGTATCTCACTGTCGCGCGCGCTGGGAAATTGAACATTCGCCAAAAAGCGCAGAAAAGACTGTGCAGGAATCTAAGAAAGACTCTCTTGATCTCGTTGAGATTAACGCAGGAATTTGTCGTATACATCGAGAACTCGAGGCAAAATTGTGGGTGTTTGTTTCTGCACAATTTTTCTTTCTTCACCACTCTATCATCATCATCATCATCTTCGTCAAACATCGATTAATCCCGTAGCTCCTTTTTTTCACCCTCATTTTTTTAATTCATTTCCACATACGTGTAACCTCGAGCCAATATATAATATGGTAATCAAGTGCGCTCGGGCTTTGCGGAGATGAATCGCCAATTCAATCAGGCGTTTTGTTTTTTCGACGCGGGCCCACTTTAGGGAGGCACAAAAATTTCGGATGAATTATTATCACGATTTGCGAATAATAATAATCGTGAACTTCCATCGGTATTTTAATTGTCCATTAAATAACGATTAATTATTCATTATCCAATGGTGCGTAAAATTCGTGCTATTCGTGGTGATATATAAATTTCTATTAAATGTCATTCAGTTCCAATGACTCGGGACAAATGGGCGACGTTTCCTTTTCTCGCCAATTGTGCGTTTATATATGTATATTTATATATATACGTAAATGGGAATCCTTCACTGTCAGATTTCGATTTGTTACATTTATACGAAATAAATTAGCAAAATGGAACAGCCGTGAAATATCTGCTAGAGAAATAGAGAGAGAGAGAAAGAGAGATTTATATTCAAATATCCCTCTCCGTCACCCCCGCCCCGAACACCGTTGTAGTTATGATGGATATATAAATATTATCCAGGCGGTCGAAGTGCCACGGACCGATCAATGATCCATCAAGCTCTCGATCATAAAGACGTATTAATGCGCGATGAAAAAAAAAAAACACATATGATAGATACAGAAATGAAATTGAAGAAAAAAAAACGAAATTTTATAGAGCCGGTGTTACACGTACATTGCGTCACGGTGATGATGAACGAGCACAATAAAATAGTCCGATAGAGAGATAGCCCCGCGCGCCATTAGCGATTCGATACGCACCAGGGATCGAGAAAAAGAAGATACGCGAAGAAGAAGATGAAGAAGAAAAAACAAAACTTATTCATAGTGCTACAATAAAAAATGGAACAAAAAAATCGTCGATCAATATTTGCATTGAAGAAAAGGCAAGAGCTGTGATTCCCGAGAGTATATGTACAAACGTATGTTATATACGTATATTTACATTATTTCGTAATTAATAATAGTCAAAAATGGCTTGATTTACTGTGCCGATTAAAGTCTCGTCCAAAGCCATAAGTTCAAATAATGTAATAATGAAATCGTCCGAGACGGTACGCACAAATAACTCAATAATGAAATTGAACGGTTAGGAAGAGCCCGAGGGTGAGTCTCACGGAGAGGGGGAAAATGTTTATTCGGTAAATTATTATTTGGTCGTGGACGATCGATTATATACAGGGTGTCCCTCTTATCTCTGCCACCCGAAATAAATCGCTAATTATCGACGTCACAAAAAAATGTTCCAGACAAAAGTTGTATTGTGTGACGGGGCCATCAAATGCGACGATTTTTTTTATTTCCGTGCAGGCGCTGACGCACAGTAAAGGTCACCTGAACTTTTTTAAATGGAATACTACATTCTTTCTCAACCATCTTGGGGAGCACCTCGAGCCGCATTAAAAAACATTGGGGGTGGAAGTCCTTCAAAGTTATTCAAGGTCACGTATTAAAATACAATACAAATATAAATATCTCGGATCACTACCAAATATTTGATAGTGATCGGAGACATTTAGATTTGTATCATCTATACTGACCTTGAATGACCTTGAACGACTTTGGCCTCCTAATGTTGTTTATGCGGCGTGAGGTGCTCCACAAGATGGTTGAAAAAAATGTACCATTCCATTTAAAAAAGTGGAGGTGACCTTCACTGTGCATCAGCGCCTCCATCGAAATAAAAAAAAAATTGGTCGCATTTGATGGTGCCCTTCACACCGTACAACTTACGTCTGGAACATTTTTTTGTGACGGCAATAATTACTGAGTTATTCCGGGTGGCAGAGATAAGAGGAACACACTGTATGTATATATTATATATATACACACACATACCTGTGTCTTTTGTGAAGTTGTTTTTTTATTTCTTTATTTTTCTTAAATAAATTTTAAAAACTATTTTTTCATAAAGTTTCTTCAACATTTAAAATTAAAAAGAAGACTTTTCTAAATAAAACAAATAACCAAGAGTATCTAAAAAAACCGGGTAACAAAAGTTATCATTTGTCGAAATGGCATGCGAAAAACTAAAAGCAGATGATTTTTATCTTGAAGACCGTGGAACTTTTACTAAACTGAAATTCCAGCATGTAGTAGGACATGATCTGACCTATCGATAGTTGCAGGATTATCCATTCATAACGGGAAACCCTGTATATATATATATATATATATATATATATATATATATATATATATATATATATACATATACATATATATATATACATATATATATATATATACATATATATATATATATATATACATATATATATATATATATATATATATATAAAATATTGAATTGAGAATGTCTACAATTTTCTAGCCACTTTTACTGGTGCCAGTCAATTAATCATTCTTCTTATCCGTTCATTCTGTACTCGCACCGAAGACAATGCGTCGATTGCGGCGTGGAGACGGAGAACAAGAAACGAAAAAGACACCTTAGAAAGAGGTCTGCCAAGTCTTCCGATACTTCCTCATAAACTTCATTATCCGCAGGGTTTACTGACTACCTGTCCAAAGCGGAAAAGAGGATTCTTCTTATTATTGTATCTACTACCGCTCTTGCCTCTCTCTCTCTCTCTCTCTCTCTCTCTCTCTCCTCTCTCTTACTATCTTTCTCCGGCACCTTTTCTATTGTTTATTTCTGTGCTTTCTCCTCCGTTCCATAATAACTTTACACCCTATGTGAGCAACACGCGACACTTCGTTCTCGAGGAATTTTCAATCGCAATGGCGTATCGTGTGACAGTGCGTGATTTCGCCCCCCACGTGCCCAAGCCGTGACACATATATGCGTCAGCTTCTTGTTCTTTCTGTGCCTTAAAGGAACGACAAGTGCATATATGTATGTGTAGCGGTAAGAGAAAGAGAAAGAGTGAAAAACGAAAGAGACGAGTCGAGGGACTGCAAAGACGAGCAGACCTGACGACGACACGAGGACGAATCTCATGGGAACGCAATGCGGAAATTTTAGCCGCCGGGGGCAGATGATGAGGAGGGGAGGGATGTCCCCCGTATAAACGTCCTCGATACGCCAAAATGCTACGGGGATATAACGGCTCTTTGCTCTTTCCGTCTCCCTCTCTCTTTCTCCCTGCCTGCCTGCCTCTTAATCTTTTTCTTTCTCCCTCTAAATATGTACATCTATCTCTCTCAGTCTCCTGCTCTTTTCACCCTCGATGGACTGGCCAATTGACTACTACGCTGACGTCATATGGAAGAAGGCGGAATCTAGAAAAAAAATCGCTAATGCGTTTTACTGTACAGAACGATGGGAAATTTTATACTGATTCCAACGGTACCAAAAACGCATTTTCCATTTTTTTTTGGTCCGAGGTTTCGAGGTGCTCGGAGCCTCGAAAAATATCCGCTACCATCAAAGACAAAAAGGACAATAATTTAAAGCAAAATTTCGAAAAATTCGCAAAAATTGTATGCACCATCTTTGAAAATTAATCTAAAAGGGCTCAGCGTCCTGGTCAATACGGTTCCAATAAAAACAATAGTTTTTTTCTTTGCTTCACCCATCGTTACGAAACGTTGCACGATCGATACGCCGCGTTCGTGCGTCGATGAACCTCGTGCATAAGACGTTTGAGAAGGATGAATCGAGAGTTGGATAATCTCGCGAGGCTTCTCTCGTTATGACTGTCTTACGTAGAGACTGAATACATCGGTATCCCGGTCGTCCTTTTTGGACGAGATGTGCGCCCATCGGACCGCGAAGGCACTCTTCACTCCGTCATCTCTTTGCAGTCTTGAATCGTCCGTCTCTGAATTTATATACAGTATATATGTAGCTTTATCGAGAAGTCAGATTGATAGAGCATGAGCTCTCTCTCTCTCTCTCTCTCTCTCTCTCTCTCTCTCTCTCTCTCTCTCTCTCTCTCTCGTGCGCGGTTATGATGAAAGAAGAGATAGGAGAAAAGGGTTGAACGATAAGCTGTATGGCACGGTCATGGGTCTCCTCGGTGATAATATTACGCAGAGGAGCACAAAAACAATTGAAATTTAATTCAAGTATGTCGGGGACCTTGGCTTCTATAATAGAGAGAAAGGTGGAGAGGAGGTGGGGTGAAAATGTATGCCCTTGCACCCGAATGTGGCAATTTTACAATAGTTGGTGAAGACTTACATTAAGGAGTGAGATGTAGTCAGAACTTTCAAAAAATCGATTTTTTTTACATTTTCTTGAAGCAGGATATTTCGAAAATATTCTCTGAAAATTTCCAGTCAATCCGATGAATAGTTTCCGGGATATCCCACAATTAGTGAAGGGGGCACGTATATTCTCAACGTACACTGAGAAAAAAAACCAATTGAATAAAAAAAATATATCGGTTGATCCAAATAAATGTGCTGCTGCGGAGTGCCACCGATATATGAGATTGTTTCAATGCTATAAAATATTGGAAAATGTGATTCATTTAGATAACATTATTTTATTTGAAAAAGCTCTTCTGTTCTCTGAATGTCTACATTATCCGTCAAATAAAATTATATTCTATTGACATATTTCGTATAAAAATTGTATTTGCTCTTATTTGAGGGTTTTTAAGGGCCTATATCGGGCGAAACAAAATAGGGGTTTGGCTGTTCGAGATTCGCAAAGCACATAAAAAGCACATAAATATCACGTAGTTTCATTCCTAGATATGGCAAAGATCATTAAGTGATCTGCTAGCTTTGTGGTAATCCAACAGAGCACTTTTGATTTCCAATTACCCGCTGAACGACAAGAGCACAAACATTTTTAATGGAGCACAAAATTAGCACATAAAAAGCACAAAATTTTGATACCAATTAAGTCCATTTTGGGGACTTTGCTCTGCTAGCTTTATGGAGATATCAACATACTGAATCTAAAACCGTTTGATTTTTTTGTTTCAGATCCATTTCCGAGATTTCATCAACAGCGCAGACCTACAATTTTCTTAGGACATTTTTTTAACTACTAGTTTCGTCTATAAATAGTGACTTGAATATTTTTTTTAATATGTTTCGAAAATGTATTTATAAAGTGTAACAACTTTTATACCTATATCTATAATATAAACCTATCACAAAAATTCATGAAAATAGCCTTTTTTAGTCTCTAAAGTGAGAAGACGCTTCAAACTCTGTTACTATCTCTATTTTCTTCCCTTTTTATTTCCATTCCTCCGTTTTCTCCCCCCCCCCCCCCCCCCCCGTATCGTAGATATATTGGATGTCATAATTAAGCGGTTGCTACAAAAAAAATTTAATTCGTACAAAAATATAATCAATAGAATTAATTATTTCTTTACTACATCGAAACAAATACGCCATGGGACGTAAGTTTTTAATGTGTTCGAAATCTTAAATAAAAAGTGAGCATTAGAATGATCATCGACGATAACAGTGGAGAGAATATCAGATATCCAATGGAATATCCATGGAGAAATAATCAGATATTCAACTGATTAGAACAGATACTACACTTTGATCTTAGCCACAGACCAAGATGCGATACTCTTTAGAGTTTTTCTAGCGTTTAAGTAGATTTTCGGTTCGCGCTACGTTTACGAGAAACGAGCGCGCGTGCGGCCTCTAGCGGTTACGCCGGGAACTACGGGTTTCCTCACACCTATAATTTCGGTGGCGCTCGGCCATGATTTGTTTGAATTTTTTCAACCAAATGTGCAAGTAACAAATTTTACTTTCGCATAATGTTTTAACCAATTCAGACATTTGCTTTATATTTTTCAATCAAAATAAAATATTAATATTTTAATTACGAATAATGTAATTAAAATCAATATCGGATATGGTGAGAACAATAAAATAACACATTTACTCAATAGAACTTTAATTTGAATCAAACAAGCGAAATTCAATTTTTCTTGTATACTCGAATCAACAATATTCATGTTATGAATTGAAACGCTTGTTTCGTTCGTTGCAGAAATTGCATTCAAAATTGTATAATTTGTTCGCGATAATTTTTTCGACAGTTTCAATAATATATTGTTCTCGGCTAACAATATATCTTTTGAATGAAAAAAAAACTTTCAATTTTATCGTGTCATTGAAGTCAATAGCGTTTTGTTTAGACTAACAAATCCAATTACTTACACCAACAATTTAACAATTGAATCAACGAAATTTTATTCAATAATACCAATGATATTGGATCCATGATTTTTTTTCTCACTCTATAGACGTGGCTGACAAACGCGCAAACGATAATACCATGGAAGGCAGAATGCTTCGAAGACAACAAAAAATTGATATTTTGGAAGCTTCCACATCGGCAGAAGCCCTATTGCATGGGCCAGGAATTGATGATTCGATGTAAGTAATTTTTTATCTAGTATTTCTATACATCAATCAAGTGTAAAATTGGGAAAATCCTTCAGAAATTTTCAAAAATATAGTACTCAAAAACTATGAACTTTAGCAAAATTTTATAAAGAATACTTTGGTTTTGAAATTGCCCAAAATATTAAAAAAATAATAATTCATCCCGAAAATTTTTAATTTTTTGAAAAATGGTTTTAACAATTGGCTATGAACAATTGAATGCTTGACTTTGAAGCAAAAAATTGTGATATTCGGATTCAGCGGATCAAAATACATAAAAAAAGTTGAGCTTCATCCATCGAGCTCAACATTTTACGAACTTATCCACATCAAAAAACTTTAAACGCGTATTTCTCGAAACGATGTTTTTCAAGTCGATGACCACTATAATTCAAAAACCACTCGATGGATTTCGATGAAATTTGGTGTGCTTATTGATAGCATTAAAAACTAGTCCTTAATCGAAGGATTTTCATTTTTGTTGATAATTTCTACTTTTTTTAACAATAAACGAGCGATCTTTCGGTAGAAAATCGAAAATTATCTGTCTGAAGCCGCCATTTTGTTAGTTTTTGAAAAAAAAGCTTCGATTAAGGCCTAGATTTATTATTAAACTAATGATTCTTTTTGGTTTTTTGTTTATTTCACAAGATCCAGTAAAATTTTATGATGGTCTCCGCAAAGCACTACATGCCGAAGGGATTCCGACAAAGAGGGCAATATTTTTATAAATAATCAATATTTTTCTTTGAAAATTTGTACAAGTCAAGTTGAAATATAACCTAAAAAGTCTGTGTAACCACTTTTGTAAAACAAATTTAATTACTATTAAAAAATATACATTGAAAATGCTCGGTTTTTCCGCCTCTGACTGCATCTCACTCCTTAACGGGTTACATATTCCCTGAAAATTTAATCGAAATATACCTAAAATTGAATAAGCTACAGCTTCTAAAAGTCGGTCTGGCGAGTGGTAGCAGCACATACTTCAAACTTTAAACGCGTTTTTCTCGAAACACTATTTTCAAAGTCTGCGGACATGATACCTCGCGAACTACTTGATAAATGTTTCCAAATTTGCAGGAGATACGACGAGATACATTCAAAGGTCGGTGAGGATCTCACTTTTCAAAAATCGATCTTCATTTTTTAATAGTTACGTAAAAATGACGACTTTTTTCATAGATATTGTATGCTCGAGTTTCAATTCGTCGCCACGTTGGTAAAAAGAAATGATTTTTAAAATCGACGATGGTCAACGACTCGTATTTATTGTTAACTTGAATAACCCGTTCGGTATTTAGATTTAAGATGGACCGTTTAAACTGGAGAGTATCCACCGCCGAACGACGCGCAAAAAATTTCATCTTCTGCCGGCGGCCACGTTTTTGTTGTTTTCTGTATTTTTTGTTGACATTTTTAAACGCTCTCAATATATGTACCGTTGTATAAAAAAAATTGCGTTCCCTTTTCACCGACCATTTCCCAGAAATGAAATCGGCATTTAGCCATTTTTCGGGCCTTTAGGTAGATGTAGCCCCTTTATTTACATAATATAAATATAAATAAATAAATAAATAAATAAAGTAATAGAGACGAGCTGGGATATAATATAAATCTTGAAACTAATTAACAATAAATAAAATAATAGCCATAGTAATGAAACAATAAACATGAGTAATAATAAAAAAAAGTTTAATTTTAAATAAAATAAGCAAAGCAGTAACAATAAGTAGTGAAATAAGTAAGCGCAGTATAACAACAAAAGAGAGAGAGAGAGAGAGAGAGAGAGAGAGAGAGAGAGAGAGAGAGAGAGAGAGAGAGAGAGAGAGAGAGCGAGAGAGAGAGAGAGAGAGAGAGCGAATGGGAGTGGGAGTAAAAAACAAAAGAGAATTGTAGTATGAAAAATAATCGGTCTCCTATATATATTTATATTTAATTCCACATTTATATAAATTATATATATAATTTAAATCCTTCACATTTAAATAACTTATACATATAAATATATTTTTCTTTTTTCCTTTTTTCACAATATTTATCGACAATTGAATTAAGCTCATCACGCAGTCTTCTCTCTATACCTCGATAAAGAATATATGTTCAAGGTCCCCGCTAGCGTGGGAGACTAGTCCGAGAGCTTTCTCTCGGGATCTTCGGGCTGAAGGGTTAATGGACCGCCTATGCACCGATGAATCCCTACGTATATATATATATATATATATATATATATACACACACACGATGACCAAGACGAAGAGGAATCTGTTAGCGCCCCGCATTCACATGTAAATCCAAACGGAGTGGAACAGCATCACAGTAGCATATCGCGAGAGGACGAATATATATTCCCTCTCTGATGTATATGTATATGCATATGCATATCGATTGCTTTTTATCTTCGTCTCTGCCACGTCGTCCCACGCCATGTCCTTCCGCATCTCGCTTTATCATCATGCACGATATTTTTTGTTCTTACTTTTTTTTCAATTATTTTATTATCACGAACAGATTGTAGTTCCATTCTGAGGTTCGTCGATCGACGTGGCGGACTTGCGAATCGCGTGTCGCTGTATACTTTCTGGCAGGACGCTCGAGGAGAGAGAGTGGTAGAGGAAGGGAGAGAGAGAGCGAGAGAGAGAGAATGAGAATTTGTCGGAAAAATTGTCGGAGAAATTGTCCATCGAATTTCCCATTATTGAAAATGGTACATATATTTGTGTATAGATTATATATGCATACCATAAGATATATGCATACCATAAGAGGTTGCACAGCACCTATCCTCCATCTCAACCCATATGACCCGGTTGCCGTTTTATGAATGTCTGTATAATATAAATACCTCAATAATATTGAGAAGGAGGTGTCGGATAATATGCTTCGTGCCACAATTGCATCTCGCCAACATGGAAGTGCGAATCTCATCCTATTCGTTTTGCGAAGATCAATGGTGTTTAGGAAAAGGAGCCCGTTACCTGGTATGGAATAAATCTTGGCGTTCGACTTTCTGATACGAGATACACACACACACACACACACACACACACACACACACACACCATACTTCTTAGTATAATAACTACATGCTACCTATATGTGGAAAGCTTCATTGAGAGAACATTCCTGAATCGAGAGGCGTTCAAGTTCATTTCGGAGAAGAACTTGTCTGCGGCACTTGGAGATATATACATATAAATATATACAGGGTGTTAGGAAGGTCGATGCAAAGCCTTAAGGGGGTGATAGGTCACCTCACTAGGAACATACCTAACCTAGGTTACCTTGGTTCTAAGTCTAAGGATTTCGAGTTATCATGGTAAGTATGATTTTTGGAAAATTTCCCAAAACTAGGTACTAACTCGCATAATGTTCAAACAGACAATAATTGGTAACTGAAAACTTATTTGCATCTCAGCTTAATGTGTATTCAATCGACAAACGCCAATACAATCATCTGTATCCACACAACCAACCAAATGGGACGTATTGAATAATTGAAAACTTGCCAAAAAATAAAAACACCTATGTTAATGCTATTTAAAAAAAATAGCATTAACTATAAAATTCACTATAAAAGAGCATAAAATTAGCATAAAATAGTTATGAATACCTATAAATATAGCATAAAATAGCTATGAAATAGCATAAAATTAAATATAAAATAGCATTAACATAAGAGATAAACAAGTTAGTACCTAATTTTAGGAAATTTTCCAAAAATCATGTTTACCATGATAACTCGGAATCCTTAGACTCTGGACTAAGGTAACCTCGGTTAGATTTGTTCCTAACGAAATGACCTATCACCCCCTTAGGGCTTTACATCGCCCTTCCTAACACCCTGTACATATATACTCAATCTTGTAGCCTTTTATACATCTCTATACCTTCGGCCCATGCAGCCGGAGAGACAGAGTGCATCAATTTTATATTTTCCTCCCTCTCTCCCTCTCTCTCTCTTCCTCTCTGTGTCCGTGTACAGCTGCCATTACGCGCGTCAGCCTGAGAATCTCCTTCCGTAAAATCTTTCTCGCCGCATGACAGGCACCCGTTTATAACGTGCGGGCGCAAAAGAGTGAACAGAGAGAATGAGGGAGCGAGAGGAAGAGAGAAAGAGAGAGAGAGAGAGAGAGAGAGAGCGAAATTATTTTAAAAAACAACAACCGTAAAGAAAATAGAGAAAGCTACAAACCCCAGGTTCGGTAAGAAGAGTGCGAAGCTCCCAGGATCGAAAAAAGAAAATCCACCGAAAAAAGAAACGGTCAGCCTTGATACATACACCCATATATAATATATATATTTATACATATGCGAGGAAACGAGCATAGGGAACGATATGACGGTGTACATACCGGCGGCGGAGGCGAAGGCAGGCGGGGGGCACGATTCCGAAGGTGGACGAGGCGTAGAGCGTGCCCTTATAGCTGTTACGTATTGCACGAACGTGCGCCACGTTTGCGTGCTACAACGAGATACCTGTAGAACGAACAGAGTGAGCCTCTGAAAGAATAACCGAGACAGAGAGGGAATGAGAAAGAGGGAGAGGGAGGAAAATTGAGGGAGGTAAGTGGTGTATGATTTGGCGATGATTGATGGGGTCGTAGGTCAAAGTGATCAGCGGCGCTCCAGGCGCATTGGCTCACCTGACGCACCGTGCTGACTTCAAACTCCATACCATCTCTTCATGTATATATATATATATATATATATATATATATATATATATATTCGGGTTCGGAAACAACAACCGTGTATTACATATGGTACAAATGCAAGCATTTGTATATAAATATATACCCGTATGCATATATGTATATATAAAATGCATGAATGAGTTTCGGTACAAAAAGGATCAGGTAAAATGGTCGGAGGGCGCGCAAAATATTTTGAAAAAGAAAAAACACCAATGGAGACGAAACATTGCGCGAACATTATCCCTTTGATAATGTAAAGACGGTCATATATATACAGGGTGTCCCATTTTAATCTTACACCTGAATTTTCTCGGAAAATATTGCTCGGACGAACTATTGTGTGGAACAAAACTTCTAGGGATTGAAGGGGGACGTTTGAAAAAAATTTATTTGAGGAGCCAAAATTCAAAATGGCGGCGTTACAAAGGCTGACATGTTTTTTTCAAACGGAAACATAACTTTTTTTTTATTGCCAAAAAATTTGTCAGTTGAAAACTAAAAACTTTTGTTGAAAAAATTCTTTGATAAAGTTCATAGTTTTCAAGTGAGAACATCTCTAAATGGACTAAATGTCTCACGGCAACCCGCTCAATGTTGTATTTTCGAATGTATGACCACTTGAACAAAAAAAGAATGAAATTTTTTTGTTGAAAATTTTTTGTTTTTTTGTTTTCAAATTTGGACGATATTTCATGAGAAAATTTTGGAGGAAAATCGATGAAAAATAGTTTTTTTCCATTTTAATAGCGTTTGTGCCATTTTCATGCCCAAAAACGTGTTTCTTCAAATCCTTGGCGAACTTTGATCACGATGGGTAGAAACACACACACACACACGCGCGCGCGCACACACACACACACACACACACACACACACACACACACACAAATCCTGGATACATCTGAAATAATTGAAAATGATGTTCTCACTTGAAAACTATGAAATTTATCAAAAAATTTTTTCAGCAAAAGTTTTTAGTTTTTAGCTGACAAATTTTTTGGCAATAAAAAAAAGTTATGTTTCTGTTTGAAAAAAACATGTCAGCCTTTGTAACGCCGCTATTTTGAATTTTGGCTCCTCAAATAAATTTTTTTCAAACGTCCCCCTTCAATCCCTAGAAGTTTTGTTCCACACAATATTTCGTCCGAGCAATATTTTTCGAGAAAATTCAGGTGTA
The DNA here is from genome assembly GCA_964007375.1 of Ophion obscuratus. Lineage (NCBI taxonomy): Eukaryota > Metazoa > Arthropoda > Insecta > Hymenoptera > Ichneumonidae > Ophion > Ophion obscuratus. The sequence goes on from OZ023323.1 coordinate 33,183,104, forward strand.
AGATTAAAATGGGACACCCTGTATATTCAGGGTGTTAGGAAGGTTGATGGAATGCCTTAAGGGGGTGATAGGTCACCTCGTTAGGAACATATCTAACCTAGGTAACGTTAGTCCAAAGTCTAAGGATTTCGAGTTATCATGGTAAGTAGGATTTTTCGAAAATTTCCCCAAATTAGGTAGTAACTCATTTAAAAAATAAATATACCTCTGATGTTGATGCTATTTTTAAAAAAATACGGATTTTTCGAAAATTTCCCCAAATTAGGTACTAATACATTTAAAAAATAAAAATACCTCTTATGTTAATGCTATTTTTTTAACAATAGCACTAATGTAAGAGGTATTTTTATTTTTTGACACGTTTTTAATTATTCAAAATGTCCCATTTGGTTAGTTGTGTGGAAACAGATGAATGTATTGGTGTTTGTCGATTGAATACACATTAAGCCGAGACGCAAACAAGTTTTTAGTTACCAGTTACTGTCTGGTTGAACATTATGAACGAGTCAGTACCTAATTTTGGCAAATTGTCCAAAAATCTTACTTACCATGATAACGCGTTATTCTTAGACTTTGGACTAAGGTAATCTAGGTTAGATACAGTACTATCTAACCTAGTACTGTATCTAGGTTAGATAGTAACCTCTCTAAGAGAGCCCTCCTTAAGAGAGAATTTCCCCGCCGTTCCGCTTGAGCGCATTTTATGGCTTCCCCCACCTAGCTCGAGCTGTCCAGTGTACCCGAGGCCTCCCGAGTTTGTCGCGGACAACTCCATAAGAGATCGCGAGCGATTTCAGAAAGTCGCACGTCGCACGATTGTCAAATGGATAATATTCCTTTGTATAATAATATATACGTTTAAGCCGTAAAGTCGGAGAAAAAAACATGCACCATAATTAAATTTCAAGTAGTAATTTAATGCAAGTAAAATATATTTTCGATTCAGCCATCCCGTTTTATCTAAAAATGAAATATTTATACATATATATACATTGTATATTTCAACTTGAAGTATATACACAAGATAAATTGTTAGTTACATTTTTTTTGTACACTGTACAGTAGAACCTCAATTATCCGAACGATGACTTAGTTTATCCGAACTCTCAATTATCCGAACGTTGGCGCGAAAGATACATTGTTGCTCGCTGCCACCGCCGTGAGCAACAATGAGCAACCCAACGCAATCTCTCCTTCCCAAACGGCTGCGAGACTTAGCCGCTCAAAAACGCGTTACAGCCGTTCGTCAATTAAAAATGGACGATTTTATTTTTAAAAAATATAAAAAAGGCATTCAACTTTTTTCAGGGATTTCAAATACATTATATATATATATATATTTCAACGTTAACATATATGTCAAATTATAATATATATGTATGTACTGTTTTTATATAAAAAGGTGTTGTTTATGATCTCGTCCCAAAAAACCCACGTTTCGATTATCCGAACTTTTGATTATCCGAACTAGTCTCGGTCCCAATTGGTTCGGATAATCGAGGTTCTACTGTATATGTTCGAGTTTCGATAACGAATATACTACGTATATTTTTGCGAACAATAAGATAATTCAACAATTATTGAAAGTCTTACAAATGTTTCCTTCATATGTGTTATAATATTGCAACAACAAAATATACCAAACAGCAGAATAAAAAAAACGCGAAGAAAAAGAAAGATTTACACATCAATATTCAATGAGACATACTTACGCATGAAACGACGAAACGCCAGTACACTTTCCGCAACTCGTTTACAGTTTTCTCAACACTTTCGTTCGCGCTCTCTTATCGAGTTCGAGTGGAGAAACACATACACGCTACCACATGCGCGATTTTCGAGCGCGCTAACCTAGCGGTGGGGGAAGGCTTCGGCGACGAATTTAACGAGAATTACTTCCCCTAACCGCCCTAGACCGCTCTCTTAGGGAGGTAGTACTGTAAGAATACTTCCATATTTTTATGATCGAATATATATACCCCTATCACCCCTTAAGGCTGTGCATCGACCTTCCTAACACTCTGTGTGTATATATATATATATATATGTATACGAACATTTCGTCTGATTAACATTCTCCCCTCTCTCTATGTCTTTTTTTTTCTGCGCGTGTATGTGTCTGATTTTCATCTCCGTGCATTTGCACATCGATAAATATTCCAGTTGGATGGCTTCTATTGAGTTTCTCAAAGAATAAAAAATTTCGGGCATCTCTGTTTATCGGTAGAAATTATACCTATATATATATATAAACACACATATATATATGTAACTTATCTACCCTATCTCCGTATACAACCGTAAAGCCGACATCATTAGTCAGGCTCCTGACTAATTCGCGGCAATTAAGATCGCGCGTCGTATCGCCCCGGGATAGAGAGTAGGCGGCACGTAATCGCGAGGGTGATTCTGTTGCGCCGCTACCATGCAAATATTTATACATATCAATACACATACAGACACACACACATGTTATTAAATATATGTATAGGTTTATGTGTGTTTGCATATGCATATATGTACTCGAGAGAGCGGAAAAAAATACTGACCCACGGCTGATTTGCAAAAACACCACTGTAGTCTTTACAAGGGGTGTGTCGTCGCATTTGAAATTTCATCACACAGACGCAGGCATATACAGTGCCGGTCAAAAGTTTGGCAACACTGGTCGGAATTTCTTACCGCACTAAAATTTAAATAGCGGACTGAAAAATAAAGATAATCGACTTTCCTAAGTGGCATTTTAAAGAGGAAAAATTTACCGCTATTTTGCTTTTTTTGAAAATTCTGTACGATTTTTTTTCGTCCTGGTACGCACTCTTGAACGTGGCTATTGTGCGGCTATTTTTTGGACATCGAAAATTAACTGCAAAGCTTGTGAAAAATTATTTCCTCGGTTTTTTCCATGTCAAACTTAAAAAGGATATCAAAACCGACATTTTTGTTTTTTAGAAAGTCTCGGACGATTTTTGTCGCCCCAGTATTGTATTTTTAGCTAAAAATACATTTTTCAGAATAAAGTTCCATCGAAGAACTATAGAGTTTCGGAGGAATTGTCAAGAGGGTAAAAAGTTACACCCCGAAGTGGCTAGAATTTTTTCAGAATTTTTTTTTTTACATTTTCTTCACCATTTTTGGTTGGAACTTTGATGAGTGAAGAGGCTCCACTTCGGAATTATGGGGTCTAGGACAAGAAAGGAAATTTGTTTACATTTTTATTTTCAGTTAGATACAATTTTTTCAGTTTTTTTTCCATGATTTTTTCGGTGGAACTCGGAGAATCTGGTTTCGATTTTTTTTAAACTCATATAGAGGTGGTTAGAGACTCGATTGACTATTTATTTTTTGCGTTAAAAAGCAAGTCCAAAAGTTTGGAGGCTGCGGTACTGGATTTGGGACAGAGGGTCAAAAAAGGACCTCGTAGTTTGGGAAAAAATCACGGTAAAAAAAGCGAAAAAAGAAATCTACAAAAAAGTCAGCAAATCTAAAGTGAACAAAATTACCATTTTTTTCTTTTTAAAATTTTGTCTTAAATCCGATAGTTCTCGAGGTACAATAACCAACTGACGACGTTTCTCTGAGTTCCACCAATTTGTCTTTTTTAATCTAAAAATTGTACTTAGTTACAAATAAAAATGTAAACAAATTTCCTTCCTTAATATATTGTCCTATACCTCATTATTCTAAACCTTTTTATCCTCTTGACATTTACTCTGAAACTCTATAGTTCTTCGATGGAGCCGTTTTTCCTAAAACATGTCTTGTTTTAACTAAAAATGCAATACTGGAGCGAAAAGAAATCGTACGAGACTATCTAAAGAACAGAAATGTCGGTTTTGATATCCTTTTTAAGTTCAGCATGAAGAAACCCGGAAATTTTTCTCCACAATCCTTGCAGTTCATTTCCAACGACCAAAAAATAGCCGAAAAATGGCCACGTTCAAAAGTGCGTAATGGGGTGAAAAAAAGTCGTCGAGAATTTTCTAATGAAGCAAAATAAAGGTAAGTCTCTCTCTTTAAAACTCTTAAAACTCTTTAAAACTCAGTTTGAAAAATTCGAGTATCTTTATTTTTCAGTCCGCAATCTTTTAGTGCGGTAAGAAATTTCGACTAGTATACCCAAACTGTATATTACCCAAACGGCCGACAGTGTATATGTGTATACATGGCTACGTCACATCTGACCCGACGACAAAATATCCGCGACAAAATATGCGCGACAAAATATCCGAGGACAAAATATCCGAAAGACAAAATATCCGAAAGATAAAATATCCGAAAGACAAAATATTCTCATGACAAAACATCCGCGAGACAAAATCCTCAATCTCGTCCACCACATCAACGGGGTCGCGCGCAAAACACCTTTGTGGGGTGTGTGAGATAGTGGGGTGGGGGCATAATACGAGCTTCTTCATTGCACTTATTTTTTTATTGTAAAGTTTTTGTATATAATATTAGTTTAATAAAATATTGTTAGCAATGCCACGCAAATATACTTGGATACTATAATAATAGTATGTACTATAATAGGATGTACTATAATAATATTACATGAACGTTTCTTATGCTCAACACAATGCCAAGTTATGCTTGTTTTATTCACACTCTTTTTTGAATAAACATATCCGTCATATATTAATAATTTTGCTCCCTTCTTTAAACACTTTAAACTGTAGCACTACATACACAGCACACTTTAAACTGTAGCACATACATACACAGCACACTTTAAACTGTAGCACTACATACACACTTTAAACTGTAGCACTACAACGTCATATTCCTTCAAGAAACATTAGCACTACATACACAGCAGAGAGACAAACATTGACTGTCTCATGAAGCCAGTTGTCCTAGTTTAAGAGTAATAACGTTAATCATAGATTTAATTACCGATAGCGGATATAATATCGGCAGATATTTTGTCTTGCGGATATTTTGTCATGAGGATATTTTATCCTGCGGATATTGTGTCGTCGGATATTTTGTCGCGGATATTTTGTCGAGGATATTTTGTCGTCGGGTCAAAACGCGTGTTACCGTATACATACATGCCTGCACATATATGTATATATACATTATGCACGGACGCATACATGCACGATCGATTCGTGTCTTGATGCATCGCTCTGCAGGAAACAGCCCTTCGGATTTAAATCGTAAACAAAAATAAAAAGGCCAATATGAAAACATAAAAAAGCATAGTGAGGAGAGAAGAGGGACCCCGGGTTCTCTGTTCTCTCTCTCTCTCTCTCTCTCTCTCTCTCTCTCTCTCTCTCTCTCTCTCTCTCTCTCTCTCTCTCTTTCCTTCTCTTCCGATTTCTACAAGACACACACACGCATATATACAGAGTGTCCTGTTATGAATGGATAATCCTGCAACTGTCGATAGGTCAGTTCACGTCCTACTAAATGCTGGAATTTCAGTTTAGTAAAAGATCCACGGTTTTCCAGATAAAAATAATTTGCTTTCGGTTTTTCGCATGCCATTTCTACAAATGATAACTTTTTCAACCCGTTTTTTTTTTAATACTCGTGGTTATTTGTTTTATCTAGAAAAGTCTTCTTTTTAACCTTAAATGTTGAGGAAACTTCGTGAAAAAACTTCTCATGCAGAATTTTCATACAAACGAATTCGAACATCTGACTTTGATAGCCTGCGGTGTAAAAAAATGTACTGCGCATATTATGCCAATTACTTTAAAAAGTTATATTATTTGTAGAAATGACATGCGAAAAACCAAAAGCTTCTGATTTTTTTCAAAAAGTAACATAAAGCTTCAGTAAAACTGAATTTCCGTAAAACTTTAGTAAAACTGAATTTCAGTAAAACTGAAATTCGAGCATATAATAGGACATGATCATATTGACCTATTGACCTATATTGACCCTATTGGCCTATCGAAAGTTGCACAGTCCTGGATTTGCCAATAGGCCGTATAGGCAGCTTCCTGGGGGCGGCAGACTTAAGGGGGCGGCGGATTTTAGAGGCACCTAAAAAGGCCTAGGTACAAGGCCTTAAGATAGGAGGGGCGGCACAAAGTCAAGTGGCCTGTGCTTAAGAAATGTATAAATCCGGCATCGCAGTTGCAGGATTATCCATTCATAAGAGGACACCCTGTATATATATATATATATATATATATATATATATATTAATTCGAGAGAGAATATACTCCTATATTAATATATACTCTCGATCCTCTCGCCTGACTTTTGCCCGTTCGTTCTCGCCGTCACGATTGAGCGGAGAGCACCGAGGAGGCACAGAGAGCCGATAATTATCCGGAGTGAAGACCGCGCAAAACACCACGAGAGCGACGCAGGCGTCCGCCTGTGTGTGCGTGTGTGTGTGTGTGTGTGTGTGTGTGGGTGTGTACATACCGTCTCGATTAACATTAATTAAAATATCACACAGGCTTTATTATAAAAACATATCAGAAATAAAATGAGAAGCATCAACTTCACGAACTCCGCGCATGGCCGTATCCAAAGAAGTCTTCTGCAACCTCGGATCTCGCTCTTTCCCTTAAATTTCTTCTGTCTCTTTTAGCCACAGACTACATATGTTTATATGTATTTAAAATTCAATAATCTTGCCAATAAACCCTCTCATACCGACTAATCGATGTGCACCGCTTTTTTCAACGTACCATTTATTTCCATTTCACAAAAAATTCTGTAACGATCAAAGGGGATCTACATACAGGATGGTCAAAAAGTGACGTCCAAAGAGAAAATTTACATACCACGTATCCGTCGAGCAATAAATAAATGTCCAAATAAACAGCAACGCAGATGCCGTAGATTTTTATGAAAAGTTTACAAAATAAGTTTGAGTGGATCAGTCACAAAATTTCATATGATAAAAACAAAATATTTAAACTAGTCTAAAAGACTCTCAATTGCTTTTCAAATCTTTTAAGAAAAATCTACACACACAAAAGTGAAAAAAAAACCTATGCAACAGAAAAATTCGTAAAAAAATACAGTGTCTTTTTCTCGAAAAGTAAAAACGATCGTTGAACGTACCTAGGGGTGATTCGGATAGGTATAGAAGGGGTCTAAAATTTTCCTATTGGCCATCACTTTTCGGGCCTCCCTGTACAAGTGAAAAAGACCTTCCAATCGCAAAAACGTTCGACATACATACAGCTCAATATACGTATGTGTATGTGTATGTGAGTGTGCATGTTTATGTACGGAGACTGGGCGCTCTCACAGGAGCATTAATCCCCTAATCAATTTCGGGCTAATTGGAGATTACGGCAAAGCATGGCCGTCCAATATACCGTCTGTTCCGCGGCGTGCAACGTGCTCGCGTGCGTGCTCGCCTGTACAACTTGCGAAACGAGAAAAGCTTCGGATTCAGAATCCAGTCGGCGTAAGAAAAAAGATAGCGAGCGAGAGAGAGTGAGAGAGAGACAGAGGGAGAGAGAGCAACTAAGAGAGAGATAGAGAGAGAGAGAGGGGGGGAGAGAGAGAGAGGGGGGGAGAGAGAGAGAACGAGACAGAGAGATGTCCCCGCGCGCCCGCTAATAGATTAATTTATAACGCGAAAGGCCTCAAAGACACCGCGCGGCAAGTTTGGCCGGGCGACATATTAGTCCCGTGTCACCGCGCGGTCATTAACTCACCAGCCAACTGCCAACCCTCCACCATAGGAATTTTAATTCACCCCCTACCCTATCCTTTATATGCATATATATATATATATATATATATATATATATATATATATATATATATATATATATATATATTACACACGCGCGCGCGCGCGCACACACACACACACACACACACATATACATATATATATATAGGAAGGTCCCATGTATTCTCGGAGTTCCCGAAATATAATACACAGTCACCCTCTCTCGCCCTCTCTATCGACATAAATAATATCATGACGGATACTATCGCCGTAAAGTAACTCTTTACGAGATACGGGGATAAACATTAATGCTGATTTATCGAGAGCGAGGCAACGAACCGCATGAGTCAAAGTGAAAACACCCGGGAGTAGAGAGCAAACGATAGGGTAACCACGCGCAAGGAAAAAAGTAGTTGAAAGTTTTCCGGAGTTTGTTTTTTTTTCTACGAAGTTTGCCGAAATCGCCTTTCTTATCAATATTACAATGTTCCTTGAAATGTTAATTCGCGCGGCCTAGATTCTTGACACGCGGTCCGCGAAAGATGAATTCGCGCGACTAAACATTATATTTTATTTGTTATTTCCTGTAAATAAAATATTCGTAGGGAAAGAAATACTGTTTCCCATGCGGAAAATTGATAGGGCATACCTCACAAAAATAAGGGCTTTTAAGGGGGGATTGTCTTTTTTTTCGCAAAATTTACCGCTTTTTGGGAATTTTTTTGTGAAGAAAGTATACAACGGAAAACTTGTGAAACTTGGCATATAGTTTTATTGATCTGTTTACTACATACAAAAATTTTTTTAAACAATTTCATCAAAAAATCCGCCTCCCACCCCCCTCGACGCGCGATGGTTCTTTTTGATGGTGTGCACGATTACAGCCTTCACGTTCAGCCTGCAACAAAAACCCAAAAAGCATTTTACTTTAGACACATATAGCTATCGTTCGATGAAGGGAAAAAAAAATTGACGATTTGGTGACGTTTTGAACTTGAAGTATCGATTTTTCGAAAAAAATTGATCGATTTTTTGTTATAAATAAAAAACTATTAAACGTATTGCTTTTTTGCTTCATCAAACGATAAAAGGATATCAGCTGAGCATTCTGTCCAAATTTGAAGGCAATCGGTTGAATAGTTTTTGAGAAATCGTGCACACCATCAAAAAAGGACCATCGCGCGTCGAGGGGGGTGGGAGGCGGATTTTTTGATGAAATTGTTTAAACAAAATTTTGTATGTAGTAAACAGATCAATAAAACTATATGCCAAGTTTCACAAGTTTTCCGTTGTATACTTTCTTCGCAAAAAAATTCCCAAAAAGCGGTAAATTTTGCGAAAAAAAAGACAATCCCCCCTTAAGGGCTTATTTGAGGCTTCCCTGATAGGGAAGCCTCTAGGGAAGCCTCTAGGGAACCCTCCCTGATAGGGAAGTTTTCCCTGATAGGGAAACCCTCAAATAAGCCCTTGAAGGCCTTATATGGCAATCCCGGCAAGGATTGCCACAAGAGAGCCAGGTTTGGGCATTATAGGAATCGGACCAGTATACATAGCTTGGACTAAATCGTTTGTGGTATTTTCATTACTACACTCAATTATTCGATAATAGGTAAAAATAGGATAAAAACGTGAGGTCATTAAAAATTATTATATATTACATTTACAAATCCTTCAAAAAATTACATATTCTTATTGCCTTATTCACTCATGGAGTGATGGACCCAGCGCGTATGTTTCAACAATCCCATTCGGTTTGTTTTTTACATTTTTATAGTGACTATTTTCGCCGAATACTTTCCATATGAAAAATTATTTCGCCGTGTGATAGTTAATATCACAATGATATTAACTAATTGATATTGTTTATGTGATACAGCAAATAATTATAGGAATTAATTTGGTCTGTTATGCCATATCTGCGACGAAGATGTTACAAGCACTCGGTAGCATAGGGGCAGTGTGCGTAGCTATGAATAGGTAGGTACTAGGTTCAATACCGATATAAGTGAAAAATTTTCTTCGAAAAAAATCATTCCGAAATGTCAGGGCATGACGCATTACGATACAAAATCGTTGTGGTAATTTCATTTCGGATTTATGAAATATTTTATGCACATATTACATTTAGATTTACAGTGTACTATTGTAAGCAAATAAAGATTTATTTGAATCGAATCTTTATTTATTCAATTTGAATATATTTGATATTTAAAAAGAATAGCTGAAACAAATTTAAAAAGTATCTTCGAAACAAATGAGATCGTAGAAGGCCGTGAGACGAGGAAAAAATCTATCTCATTTAAATAGATCCTATTTAAATAAATTATAAAAATTTGGCAGTGTATCGTGACCTTATATAAACGGACGCATATACGCGGAAACACATACATTTACACACACGTGAGCATATCCATTGACAGGGATAACTTATGGGCACACCATGGTTTACATGAGGCGTCGATCAGACATCCTTGAAGGCCCTCATTATTCTGCCTTTAATGGCCCTCAGTAGCAAAGTATGACCGGTCACTAAGGGTCCATGTGAGACTACCCGATTAGGGCCCTATTAAAGTTAGGGAAATTCTATATGGGCCTGACCAAAGCCCTAGTTCAATTTCCGCACGGGTTGGGGCAAATGCCCAAAATAGGGTTGTTCGCGAATGTTTTTTGAGATTAAAATTTTTCACGGGCAGAACCTGAATTTTCGAAGTCAGCGATTAATTTCCCATGGGGCGGTACGTTTAGAAAAAAAAATGGAAACATTTAATATACGTATATTTAATTTAGACTGGTTTCTTATTTTTGTTCCGTAACATTTTTTTCTTCCTCGTTCGCTTTTTTTTTCTTCTTTTCGTCGCATCGTCGTTAACGCTCGCGAGTGTTGATAGTCGCGGACGCGTCGTTTCGTGGCCAGGACGAGGATATGCTGATGGGCTCGCGCAGCGAGATCGGGAGTATGAAAATCCGATGAGTGTTACATTGTGCGAAGCGCATAAAGAAAGGTAATTTAATAACGAAATTGAATGTGCCAAACTGAATAATGACGATAATGATGATGACGATGATGATGATGATGATGATGCAGAAACCGAGTCAATGTCAGCATAAAGAAGAAAGAGGGAGAATTTTTTTCCGGAAAAAAAAGATAGAAATTGGATAACAGAGAGAGATGGAGAGAGAGAGAGAAGAGAGAGGAGTGGAAAGAGTATTTTATTGATAAAGACTGGTCTATTCATGGAGTGCGCGTACAATACACTGTAAACACGGACTACATGTAATCATGATAATAATTATCTTAACAATAACAATAATAATATTAATAACAAGATATCTTTGCCGGAGGTTGACTTTGCCTTTGTAAAGGCTGCGTTCCTCCCTCTCGAATATTCCGAGATAGACCAAGCACTAGAGATTTTTGCGTGACAAAAATACAAAATAAAAAAAAACACACACAATACAAAAGACAGCTACCTGGACAGCTACAAGGCAAAATACAAAAGACCGCTACCAGGATATCGCCTGTGCAATCACACGAAAGACTTTCGACTCACAATTATTATTTATTAATTTTTTTATAAACATTTAAAAGCAAAAAATGGTTTTTTCCTTTCGTTTTTCGCTTGTAAAATAAAAGCTAATGAAGCAATCTTGATGCTCTAAAGAGACGAATTGTAGAGAATCAAAATGCAAAGAAAATGAGCATCGGAATGACTCAATCGGATTATTATTAACGTAGAGAAGCCGAAAATATCAGTGTTTTTTTTTCTTCAAAATGCACGACGCCGCCATTTTTCAAGTTGTAGCGCAGGCTCTCCGTGAGACAGCAGTGATTGATAGGTACATAACCCAGGCGCTGTCGGATAATTGGTTTTTTCATGGTTGCAATTAGAATTTTTTAATGCACTATCTTGCAGCGTGCCTGGATGCATCATGTATAGTCCGATTTGAATTTTCCAAAAAGATTTTGAAAGTAGAAGTATAGTACTATGAAACGTGTATTCTGAGTTTGCGTTAAAATGCTGCGAAATCGGTGAGAAATACTTGCAAACATGACTGAAACCGGACGAGCGCGTGAAAGCGGCTGAGTAGTGCGAGTAGAACAGCAGACGCGGGGAACGCGTATATATAGTAACAGGAGCGCGCTGCGCGCAAGTTATGAATCTTCACATTCGATTATCTCAGCAATTACTGGATCTGTGCTAACAATTTTTATTTTTATTTTGGGGTAACTGAACCAGCGAAAACCGATTCTTCACTCAAATTTCATTAATAATCAGTGGAAAAGATGTTGCTGGTTTTTCTTGCTTATATTAATATGATATTGATAAAGTCCTTTGAAATCAGGTTAAATATAAACAGCCAGGAAGTTCATTTATCGTATACAATAATATTAATATGTAATGTATTCATGCCCTTATTTGTACAATAACTCTGTCTGATAAAAATAATCACTATGTACTTTAATAAATAAGCTTCCTGGCTGTTTATATGTCACCTTTTGCACAGCATTTTATCAATCCTGGTAGTATTTTTGTCACAGAATCACTCGTTATCTACTCTATTGCTTGGTCTAAGGTGCGTTCAAACGTGCATGCTAACAATAAGATATATATATATAGATATATATACTTCGTTCGTCTCGTCAATACTGTACATTTTCTAGTCAGCAAAATAAAAAGATGAAGAAAAAAAAAGATAAAAAAGCAGGGACAAAAAAATGTATGTAGGGCAAGAGCAAAAAATAATTCACAGTGATAGTCGATATATATATATATATATATATATAGAGAGAGAGAGAGAGAGAGAGAGAGAGAGAGAGAGAGAGAGAGAGAGAGAGAGAGAGAGAGAGAAAGAGAGAGAGAGAGAGAGTTCACTCTCACTGTGAATTAGCATTCACAATATCGCATACACTCGCAACTGCAGTTATATATATATCACAGCAGCGAGAGAAGATTCTTCGAGACAAACGAACCGCTTTTATTATCTCTGTTCTCTCGGGATATGGTCCTGTGTGCGGCAAGTATGTAGCCCAAATCATCGGCCAATTACTCGCTCATAAAGACTAAAGAGAGACCAAGTCGAAGAGGAAGAGAGAGAGACAGAGAGAGAGAGAGAGAGAGAAAATACACCGTGAGTATTCCAAGGCCGTGGCCACCCTCTGGCTCTCTCTCTCTCTCTCTTTCTCTCTCTTGTTGCTACTAGCAACCCTGAGGAGAGAACTGATAAACCTTGCTGTTTGGGGCCCTCTTTCCTGGCTCAACTAAAATGACACATGAGAGAGACCCATAGAGAGCATGGGTAAAAGAGAGAGCGAGCGAGCGAGAGAGGAGAGAGAGAGAGAGAGAGAGAGAGAGAGAGAGAGAGAGAGAGAGAGAGAGAGAGAGAGGAAGAGTGGAACTTGTTGCAATAATAAAATGTTAATAAAAATAAAGTAAGCCAAGATGAAAGTGAACAAAGAAAAAGGGAAAGAGAGAGAGAGAGATGGCGAAAAAAAATCCAGAGAGGCGAGCACAAACGAAGCGGAGGAGTGCGAGTAGGTAGTGGAAAAAAAAGATAAAGCAACGAGAAGAAAAATGAGGAACTTACCAACTTGAACGACAGAGAAGGTAGCAACGCAAGAGACAATGTAGTCGCAGCTTCTCCATTTTCTCTCCTCGTTCATCCCTCTCTAACCCTCGCCATCTACCTGCCACCCTTTCCTCTCTTGCTCTCGCGTTTTTCTCTCTTCCACGTTCTTTGCGTCTTGGACACGTATCTTTGGTCAGCGTTGAGTACCCCATAAAACGTACCGCCGAGACGCACAATTTGGATACGCGCATTAATAATTTATACCGCTCGATCGTTAACAGCTTTTTACAGTCGAACGAGCGGGCGCGCACGTACTACGTATGTTTTAAAGACGGCGACTTCGAAGCAGGCCACCATCGAGACGCGACTCCTATATACATATGTATGAAAAAACGTGGAAGCTATTATATATATAAACAAATGTAAAATTATAGTAAATTATGAAGAAATTCATTTGAATTGTTTTTGTGTAATTAGTTTTTTCGCGCCAATTATCGTGAGATACTTTATTTTTTAGTGAGTTGTTATGAGGGAGCTTATTATTGTGATTAATAATTAATAGTAATAACAAACATAAAAAGAAATTATGAATTTATAGTGAATCATTGTAAAGTCATTTATTTTTGTGTATATTGTCCTGGCATGATTCATTTTTCTGCAGAATATTTTGACCTAATTAATACTAATAGCAAACACAAAGAATGATTATAAATTCATAGTGAATTATTATAAGGCTATTTATTTTTATGTTTATTATTAGTGAGTGAACATGAAAATTGACAAGGAACATGAACATCAAATTAATTACGAACGAACTACGAACATTAACATAAAAGTTAATACTCAAGAAAATAATTTACATAAAAATGTTAATTATAAATTGTAAATTATAAATGATAAATTATGAATTATAAGTTATAAATTATAAATTGTCTTATGATATTTCACACAAAAAAAAATGATCTTATGAAAATTTGCACAAAAACTAATTTTGGAAAAAACAATTTCTATAAATGTCTTTATGATTCCAATAACTTGCATAATCGGTCCAGTAAACATATATTATTCAAAATGAAACAATACATTATGTTATACTGAATTCTTAACGTACAACTGCATGCAAGAATATTTTTATTTTGTGGAGACGAAGAGAAAAAAAAAGGAAGCGCGGCGTCTATTTTACGATAATGGGGTTCGAGGAACGGGGGAGCAAGAATTCAGAGCATTGACGCCCCCGTTGCATCGTCGTCTCAATTGCCAACTTTAAGCGACTCTGACGATCTGTTTGACAGATTTTTTTTTCACATGCTTTATTTTTTGTTAACGTTATTCACATGTATATTTTTTTCTCTATATATATATATAGAAATTATCATCATCATTACGCATTTTGTTTACCTGTATATACAGGTAAACAAAATGCGTAATGGTGATGATAATTATCTTACCGTGGGTTAGGAAAATTATTAATTTGTAGAATAATCCGTCATTCAATTACATAATGAATTATGAAAATGATTACATAATGATTTGATAATTTAAACTGTCAATGTTAATAATTTCGGAAAAAATGAAACCATGTCGGTTTACTTTATTAAAGGGGGCGGAGGGTGGGAGAGTGATTTATTATTCCTTAGACCGAGAATTCTTGACGCACGTCAAGGAATCCCCGATGGATCTCTGTGGGAAGCTGAATCACGAAAATCTCACGCGAGGCACGTGCTAAATCTTCTCTCTCTCTCTCTCTCTCTCTCTCTCTCTCTCTCTCGCTCTCTCCCTCTCTCTCCGTCTGTCTGGCTTTCCATTTCTCGAACACAATGCACACATATACGCATACCCAGGTTCGCGCTCAAGTGAGGTCAATTACAAAGGTTCCTGATGCTGTTACCAGCGACGTTCTCTCCCACACTCGGAGGAATTCCCGTCCGTGGACGAAAATAAAACGCCATGCCGAGGTAATTAAATTTATCATATATTTTTCATATGTGTCTGCCTGTATGCGTGTGTGTGTGTGTAGAAGCAATAATTTATGTTGTATAAGTGCGATAATAAATATTAAAAGTAATATTTAATATTCTACTTAATGAAAATGAAATATTCTGGGATTAAATACGTAATATTAAGTATTGTAAAATTATAAAATATTAGCCTAGATAAAGAATAACAGTAAGCAAACTGCATGTGTGTGGAAATAATATCTATGCTCAATCCTTTAATCAACATTATTACGTATAAAATAAATGCGTGCCAAATTCTGACGTCACCGTTTTAAAAAGCTTTTTCAACAACCTCTGTGTCAGTATTATTAACGAAATACAGGTATGAAAATGAAAAAAAACGGTACTTTTCATAAACTATACATTCTGCAAAAACAATAATGCCGAAAAAAATGCTCCTAAATCTACAAGGCTCAGGGTGAAGATTCTTCAACAAGATTTGGCTGATTTGGCTGATTTCTTTTAACAAGCTTTTATTTAACTTGACTTGGTGTGACATGACTTGACTTTCGTGTGAGATGCAAAACGAAAAACCGATATTTCACCCACTTTCCGACTACTTAGAGTTCTGAAATTTTGCAAACATGTATCTACGAGGTGACAATACATGATGCAACTAAAAAAAAAATTGGTTTGCGGAAAGCTAACAGGAAAGACACCTTGCAATAATGAAGCGTTAGCAGAAATGAACAGAATGAAAAACATTGAATAGAGCTAAAGTATATGGAAAGTGCATGGGAAAATATGCATTGGCTCCAAGTGCTCTCGAATCGCACAATCGTTAAAAGGGTCCAATAGTAAAATAGGTTAAAAGGTAAGGTCTAATACGTGGTGAACCAACATCTATGATAGATGCCACCTATCACAGTTCTCCAGGATTTCTTCTGACAATCAAGCAACAATGACGCCGGGTCGTTTGGAAGCATTAGTCCCTCTTTGCAAAAATTTCAGAACTGTAGTAAAGTTAATTAAAGACTAAAAAATAGAAAATAATTTATGAATTTTTTTTAAACAAGCTTTTATTTTATGTAATAAAAAGTAGAAAATAATTTTCTTTACCAAATCACCTATATGTGCCTATAGATAAAAGCTTGGGGATCTCAACATTTAAACATATAATCGTTAATTCACATAAATCCGTTAACATATCAACTGTATTTAATGTACTATAAAACAACCGTAGATTTCTTAAATGAAAATCCTGAAATTGTGTATAAACGTGTGATAATAATTTCTCCATTTACTATTGTGCCAAATTAAATATGGTTAACGAAAATGAATTGACCAAATTTATTAAACATTTAAAAAGTTGAGCGCCCCAAGCTTTCATTCATAGTCACATAGAGGTGACATGGTAAAGAAAATTATTTTCTACCTTCCAGTACATTAAGGGGCCAGTCCACTTTGAAAATGCCAAAAAATCGAAAGCAAGCAAGATTTAAAGAAATCGACGATGATGAGCAATCAGAAGGGATTTTGTACGGCGCAGGAATTGCCGATTGAATTTAGGTAAGAGTTTTGCATAGTATAAACTTCAAACGAGTTTTTCTCGAAACAACGTTTTCAAAATCTAGCTCCATCGTATCTCTAAAACGAATAAACCGATTCTCTTGAAATTTGACCCACATATTGTAAACATGATTCGCAACAAGATGACCCTCGATGGTTTGAAAATTTTGATTTCTACTCCTTTTTTTGCGAAAAACTGCGAAAAAAACGCGTTTTTTTTTTACTTTTTTCGTTTTTTATCTGCCATTTTTTTTATTTTTTGATAATACTTTATATCCGAGGGTCATTTTGTAGCTGTTGTCATACTGAATCTAATGGACTTTGATTTTTTTGTTGTTTTAGAGAAGCCGTTGCCGAGTTGTGATGGAGCTACCTAGCCCACCTATTTTTGAGGCGTTACGCCAAACTATAGTTTTTGTACTTAAAAACAAATCAAAATGAATTAAATTTTAAAAAAATGTATTTCAAGGCTTTATTTATCAAGCCCAACAACTTTGATATTCATATCTTTTATAAAATCCTCAAAAAAAAAATCGCGAAAGTAGCCTTTTTTTCGTGGCTCCAAAGTGGACTGGCCTCTTAAATGAAGGCTTGTTTAAAAAAAAAAATGTCCTCATATAAATTTATATAATTGGAAATGATTATTACGTTGTAGCTGGATGTCCCTTTCTCCGACGCGATACAAATAAATCTCGATATTTTATACTGGACGATTTAATGCTACTGCATTCGTGGTAGTAGCGGCATTAAAGATATCTGAGATCTGGCGAGTTGTTACGATCCTATTATCGCTCGAATACGGCCGGGGGGAGGAGAAGGAAGTGATATAGAGAGGCTTATACCTGATGACGGCTCTGAGTTTCGATGTCGCAGGATCGAAAACTGTCGCAAGTCTCACTTTGTATCAAGAAAACGCAAGGGAGAGAGAAAGAGAGGGGGAGAGAGAGAGAGAGAGAGAGAGAGAGAGAGAGAGAGAGAGAGAGAGAGAGAGAGAGAGAGAGAGAAAGAGAAGAGAGAGAGAGAGAGAGAGAGAGAGAGAGAGAGAGAGAGAGAGAGAGAGAGAGAGAGAGAGAGAGAGAGAGAGAGCGAGAGAGAGAGAGAGGGAGAGAGAGAGAGAGAGAAGGAAAGATCACTGATATGACGAACGTAAAGCTGTTAGGTATACGTACAAAGAGAACGAGAAGTAACCAACAAACGCACGTGGGAGATATCCACCCACGCTAGCTATATTCTCGGAGTTAATACTCCTTATGCCGGATGAATGCGAAATATGCCTTTGTCGACTTGCCAGACCCTCTTTTCCGTAACTCGCTTTGGTACACACTCTCCTCTCGCTCTGTATAAGGTCTCGCGAACGCACTCAACAATTTTAGAAACACTCTCGGTTGCGTACCGTTGCTGCATACGTAGGGACAGAGAGAGTGAGAGAGAGAGAGAAAGAGAGAGAGAGAGAGTCAAGGAAAGATGCAAGAAAAGGTGGAGAGCAATTATGTACTTGTATTTGAAACGTTAGGAACGCCGTTCATGATAAAAATCTACTTTCTGTGAACTTGAATATTCACTAGGGTTCAATATTCACTAAACTGACGGCAAAAATCTATTCATATTGACTAGTTGCGTATATTTGATTTAAAAAAACGTGAACTAAGTAGATTTTTCGTGAAATCATATTTTTCCTATTGCATTCCATTATTGGAATCATTTATTATAAAAATATTTATTTATTCAAATGAAGATCTGTTTAATATCACCTAATAATTAAATATTTTATTTATTACTAATAAATCTGTGATTTGGTGTGCTCGGTTAAAAAAGACAATTTAGTTGAATCCACTGAATGTACCTATTTAATTATTTTAGATTTAAATGAAATAGAATTTTCCCAGAATCAAACATAATTCTATTCGATTGAATGAACGGTTAGTTTTTATTGCAACACACACACACACACACACACTTAAGGGGGGGGGGGGGTAGAGACGGGTAGAGAGAGAAATTATATATATAGGTTATGTTTGAAACATCTATAGCATGATATTCGATAAAACTCTCTAATTATCATAATGATATTAACAAACCGATATTGTTCATGTGATAAAATAAAGAATTAAAGGAATTTATTTGGTATCTTATGCTATATCTGCGACTAAGACGCTACAAACACTCGGTAGAGTGTGTAGCTATGGGTAGGTGGGTTGTAGGTTGATCTCATGTGTAGGCGAAATATCGTCTTCGATAAAAATCTCTTCAGCAGGCCAGGGAATGACGAATTTTTATACAAAATTATTATGATTGAACTCTAAACTAATTATTTCATTTGTTTGCATATATCAAATATTCTATGTGTATAGTACACTTGAATTTGCAGTTTATATTGTAAGCAAAAAAGATTTATTCGAATGGAATCTTCGTTTGTTTAATTTGATAATAGTTAATATTTTTAAAAAAGCCGGAATAAATAAAAAATATTAGGAGTACAACTTTGCAGTGACCGTTTTACTTAGAGAGCCACTGCGGCCGAAGTAGTGGCCCTAGCTCAATAAAAAAAGTGGCATTTTAAACTAGAGGCTCTGCCAATGTAAACAATTTAAAAAAGCTAACGGATACGTGTATGCATTATAAAGTTGTTGGCACTCAAACATGGCAACCTACGAGCCGAATTCTCAGCATTTGCGGGAACTGCTCCAAAGACAACAAAGGAAGGGATTTTTGCACCGGATTGTGACTGGAGATGAAAAGTGGGTTTACTACGATAATCCTAAACGCCGAAAATCATGGGGACTGCCTGGTCATATTCCGTCATCGACGCCCAAACCGAATATTCACGGATCCAAAGTGATGCTGTGTATCTGGTGGGACCAGCTGGGCGTTGTGTACTATGAGCTGCTCAAACCATCCGAAACCATCACAGGGGAACTTTACCGACGTCAGTTGATGCGCTTGAGTAAGGCACTCAAAGAGAAACGGCCACAATTCAACGACAGACATGACAAGGTGATACTGCAGCATGACAATGCCCGACCCCATGTTGCAAATGTCGTGAAAAAGTACTTGGAAACGCTGAAATGGGAGGTTTTATCCCACCCGCCGTACTGTCTAGACATTGCCCCTTCCGACTATCACTTGTTCCGGTCAATGGCACACGATTTGGCTGACCAGCACTTCGGTACTTACGAAGAAGTCAAAAATTGGGTCGATTCCTGGATTGCCTCCAAGGACCAAGACTTTTATCGACGCGGGATTCGAATGCTACCTGAAAGATGGGCCGAGGTCGTAGCTAGCGACGGGCAGTACTTTGATTAAAAAATATGTAGCCACTTTTTTATAATAAAGCCTTAAACTTTTGAAAAAAACGGTCACTGCAAAGTTGTACTCCCAATATACAGGGTGTCCCAAAACTCAACGATAATCTGAGACCGGATGAAAGGCCAAGTTATACCAGTTCTGGGAAAAATACAAAAAAAAATCCATATCACTCAGTTCAGCGATAATAGACATTTAAAAAAAAAAGTTGAAATTCGATACCCTTGGTCGCATTTTCAAGTCCTGTGATCACCAATGTCACAATTTCGCTGTGATTTTTTAAATTTCGTGATCTTCATTAACGATGCTATTAATCGCAACTACAAATTAATGCAAAAAACATTGTTAATTTAATAAAATAAGTTAAGTTTTAGTGAGTCATGGTTCACAAAAATATTGTTACTTAACTTTGACACTTCATTTTGAAAAAAAAATGTACTACACTACCCTTGGCAAGTTGTTTCAAAAGATGGCGCATTTAATCAAGATTTCAAAATGGTGCAACACTTGCCACTTTTCTTGCCATTAAAAATGTTATTTCTTATTTTTTTCAAATTGAGCTCATTTTGAACAACTCAACACTAGGAATTTTTGTTACTAAAATGCTATTTTTTGTTTCTGGTCTGAAATAAAATTATTATTTTTAGTAAAGAGGTAATTGAGTCAGTTAATAACCAATTTTTATTGTAAAAAACATATGTTTTTTACAATAAAAATTGGTTATTAACTGACTCAATTATCTCTTTACTAAAAATAATAGTTATTTCAAAAGATGGCGCATTTAATCAAGATTTCAAAATGGTGCAACACTTGCCACTTTTCTTGCCATTAAAAATTTTATTTCTTATTTTTTTCAAATTGAGCTCATTTTGAACAACTCAACATTAGGAATTTTTGTTACTAAAATTTGTTATTTTTTGTTTCTGGTCTGAAATAAAATTATTATTTTTAGTAAAGAGGTAATTGAGTCAGTTAATAACCAATTTTTATTGTAAAAAACATATGTTTTTTACAATATGTTTTTTAATAAAATATGTTTTTTACAATAAAAATTGGTTATTAACTGACTCAATTACCTCTTTACTAAAAATAATAATTTTATTTCAGACCAGAAACAAAAAATAACAAATTTTAGTAACAAAAATTCCTAATGTTGAGTTGTTCAAAATGAGCTCAATTTGAAAAAAATAAGAAATAAAATTTTTAATGGCAAGAAAAGTGGCAAGTGTTGCACCATTTTGAAATCTTGATTAAATGCGCCATCTTTTGAAACAACTTGCCAAGGGTAGTGTAGTACATTTTTTTTTCAAAATGAAGTGTCAAAGTTAAGTAACAATATTTTTGTGAACCATGACTCACTAAAACTTAACTTATTTTATTAAATTAACAATGTTTTTTGCATTAATTTGTAGTTGCGATTAATAGCATCGTTAATGAAGATCACGAAATTTAAAAAATCATAGCGAAATTGTGACATTGGTGATCACAGGACTTGAAAATGCGACCAAGGGTGTTGAATTTCAACTTTTTTTTTAAATGTCTATTATCGCTGAACTGAGTGATATGGATTTTTTTTTGTATTTTTCCCAGAACTGGTATAACTTGGCCTTCCATCCGGTCTCAGATTATCGTTGAGTTTTGGGACACCCTGTATATTTGAAACAAATCGGATCGTAGTAGGCAATGGAACAAAGAAAAAACCTTTTTGATTTAAATAGATCCTATATAAATTAAATATTTTTTTCAAGCGGTGTATAGTTTAATATTCGCTCGAGTTCAATATTCATCAGAGTTTAATATTGATTAGAGTTTGTCAATAAAAAATTCCCAATCTTTCGGGTTTTTCAAATCGGTTTAAAATTACAAATAGTTTCCCCTAGAAGAGAGCAAAAAAATGTCGCTATCTCCTGTACCCTAGATTCATATTTGATATTATTACCGCGAAGTTTCTCAAAAAAAAAAAAACATTTCTGAGCAACTTTATATCACCGTGTGACAGTTCTGTAAGAAACCATCCAAGTCCCCACAAAATCCGATATCGACATACAATCCTTTTTTAAATCAATGTCACATACGATGGCTATAAACCGTTCTATGGTTTTTTAGTGCAATTCATGCAAACTAGATGGCGTTATAAGGAGCAAAATTTGGTCAAAGTTCAATTATCGCGAGGGGGAAAGATTCGAGTGCACGTAAAAATGGTAAAATCGAACAAAGTATAAAAACAACAAACGGTGTGTGAAAAATGTGGCGTGGCTTTATGCTAGAACAAGCAAAACAACTGCGTCAAAGCATTCCATACATCATG
The DNA here is from genome assembly GCA_964007375.1 of Ophion obscuratus. Taxonomy (NCBI): domain Eukaryota; kingdom Metazoa; phylum Arthropoda; class Insecta; order Hymenoptera; family Ichneumonidae; genus Ophion; species Ophion obscuratus. The sequence continues at coordinate 33,205,449 of OZ023323.1, forward strand.
AAGGAACGTTACGACACCATGTAACATGTCCGTCACACTCGCTTCATTGCTTTATAACTAGCCAGCTGATAATATTTTTCAAAAACTGAATAATGCGGATCTTTTATTTATTAAAACCTACCATAAAGTCAACTATTTTTAACATTTTTAGGTTGTTGAATTATGAAGGGTTCAAGGGTACCTGGTTATTTCTGTCTTGTTGTCCAGTGTGCCATCCTTGAAGATTTTTCACCTATTTTGGTAGCTATTCGCTATTGTAATCGGAAGCAAGGCCCAAACAAAATACAATCATTCTTTTGAAACTTTTAAATATTTGTATATATATATATATATATATATATATATATATATATATATATATATATATGTATATATGTGTATATACATATATATATATATATATATATATATATATATATATATGTGTGTATACATATACATATACATATATATATACATATATATACGTATATATATATATATATATATATATATATATATATATATATATATATATATATATATATAAGGGATATTTGGTACTACGTGTACAAAATGCATTTTACTTTACAACGCAATTAACAGTTTGCAATTAAATTGCAAGGAGGTCCGATTTTCCTGATTGTTGCTGCAAAATAATTGTAAGCGATCGAATATGCATGAATGAAGAGAGCCGCAGTTTTATTCAGTGCCATAGGCGATGCACTTCGAATCCAAATGAAATCTTGTCTCGCTTATCCTCCCCCCGTCTCGCCTCCCCCACTCCACCTACTCCTCCGCCACTTCGCCCCTAGCCTGCGTCTCCTTCACGTTCTCAACCTCATGCTCTCCTCGTCCCGGGCTCCGACCCCTCGAGCGCCGAAGACATTCGCCAGGTTTATTACAACTCGGAGCATTTTGCGAGCAACAGTGGCAGTGTAAATATCAGCTGGAATGAGGTATCGCTGCCCCCCGGGGAACTTCTTTCCCTTCGCATATCCGACGAGGTCTCTCTCTCTCCCTCTCTCTCTCTCTCTCTCTCCCTCTCTCTCTCTCTCTCTCCCTCTCTCTCTCTCTCCCTTTCCCTGTCTCTTCTTCCCCCATACACAGGGTGTCCACATACCAAGGTTCGATTTTGAAAGTTTCAAAGTAAAAAATTAATATAAAAAGGAACTCGTAACACTCAGTGTTCGGTATATATATTTTTCCGTAAACGACGTTATTTTTCGTCCAAACAAATGTTTTTTTACTTAGACAAAGTTACCAAACGACGTGTTTTAAAGTAATTGAGACTGCATTTTTCGTAAAGAAGAAAAAATTTTGTTGCTTGTACGAAAAATATTTATTTTTTCAAATAATTGTCGATCACGATTTATTTTGATCAAGATGAAAAAACACGGTTGTTATTTGTGATTTAAATAGTGCATTTACATCACGCCGCGGTGTTCAGTATTTATTGGGTCCAATCAAATATTGAATGAAACAAAATATAACACTTCCAGTTTGGAGGACACCCTGTAAGTATACATATGTGCGCATTTATATGAATTTGTGTTAAATATATATATATATATATATATATATATATATATATATATATATATATATATATGAATATATTAAATGAAGAAAAGCACAAATTCATAGCAAGCGCACCTATATCTATGCCTCCAGTCCATGAATTGGACCTCCAGTCCAAGCGCACCTATATATATATATATATATATATACATATACACCTCCAGTCCATGAATATTCACGATGGTAATCATTCGTATAATTGCGTAGCGGTAGCCCTTGATAAAACTATCGCCCCCGGTAATAATAATACACGCCCTTAAGCCCGCGTAATCCGGTGGTTCACGAAGGAGCCTCAAGAATCGTCTGCTGTCGCAAAAAGGAACAGGAGTGAAAATAAAGATAGAAAACAAAAAAAAAAGCAAGACGGGAAAATCGCGGTCTCTATGAATAATATGCGTATCTAATAACATGTATATAAATATATATATATGGAGGGGGGGGGGGGGCTGTTTTTTCTGACGATGATCGGTAACTCTTCCTCCCATCCCAAATATCGTAGGGTGCCCATATTTTTCGACCATAGTGTATCTAGATGGCTTTTTCTGCCACTCGTCCACTTACGATTCAAATTTACATAAAAGATAGAATCATTTGTAAAGTCTGCTATCAATTCTACATAGCGCAGTAGTTGATTCCATCCCAAATTCCAAGAATTGATCGTTCATCCCAAGATTAGAAAGTCAGGCTTTAATTTTTGTCATTGGATTTCCGTCATTAACGAAAAATCATATTTGTCTACCAGGGTAAGAGAAAACACCCCGAAAATCGCGATGAATCGAGGACCACCGAGAGATTGGGGTAGTGAAACTTTGAAAATTTGCGAAAAATTGATAGATCATCGTATCCCCATCATCGGAGCGGCATTTCAAAGCTCTTTCGATACCGAACGAAATGAGCTCGGGCACGAGTACCTACTCCGCAGGGAGAAGGCGCTAGAGCCGCTGAAAGAGCGCTGTTTCGAAACCTCGAACACGCGCTGTACGTGCGTTTTGTTTTCACCCACGCGACTCTTGCGTTCTTCGTGCGGTCCCTTTTCTTTTCTCGTGGATATGTGGAAAAGGCCTCAACGTTTCGTATACGTAAGACAGAGGGAGAGCGAGAGAGAGCGAGAGGTAGGTCGCGTTGCGTTTTGAGTGAGTTATTGCGAGGCCACCAACCCGTTCTGCGAACTTCTCGTATATTAAGAGCTATCCCCTGGAAATAAGCCACAAAACTCAATGAGATCCGGCTAACATAACAATTACGAGCGCAAACAATGCCTTGGACTCGACCCTTCCCCTCCTCGCTCCTACGGCCTATAACTTTTGCAGCGCATGCAGCAAATATATATTTTCCGAGACAGGAAGGATAAAGGATTTAAGGATCGCGATAGGAATTTTTTGCAGAAGCAACATGTAAATATATATTTATACATATATGTATTTGTATAGAAAAATTATATTGAAAAATTCGGTTTAATAATGTAATTCTTAAAAGTTCACATACAAATATATTGTATATACGTTATCTTGAGAATTTTTGTTGTGTTATCATTGTCCTTATAATTTTCATAATTATCATTATGATTATTATTATTAGTACCGTTATTATTATTCTGATGAGAAAAACTATAATTTGGCAAGAGGCCATTCTTCGTAAAAAAATGTCGATGCAAAGATATTTAAGAGAAAACATTCTATCACATTTATAAAATAATTATGTTTGCGTAAAAACAAAAAAAATACATATACATATATATATATATATATATATATATATATATATATATATATATATACTGGCAAGAGACTATTTTTCATAAAAAATTTCGATGCAAAGATGCAGTGATATTAAAGAACATTACTTTATGTTCATAATATAATTATCTTTACATACAAATAAATAAACACAAACAGATAACATAACATAATTTATTCCAAAGTATGCCCTCGTTGGGCTTTTACAGGGTTTCTTAAAATTACGGCATAACTTATAACTAGTGACGAACAATGTTTTCTGCACAAAAATCGGGCCTGCCTCGTTGCGTTTCTTCCGCGGTCGTAAACACAAACATATATATATATATATATATATATATATATATATATATATATATATATATATATATATATATATATATATATATATATATTTATTTATTTATTTATATATATATATATATATATATATATATGCGTGTTTATTTATTTGTATGTAAAAATAATTATATTATGAACATAAAGTAATGTTCTTTAATATCACTGCGTCTTTGCATCGAAATTTTTTATGAAAAATAGTCTCTTGCCAAAGTATAACAAATGTTTTATGAAGAATAATCTCTTGCGAAAATATTTATTATCTTATGGAAATAATAATGATAATAATAACAGCAGGACAAATAATAATGATTACAAAAATGATGGGAACGATGACAAGCACAAAAAATCTTCACAATCGTGGAAATAAATTTTACGTAAATAAATTAACGAATAAATTGAAGAATCGATAGCTTTTTTTCCCGAAGAATATTTTTTTACCAAACAGGATTGAGTTGACAAGGAAGAATCGTGAACGGTGCCTACAAATAACCGACCCCCCCCCCCCCCTCCCCTTAATTCTCTCCCTCGCTGCCGGCCGCACCTGAATTTTCTACGTGTGAACGAACGTCGGGCGCAACGATAGGAAATATAATTTGACATCTCTTTTAGTGGAAACAAGTAGTGAGAAAAAAAGAAAAAATAAGAAATAAACGAATGAAATGTATTCCCGCGTGTGTTCCTCCTACGTGCACCCGCGCGAGGAATGAGCAATTCACGTGAGGCACATAACGGACCCGATTAGGCTGAGTTATATCGTTTACCTCCATTACCGGGCGCGTCTTTTATTTATCGTATATTTGCATTGAGTTTCTTAATCCGACTGGTTTTCGTACTCCGAGTTGAAACGCACACTGAATTTTTACGTTATTATTATTATTATTATTATTATTATATACATGTACATGGTTATTTCTTTCTGTCTGTTTCCCTCTCTTTCTGGCGTTCCCGTGTCCCGCACCCAGTTTAGAATTATTTTCAAAAAAACCTCCGAAGCGTCTTCATTCGAGCGTGACGTGAGGCCATTTTGGACAAAACGCGTGTCTCACTTATCGAAGAAAAGGAGAAATGATCGACGACGATTTAGGATGGTAAATAAACGGCCAAATTGCTTGATTTACGATGTTCTCGGAATTGAATTGAGTCGATGGAGCAACAATTTTTTTTCCCCCCAATTCCAAGCACGATGGCGGTACGATGTCTCTCCAATTTTAGCTCGATCGAGGAATTTATATAGAAATTGTCTGAAATGAATTCTTCGATCTTTTATTTATTTTTATTGATTAAATAAATTATTTTCTTTATAAATAAATTAATTAAAAAAAATAAAACGCATGTACGGATAGTAAAATTGAATAATACAGTAGAGCGTCGATTATCCGAATGAATTGGGACGCCTTTCGGATAGCCGACCAGCAATATTCCGTAGGCGAAAAAAAAACATTGATACTTTCAATATGATAAAATGTACATATATATGTAAAAATACAATGAACTATTACATGAACTAAACTAAAATGAACATACAATGAACAATGAACATACATGAACATACAATGAACTAAAAAAACATGTACTATTAACTATGTTAATAGTACATGTACATTGAACTATGTTAATAGTTCATGTACATTTAACTATGTTAATAGTACATATACATTTTTGGTGAATAACCATTGTATCATTGAATGATATAGAACGAAATTAAATATGTATTTAAAAATAATCGACACTATCACAACTTTGGGTTCTTATGTATTCATTTTTTTTAAAGTCGACAATTTTTTTCTGCTTCACAACGGAAGCTCGTTTCCCTGCTGCCACATTTGGACTACTAGCGGAAAGCAAAGTGCGCGCGAGCGCAGACCGAAAGACTGGAGTGGACGTACAACCATGTGTACAACGTGCCACAATGGATAGGGCGTAATCGTTCGAATAACTCAGCATTCGGATGAACAAAATTATCGTTTAGATAATTGATATTTTGGATAACCTAAATCGCCATTCGGATAATTGACGTTTCGGATAATCGACACTCTACCGTAATTTGTAAAATTTAATAACACGATACAAAATTCATTAGAATAAACGATAACGAAACAATTAATGTCTATCAATCAATATTTCGAATAATTTTCCAAAGTTGAATTTACAATCATTGAAACACGAGTTCGACCATGCCAGGGAAGACAAAGTGCAAAAATTATCTTCCTCGCGAAGGAAGCCGATAGTAATATCGATTAAGGGGTTAGGCCACTCTAGAGGCCGAAAAAATAGGCTTTTTGGGGATTTTTTTCTTCAGAAATACTACAAAATACATCGAGATTACAAAAAAGGGTGTTTATTATACATATGAGTGATTGTATACAATATTTTTGTTAAGCGATCAATTGCAAAATGGCGACTGTACTGCGTTTATCTCAAAACTGAATTTTTTAAGTTGGCCGGAAACATAACTCAGACAATTTTCAACCGATTGACTTGATATGTTGAATATATCTTGAAAAATACATTGTCCATGGAAGTACGTAGGATTTTTTTTATATTGCATAGTTCATTCTTTATTAACAATTATCTGACGATTTTTTAGGCAAATTTTTGGAAAGTGACAAATTTGCCTCAAAAATCGTTTCCGGACAACTTAAAAAATGCAGTTCTGAAATAAACGCTGCACAGCCGCCATTTTGAAATTAACCGCTTCAAAAAAATTATTGTATATAGTCACTGATATGTATGATAAACACCCTTTTTTGTAATCTCGATTAATTTGGTAGTTTTTCAGAAAAAAAATCCCAAAAAGCCTATTTGTCCGGCCTCTAGAATGGCCTAAGGCCTTAATACATTAATACTTAATAAATTGTTAAGGCCAGGCGATAATAATACCGATCAACAAAACAAATTAACAATTAATACCAATTCAAATACAAGAAACTACAAACTTTTTTTTCATACCCGAAAAAATAAAATCCAGAAGAGGAAAGTAAATAAAAGGCTGACCCAGTCGCTTTATCGATATAACGCTCGTTTTTTTTTTCATTTTCTTTTTTTGCTCGTTATCTTCTTCTCCGTCTCGCACGATTGCGTTGATCGAATCGAACGGAATTGCGTGCTCCGGTCTTTTCTCATTGTCACACGTCTGTATACTCTCGTGCCGCGTATGACTCTATAATAAATTTCGTCCGCGTGAAATGTGGAGAAAAAAAAACAAACGCAAAAAAAACACGGGAAAGAAAAAGAGAAAAAAAAATTAAACGAGCATAAAGTACGGGAAAAAAAATCGAGAGAGCCGCGACGACGCCGACGACGACGATGACGAAGATTACCCGGGTACAGGGGATCGTGTTCGACAACCTGTTGCTCGGGGACGCACGGCGAGAGCAGAGAGAGGGAGCCCTCCGGGCACCCGGTAAAATCGTCCCGCGTCTATACACACATTCGTACTTGTATATCTGTATAGCCCGTCCAATATTTCATCGAGCCGGAAGAGCCATCCGCGCAAGCAGAGTGCCGGGACCAGCGATACGTTGGACCCATTTGCGTGGGACGTATCGCAGCGGACGAGAGAAATTCCGGATCCACCGTATACGAACCGCCGTAACACATGTTTCACATGCTACGGCTTGACATGCACGTTGACACGAGACTGCCGGTGAAAAAATAATTTTCATTTATGATGCAAAATATATTACATTTTTGCATATATATATGTATTCGAATCATAAATATATGAAAGTATTTTTATTTGTAAAAAGAATAATATACAGGGTGTTAGGAAGGTCGATGAAAAGCCTTAAGGGGTGATAGGGGTATATATATTCGATCATAAAAATATGGAAGTATTCTTATTTGTAAAAATAATAATATAGAAGGTGTTAGGAAGGTCGATGCAAAGCCTTAAGGGGCGATAGGTCACTTCGTTGGGAACATATCTAACCTAGATTACCTTAGTCCAAAGCCTGAGGATTTCGCGCTATCATGGTAAATATGATTTATGGAATTTTTCCTAAAATTAGGTACTAACTCGTTCATAATATTCAAACAGACAATAATTGGTAACTAAAAACTTATTTGCGTCTTAGCTTAATATGTATTGAATCGACAAACACCAATACAGTCATCTGTATTTACACAACTAACTAAATGGGACATGTTGAATAATTCAAAACTCGTCAAAGAATAAAAATACGTCTTATGTTAAAGCTATTTTTTAAAAACAGCATTAAGGGGTTATATACAGGCCCAAAAAAATCAATTTTTCAAGAACTTTTCGTGAGAAGACCTTTAAATCAATTAATGTAAAAATTTGTATACATATTATGGTAACTTTCAACTGTATTTCAACATTTTTTATTTGTAAAAATAATTATTTTGAAAGCTGCTATAGCTGATCTCCGGGAGCACCTCCGGACTGGATCATCTGGAATGAAAAAAAAACAAAAATATTTCGTTAATATAATGGATTATCTTGTAATTGATCAAAGAAATAAGCAAAATGATATTTTTAGATCAAATGGCGGCTTCTAAAAAAATCGATTTTTGACAAAAATTTAGGCCTTGAATTGTTTATAAAATGGAAAATATTTATCGGTGAGAAAAAACCTTTGATTAATTACTGAAAAATATACTTGAAAAGATTGTGTTAACATTTGAGACAAGACATTTTCTATCTGTGTACTTAAATATATGTACATTGCGAAAATAAAATTTAAAAAAAATCGATTTTTCGAAAATTGCAACTCTATATAACTTCTTAACATAAGATCTAATTTTGGGATTTTTTAAAAATCATATACTTACCGGGATAACTCGACTAATCCTTAGACTTTGGACTAAGGTAACCTACGTTAGATATGTTCCCCCTAAGGGACAATGCTCGTGGTTTCAAACTTATTCAACATAATTGAGACCTAAAAGCACTTACTACTGGCATATTTATTTATCTTATGATTGGCACATTCGAAATATTGAATTTATTAGAGTTTCAATAATTTTTGTTTCTTAAACCTTACATAAGGATTATCTTGGACACCCTGGTGTTCAAGATGATCCCCAGGAACATCTTGCCCCTATATTGAGTTTTTCTTTTATTGGGGAGAAATTAGGTAAATGTAAATAAAAATTTGCTGGAGTTTACAACACTTTTTTATATATTACATAGGTATACAACATAAACTAAACTTACAAGTTAAATTTCCATTATATTATGAGTTTTATTGCACCCAACTAGAATTAAACTAAACACGTCTTCTACAGTCAGTCTTAAATCACTTATGTATAATAATTATTATTTGTGAAATCAATCATACGTTAGTAGTGTATTTTGAACATAAATAGACAATCTGTACAACAAAAATAAAGTAGGTAAGTTATTTGTGTTCACGATGATCCTGGGGATCATCTTGTACACCTAGAAGGGAATCTCTTGCCCCAAACTCAACTTTTTCATTCATTACTCGGTAACATAATCCATAAATATTCCACTGTTGCCACGCCAACAAAAACGAAAATTGAGCATATTATAAAGCCACAATCACAACAATAATTGTAACTGACAGTATACGATAAAAAGTACTTAAGCTTAAAGTCAACGTTGACTTAGATCAACACATCATAGTTTTTATTTTTTTCCGTCGAAACAAGTTTGTTGCTCACAGCGCCATCGTGAATTGACTAACGCGGGGGGGGGGGGGGGGGGGTGCTACGTTATACTAAAGAATACCACTAGATAGCGTTAATAGTTTCGTCGCTATTGAAAATGATTATCTTACCTCATGGGATCGACTCGTACACCTTACGCCTATGTTATTTGTTGAAAAAAAATCATCTGCTTTTGGTTTTTCGCATGTCATTTCTACAAATGATATGAGTCGATTAAAAAGAAGGTTAAAAGGAAGACCTTTCTAGATAAAACAAATAACCAACCGTTTTTCTTTGACCCCGTAAAAAAAGTTATCATTTGTAGAAACGGCATGCGAAAAACCAAAAGCTGATGCTTTTTATTTCGAAAACCGCGGAACTTTTACCAAACTGAAAGTAAGACATGATCCGACCTACAAGTATTGACAGTTGCAGGATTATCCATTCATAAAAAGACGCCCTGTATAGTCGTAGTAATAGTTTTTTTTTCCTTGTATATGATCTTTAATGGTGATTACATAAATGCCCCTCCCTTATCATTTAAATCAATTCTTTTTAACTAGTTTTCTTATATATATCCTAAGTGCTAGTTTCTCAAATTGTCTGATGTAATCGCTTTGCCGATTGCATTTTCAGTTGCGCCTCTATTTTTCGGTCAATTTCTAACCCACTGCTATTTTCCAACCATTTCTCCAGTTTATTTACTATTTCTTGGTTTAGTTTTCCCTTAACTTTTCAATTTCAATTCAGTTCCATTTTCATTTTTATGCCTCTTTGTATTTTTGTTTCCAGCTCCCTTACATATCCATTCCCTACGCTTCCCATTGTTTCTTTCCTTTCTGTTCCCCAATTTGACGGGTTACCATTTATAATTGCTCTTACTTCTTCCCTTAGACATTTTATTCCCCCCCCCCCTACCATACCCTATCATCATTTCAAGTAGATAGGTACCTTGTAGCCCTTTTCCATACTTGGACTTCCATTTCCCTCCAGTCTGCTGTGGGTGTATACGTGTATATATATATATATATATATATATATATATATATATATATATGAACATAAATAAAATAATTGAATTAACATAAATAAAAAATCGTCATATTAATAATAATAATTATAATAATGATGAATAATTCTTCAAAAATTATTACAATTATTATTATTATTATTATTATTATTGTCAGTGTGACAAAATGAGCCCAAAAAAAATGGAAAATCGCGTGAACGATGAGAAACACGAAAAAGAAGTGAGGAGAGAGAGGAAGAGAGAAAGTAAAAGCGGGAGAACCGAGAGAGTTCTGTGTCGCGATCGACGATCAAGATATCGCTCGCTACGAGAGAATATCCATATTAAATGGATGAGGAAAATAGAGAAAGAGATAGAGAACGGGAGATCGATAGAGCGAGAAAAAAAAGGAAAGAAAAACAAAGGGTACCGAGTAAGATCGAGCGAGAGCTCGACGAGACCGTGCGGCATTGATAAAAATCTGATGTAGCGCCACACGACAGTTTACATACAGAAGACCTGTTGCATCCTCGCGTTCTCGCGGTGGCGCCGAGCGGGGCGTGTTCCGCGATCGAATCGACTCCTATATACCTACTTCTCGTGCGCGCTTAGGGTGCACTCCCAAGTATATAATGATTCAGGTAATGATACACCTATAGTATATATATATATATATATATATATATATATATATATATATATATATATATTCAGAATAAAGGAGAAGGGATCGAATTATTGTCCACGTGACGAGGTGGGCTTACCGAGTCGAGTTTTGCTCCGAATGATCCTCGCTCTCGCGTGACGAACGCCATCGGTAGTGGAAAAAAAAATTCTACATAGATATATATACTTCTTCCTCGACATTCGTGACACAACGAAAGCGACGCCGACGCGCCTTGAAGGAACGAGGCCCCGAGGAGGGCTTTGTCCATTTATGCGAGAAAAAAAATATAAATATATGTAACAAATTTGAAAGAAATAATAATAATAATAATAATAATAAAGTACAAAATGAGGAAGAAAAAAAGACTAAACGTGGGTCTAAATCTTGCCCGAGATTATTATAGGTATTTGAGGCAAAGTATTTGCATGAATATACAGCTGGTGCTTTTTTTCGAGATGTTCAAGTCAATAGGGCACAAAACCTGGAACGACCAGACGACGTGTTCTCTCACTCTCTCTGTCTATCTGAACCTTTTTTCCGTCCTTTTTCTGACGCCCCCCCCCCCCGCCACTCGCACTCTTTGTCCGGTTAATTCGATAATTACAAATCCGCCACGGAAATTCGAGGCTCGTTATTATTTTGTGCAATAAGCGTGCATGCGTCGTCGCCTGTCGAGCCGCGAGGAGAAAGCATTAAAAAAGGATACAACAACAACAACGAAAAGTTGAGTGTACGGAAAAAAGGAGTAGAGGAGGATGGAAGGGGGAATACTAGTCGAGAAAGGAGAATCCTGCTGGCATATATATATATATATATATATCATTCCGAAAGTGAATTCAGGGAAATAGCGAGTGATCCTCTCTCTGTCTTTCTCTATCCCTCCGTCTCTCACTATAATTTCAGGATTGCCCCAAATTTCTTCCAAGCACCGTATCTGCATAATCCTTTGAGAAGGATCTTAAAAGGAGCAATATTCTCAGGAATCAGGCCCGGTGTCCACTCTCGCGAAGAACGAAGTGGAGAGAGTTAGAGACAAAAAGAGCCGGCAAAAGAGACAAAGAGAGAGAGAGACAGAGAGAGAGAGAGAGAGAGAGAGAGAGAGAGAGAGAGAGAGAGAAAGAGAGAGAGAGAGAGGGAAGAGAGAGATATGAAGTTGAAGTTTTCATCTTTAAAATGCAATGAAAATGATATATGTTTTAACCACCCACTATTTGTGGCAGATTTAACCTACGAAAATTACTCAAAAGGTTATTTAGAATTCTGATTAGAAGTCTATAACGTAAATGTGCAAAAAAACGATTTTCAATAATAATATAAATAAAAATAGAAGGCAAGTTGAAAAGAATGTTCGTTGCATCCCAACGTTGCAAACTTCATCATCATCATAAGAGAAAGAGAGAGAGAGAAAGAGACAAAGAGGACCAGAAAATCTCATAACTCTTTGTAATAGCTAATATCTCACAGGAGTCGTATAAATGTGAATCGGTTACTAGTTACCAGTTTACATGTTACAAAGATTTATCGTAGCTCGCGAGTGTGTGTGTGTATATATATATATATATATATATATATATATATATATATATATATATAGGGTGTCCCATTTAAATAGACCCACTCAAATATCTCCTAACTGCTAACGACGCTGAAATATGCTTAAGAGAAAAGTTGAATGGTTCCACGGGGCATATTTAGGATATGAATAGATTTTATTCACATGAAAGCGTCGAGTTGGTTTTTTGTCCCGCTTTTTTTAAATACGATGACTTATATTTATTTCCCGAGTTCCAACGTATACCCTTGCAGATTTTAACGTATTACCCATTCCCAACTGAACCCTTTCCTATCACTCCCTACCCGCACGTCGCTAATCTAACACAACGTTTCGTTGCATCCACAGCCTAGCCATCTTACGCTATACTATACAGCTTTTGCCGAGGGTACGGGGAAATTGTGGAAAACCCGTACCGGTAAATGCGGCCCCACATGCTTCTGAGTCTCTGGTGCATAAACGTTTCACTCAAGTATGTACATCTCAGAAGTACTAGCCTTCCGCTAGCTGGTTGATCCGCCAGCAATCGGCTATGCAAAACGCGGCTGAATTCGAAATACCGCTCAACTACCAGTGTCAACAATACGGTCACACATATTTTAATGCGTAGTTTGTGCTTTAGAAAATGTGTGAGCCATTTTTCTTTATGATCGAGTCGTCTTTCATACGTCTTTTACGCGTTAATATGTCGATGTTAATTTACCTGAAACATGTTTTAGTATGATCTGGAGTTTTGAAGATATTCGAGTGACTTTATTTAAACGAAATACCATATATATATATATATATATATAGGGAGAGAAAGAGAGAGATGCAGAGAATGGTAGGGAGAGAAATAAATAAAGCAGTATGAAGTGTTGCACCCAAGGGAAGATGTAGCACGAGCGCAATTCTCTTTCCCGAGGCGCTCAATATCCCTGTGAGTCTGCCACTCCACCAATTAAAATACACTTTTAATCGTTCTACTCCTCGAGCCATACCTAATTGCTGACCTATTACGTTGTCTCTCCAGGCGAGGCAACGCACTACAGTGGGAACAAGAAAGATAAAGAGAAAGGGAGACAGAGAGAGAAAGAGCGAGAGAGAAAAAGCAAAATCGAAGGTTTTGGGCTCGAACGAATGCATCGCACTCGAGCCAAAAGGGCACACGAGCTTTTTTCATTATATAGAGCCCCCATACTCAGGACAGCAAAGAGAGCCCAGAAATCATTCGGATCTTCCTCTACCCCCCCCCCCCCCTCCCCCCAACCCTCTGCTCTCTCGCAGACGAGAGTGAGAAACAAAAAATCTGGAGCAGACATTTTACAGCAGGGTCAGAGGGGAGTGGGTTTTCAGAAGGGCAAGGGGTGTGACACGACTTGCACACGAGGAATTCTTTCAAAACTCTTCGTTTTGCACTTTATTTTTGGCTGCCACCCCTTCGAGACGAACCCTCCTCTCGGCTCCTCACCTGATTCACGAACGTTCTCGTAATTCGCGAACGTTCGATCTCTGACGAGATTACCCAGGCCGAAAAAACAATGTTGAACAATGACGAACAATGGAAACGAATATGCCTTGTTCATCCTCAACTTCGACGACACGAGTCGAAATTTTCAGCCTATCTTAAAGGCCTTTGATCCTATGTCAGCCTCACTTGAGTCTGTTTACTGCTAGAAGTCCTACTATGGGCCGCCACATGCTCTTCCTTTGCTGCTTACCTCCTGCATAGGCCTTTATACTCCTACCTAGCCTAGCTGAAGTCCCCGAGTAGAAATATTGTCAGGCTGGCCTGATATTTGATCTGCGCCTGATCACCTTGTAGTACGAAGGCCTTACTTAAGTTTGCCTTAATTTGCCTGATCAAGCTGGGGTCAGGCGGTGGTCGAGCAACCGGACTTACGGCTTACTTCAATTCGCCTGACCCGGCTAGCTTCAGGCGATGTCAAGCAACTGGACTTGCTTACATCAATTTGCCTGATCCACCTTACTTCAAGCAATCATCATGTAACTGGACTTCTACAGTTTGGCGCTAAAAACGGGCCTAACCTCATCTTGTCAACTGATGGACAGACATGAGAGAAGCACGAGACATATTATTAATCACTTTATACATTTTTACATATAACGTGTACGTTGTGAATAAAATGGACAAATACAATCGGAAGAAAATTGCGCAACGACTGCGTCTACGTGAATAGCGGGCTTTGAATAAGGGAAAAAACAAGAAATAATACAGCAGCAGGTTAGTATAACAATTAATTTTTTTCAAAGCCTTACAATTCTTAATTCTATAAATATAAATTCGATTAAATCTGACTATAAATTAACCATACGCCAAATTATATATGCATTGGTTAAAATATTTATTATGATATATTTGACAGATCCGGAACAGATCCTCTCAGCGAGGAACAACTCGAAATTCCTGAGGATTGGCATGTGTTGGCGCTACCACTATGTAAGTAGATTTATATTTGTTTTGTGTATCGCTTTTATTTTCCTTTACTTGGTCCGTCTCCTTTGTCAGAGTAGAAAAAGGGACAGCGTAGGCCATCAAAATAATGGTAAGCTGACAGCGTAGTTCAATCTGGTAAATGTTTTGCCATCGGTGCTGATTAGCCCGGACAGCGTAGGCTAACCGAATAATGATAAGTTGACTGCGTAGTTCAGTTAAAGGGTAAGCCACTGTAAATTTTTTGAAAAATCGATTTTTTTTTATTGGCTTAAAAAATAGTTTAAACCCTCTAGTTTAAAAATAGTTTAAATCCTTTTAACTTCTTTTTTTAATTTTTTCCAATAAAAAACTATTCGCAAAACTTTAAACGCGTTTTTCTCGAAACATGGTTTTTCAAAATGGCACGCAGCATAACTCGAACAATTTTCATTTTTTTTACTTGAAATTTTAACCAGATGTGAACATTTACATTATCTTGAGAATGTCGATCGGAATTTTCAAGAACTTTATTTATTGATTTTTTATTAACAAAAAACTTGCCGTTTTTTTCGTCAAAAATCAATTTTTTTTTTCAAACGCACGCCAAATCCACAAAAATTGATACTTTTTAAAATCCGATCGACATTCTCTAGTTATAGCCCTCTAGATCAATGGTTTTTTTTTTGTTCTAGATTCAAAAGTGCACCAGTGGTGCTACGTGCCGCGGAGCCCTGGAAGCAAAACATGTCCCGGGAAGATAGCTGTGGAACCACCATTTTGTTTTTTTTTTTACTGTAAAAAAATTTTATAATAAAGTTTAATGTATGCCCGATAACACCATTAAAAGTTTTTTTTCAAATACCTTCAATTTCGGGAGCAAAAAATTAGTGAAAACACCTTTTTTTTGGGCCGTTACAGTGGCCTTACTCCTTAATTGAAAGTAATTCCATCGGTGCAATTTAGCCCATAAGAAATGCACTTCGGATGGACATTACATTCACTGAACTGCACTACGCTGTCAACTTACCATTATTTGGTTGATCTTCGCTGTACGGACTCTCCTGCTTCGATTCTAATTTTCATTAAAAAAATGACCGCTCGCAGCTTTTGCAACAATTTTTTTTCTTCTTTAAAGTAGATAATTGGATAGTGAAAAAAAGGAAAAAAAATAGAGCTCAAATTTGTGCCACCCTAATAAAATAATGTGCATACCTTATATAGATATATATATGTAGGCATTGAATTCTAAGTGGGATACACATTTTCGTATTTTTCAGTGGCTGTCATTTCGAAATATAGGGAACACGGAATAGAAGTTCTTTCGAAGCAAATTGGACAAGCCGTTGGAGCTTTATGAAGGCCTGAAAAAAACGAACAGAACGCCCAATGTAACGTTTCCTAAAAACGTCTGGTCATAGAAACGTTGAGCTCTATTTACTTTATTCACGAAGTTTCTTAAGTTTTTGATTAAAAAATATATTAGTTTATTTCAAGTTTTTGTTCTATTACAAATACAAGAAAAATGATGTTTGTTTTCCACATAGATATATGTGAAAAATATATGTGATAGATTTTATATTAAGATTAAAAAATAAACGATCAGCGTTATGTATAAAGTCTTGCCTTTTTCTCTTTTGTGTATGCGTTGTATTTTTTATTTCAGGAATAAATCGGTCATCCTGAGCCGTGAAAAATCATATGATTTTTCAGTTTGATCAAGCCGTGAAAAATTAAGCTCTAATCAGGCCTTAATTTTTTACGCTGATCAGGCCTTGATCGTCTACACTGATCAGGCCTTGATTTTTTACCCTGATCAGGCCTTGATAGTTTACCCGGATCAGGCCTTGATTTTTTACCCTGATCAGGCCTTGCTTTTTTACCCTGATCAGACGGAAGTCAGGGATTGTGTTTCAAAAATGATCAGGGCTTGATAAAAAATTCTGATCAAGGCTGGAAAAAGAAATCAGGATGCCTGATCAGGTGTTTATTGTAGCTGGAGCAAGATTTCTACTCGGGTCGCTGCAGCTTCTCTTTTGATTGTGTTTGGACCTATCGTGCATTTGGCTGTTTCGACGACACGAGGGTGGGGATGGTTGCATTCGGAAGAGAGGGTCTGATAGTTTTCAGTAACCGTCATGCATTGGACTATGTAGGACCGTGCGTTCGCCGTAGAGGCCTACTTTTCCAATGACCTTTCCACTATTTCCACCCAGCGAACCTTTCGCATTCGCTTCAAACTTGCCCCTGCAGCTCCAGCAACTCTCCAAAGTGGAAGAAATGGATCCTGGGAAAACAGTTACAATATTTTTTATAGGAATTGCCCTCATGTACGCATGTATACGCTGATCCCTATAGCAGGCACGCATGCATACGTATACACGGAAAAAAATAAATAGTACAAAATACAGGGGCTACACAGTTCCCATTGGACTCGAGCGATTGCACAGCGATATTACCTGAAGTGCTCAAAATACAGTGTGCTCAATTACCTGAAGCTCATGTGCTCATATTACCTGAAGTGCTCATGTGCTCATATTACCTGAAGCTGAAGCTCACGTGCTCATATTACCTGAAGTGCTCAAAATACAGTGCGCTCAAAGTAAATTATTACAGTTCCTATAGTGTCCTCTTTGGACTCGGACCGCCCTACTATATCTTTTACTGGAACACACAGTCCAAAATACAGTGTAGTCAAAAGTAAATTTTGACAATTCAACACTGCAATATAAATGTAACAAAACCTGTAATTTGACAGGTGTTTAATCTGTATTATGTACAATGAATGCACCAGTTATATCGACAGAGTTTATGTAGGTGTTTTAACAGTGAAGTCCTCTGTTCTAGAAACTGGTTGGTAACAGATATAGTTTCAGTTTTGAACCGTTGCTTTTTACAGTGTGAACACGGGAAACGTTCTTGTTTTAATACTGTAATTTAAACTTGATGAACCCCGTAATTTAATAGTGCCACAAGTCGTATATTATGCAAAATTAGGGGTAAAAATAACATTAGATAGCGCTGAAAGAACAATTGAAGCGCTGAAAGAACTGCCAGTCCTTTGTGTCCTGGTCGCGCCACGCTCGAGACAAGTACTAACCAGTGAATACCGTTCACAACGTCACACTGTGAATTTGATTATAAAAATAAAATAAAAAAAAATTCGGCGAAACCTTTGCTTACAATGTATGTATATATATATATCAAGAATATAATGAAGTGAATGAGACACACCAAAAAACGTTTATCCATATAAGAAGTTTGTAAAAAATGTGTAGAAAATATTTAAAAATCAGTCACATACACAAGAACGTACCTTTTTGTAAATAATTCTCTCTTTTTTATAATTTCTTGAAATATGTCGCACAAATTTCAACGTTCACATCCTATCGACCACCCACTACTAACTGGCAATCCTTTGTGTCTTGGCCACGTGCCTCACCCCACGCGCGAGACAAGTCCTAATTAGACAAGAACGTACTTTTTTTTATATTCTCTCTTTATAATTTTTTGAATTTTGTCGCACAAACTTCGATGCCGCGTCCCATCAACCACGCACTACTAACTGGCAATCCTTTGTGCTCTGGCCTCGTGCCTCACCTCGTGCCTCATGTGCGTACGGTATAAAAATCAGTGATCGCATTGAAATTTTACAATTGAATATTTTTACTGAAATCACTGATGTATTGGCAATATCAAACAGCAAATAAACCAGTGTAACCGTAAAAATCTCAGAGTGCACAGATAACTTCACGAATTGTCGAAAGAATAGTAAAACCACCGTGCCACACTGTGAAATTTAATTAATCACTCTGTACTCAATACAGTGTACACTGTAACCCTTGCACTTTACGTACAGTATAAAAATCAGTGACCTCATTTAAATTTTACCGTTGAATATTTTTACTGAAAGCACTGATTTATTCACAATACGAAACTGTAAATAAATCAGTGTAACTGTAAAAGTCTCAGAGTGCACAGATAACGTCACGAACTGTCGAAAGAATAGTAAAACTACCGTGCCTCACTGTACAATTTAATGAATCACTCTGTACTCAATACAGTGTACACTGTAACCCTTGCAGTTTGCGTACAGTATAAAAATCAGTGATCTCATGTAAATTTTACAGTTGAATATTTTTACTGAAAACACTGATGCATTCACAATATCGAACTGTAAATAAGCCAGTGTAACTGTAAAAATCTCAGTGTACAGGAAAACTCGTCATTTTTGTAGAACAGGATTTACATTACTCTGTTTCACTGTAAAATGAAATATGGCACCCTGTTTTTCATGCGGTTAATACTATGATTTTCGCTGCTTCTTTTTTTCCGTGTAGGTACTAGTATACGTGTGTTGGTGTATGCTTACACATGTATGTGCGCGGGTATATACGTGTGTCTACGCATGCGCGTATTCAGGCATATGTATCTCTATATGCGTAATACAGTGTATGCGTGTGCGTGTATACGTGTGCCATTCGACGTCCTCCTAAGCGCCTGCAAATGGAGGAAAGGGAAATTTGTTTCCGTTCTAGGCGTTAAGTAGGAGCACATTTTATATTGAATGCGAAGCTAATTTACTGCCTTTATCTCCTGCCACAGTGAGGACCAGGAAGGGCAAAATAGGCTGAAAATTTCGACTCGGGGAGTCAAAAAAAAAGTGCTATTTTTTTTATCTTTAGCTTGATCGGCAATGTTCCGTGAGCGCCTTCTTTACGAAAATGCAATTTTTCTGTGGCTCCACTCTCGGCCTCTCGCTTGTACCGTCTCTCTTTTGGCTGCGAGGAAATCAGGGAGCGAAGAGCATTTACCGGGAGGATTGCAAGCAAGAATGCCTCGGGTTATGTGCATCCCGAAATTTGTATGCCCGCGGTGGAACGATGCTCGCGCATTCGACCCTGGCGATTTCAGCCAACGACTGCCGGTCGAATCTTCGATATTTTACGGGCAATCTCGTATACGCAAGGTCCTTGCACGCGAAGGACACTTCACGCCAGTCCAATAGTAAAAAAAATCCTTTTCGTTGTGTGTGTGTGTGTGTGTGTGTGTGTGTGTGTGCGTGTGTGTGTGTGTGTGTGTGTGTGTGTGTGTGTGTGTGTGTGTGTGTGTGTGTGTGTGTGTGTGTGTGTATATATATATATATGTAGTGCGTGATTATAGCTATATATAAGATTGAGGCGATTTTGCAGAGGTTCAAAACACAAGGGTTAAAAAGCCCTTTGGGCAGTGTCTCTCGAAAAGGGTTTTCGAGATCTCTGCCAAATGTCGTCGCCCCGTTGTGAATTTTTTTTTCTCGTCGACGTGAAAAAAAGGAAAAGAGAAGAGCACAGGCACGGAGGTGATCATGGACGTGAAATCGAAGTGAAAAGCCTCGAGGCTATGCTCGCGGTGGCCTATCGGGGAATTGGTCGAAGGGCTGTGGAAGTTTGTGCGCTTTTGGTTACTCCACGTTGGTCGGGAGCCTGCGGGCGGACGAAGAGGAGAGGATAAGAAGGTGTAGAAGGAATAAGTGTAAATATAAAGAATGAAGACGATAAAAAGGATTAGGAAGAAGTGGAATAAAGAAAAAAAGAATAAGATGAAGAGTACGGAGAAAAAGGAATATAATTAAAAAGAGGAATCAGGAGAAGAAAAATAAGGATGAGAAGATGGAGGATAAGGTTAGGAAGGATAAAGATAAGAAGAAGCAGAGTGATAAGAAGAATAAGGATGATAATAGATGGACAACGAGAAGATGAAGCGGAATAAGAGAAAGTGGAATATGAAATAGAGGGAAAACATGAAGAACAGGAATGAGAAGAAAATATGGATTAAAATAAGAAGAAGCGAAGTAAATAAAGGAGGAATAATAAAAAAAGAATAGAAAGTGAAATAAAAAAAGAGGTATAACGAGAATTATACGTACGGATATGACAAAAAGAAGAAGCTGCATGAGGAAAAGATGAAAAAGAAAAGGAAGACGAGAAATAAAAAGAAGAGGTATGTCGGGAAGAACACGCACGTGTATGAGAAAAAGAAGAAGCTGTACGAGGATGAGGAAAGTAAAAAGTGGAATAATAAAATAAATAAGATGAACGATGAAGATAAGAATGAAAGGAACAAGCAGAAGAAAAATAAGAAGAGGAAGGGAAGAAGGAGCGAAATAAGAGGAAGTCGGATGAGCAATAAAAGAATGAGGTAAAAAACATTAAGAAAAAAAGGAGGGGAATAATACGGATATAGGGATAAAAATGAAAAGAAGTGCAATGAGGAAAATATTAATAAGATGAAAGGGAACAGGAAGACGAGGAATAAAAATAAGGGGTTTAATAAGCAAATGAAAACGTATGAGAACAAAAGAAGAAGAAGAAACTAAAAACAATGAAAAGACGGGAAAAAGGCGAATGAAACGGTAAATAGCCCAGTTTCTGACCCTGTCCCAGATTATTACCCCGACGGCAATGTTTTGACTGCCATAAATATAGTTTTTGTCGAATAATAATTAAATTATCGGCTAATTAAAGAGCATTGTTCACTTTTAATTAATGGACAAACAAACTTTTTTTAATGAAATATTTTATAATAGAAATTGACCAATGAACAGTGTAACACGCGTCTCAGTGGCTCCGCAGCGGCCGTGCTAGACGCTGATAGCAAGTGCGACGATCTACGTAAATCGGAAATTTGTTCGTACTGTAGGTATAAAACGACATGAAAATGGTATCGGCATATTCAGCAGGAACCAGACTGTCGATGAG
Source organism: Ophion obscuratus (assembly GCA_964007375.1). Classification (NCBI taxonomy): domain Eukaryota; kingdom Metazoa; phylum Arthropoda; class Insecta; order Hymenoptera; family Ichneumonidae; genus Ophion; species Ophion obscuratus. The sequence continues at coordinate 33,227,102 of OZ023323.1, forward strand.
ATAAAAAATAATTTAACTTTTGGTGAGATATTTGGTTAAATCCGTGGTGTCAATAACTACGTCACATAATTGAGGCTATGTTGCAGTTGTTGACCCTCGACTTGTCACCTGCTGCATCGAACCATTATTTCTTTATTTATTCTAATTTGCCGTGACATAACAAATTAATTTAATGATTAACGATTATTTAATTATTAATTATTATTAAATTATTAACAAATTATTAAAATTTGTGGAAATCTAGTATTCAAAATATTTTCTTACTTAATGCTGCTGATATTTTTTTTGCATTGTTCAATGTTTATAATATACATGTTAATTATTGTGAATGTTGATAGGCAGAAAGAAAGTTTTTCCCTCAAGACTGCGTCGAAGATATAATAGTTGTGCACTAATTGAATGTTTTTTTACTGTTTATACTTGTTTATATATATATATATATATATATATATATATATATGTCCGTGAAATTACATATATTTTCATTTAACCCGTTTTCATGAGGATATTCGGAAGGGTCAGGAAGTGGGTACGCATTGGTGTCATGAATTGCGCCAAGGGGGTCACAAATCGGGTACACGTAGAGGTCACAAATTGCGTCAAGGGGGTCATGAATCGGGTATACGTAGGGGTCACAAACTACGACATGGATGTTTCTCTAGTGTCAGGAACCCCGGCAGCAGAGAAGCGATATTAAAACAATTATTATATTAATAAATATTAATTATTTCACTTGTTCAATAGGTGAATCTCATTCATTTTAGCTATATCGCGCGTCAATGAATAGTTAAAATCCGACACCGCTGCTCTTAAAGTGTCAATAACTGGGCCGTTTACCTTATAGGGATAAAAATGAAAAGCAGCGAATTGAGGGAAAGATGAACAAGATGAAAAGGAACAGAAAGACGAGAAATAAATGAAAAGAGTATAAAAAGAAGAAACCGTGTTAGATAAAAAAGGAAAAAGAAGCGGAATAACAAGCAAAAATTAAATGAGAAGCGGAATAAGATAAAATTAAACTCCAAATACAGGAATTCGTGCAAGAAGACGAGTAACAACAAAACGAAAGAATAACACCAAGAAGAAGAATGGAAAGAAGCCGCATGAGACGAGAGAGAACAAGCAGCGGACTAACAGCGCGAACAACCGGAACAAGAAGAACCAAGAAGCCCTACCAACGGAAACAAAATACGAAAAAGAGGGCCAAGAAGAAGCGGAATAGGAATCAGCGCAAGGACACGAAGGAAACGAGCGAGTGGAGGGGGAAGGGTGAGCACGGCTCATAAAACAACGAGGAAGACGTAGATAGAGAGAGAGAAGGCGCACGAGAAAGAAACGAGAGCACACCGCGCACCGATTTTCAAGATGTAACCGGTCGCCCCTAATAACCACCCTCGCATTGCCTTAAGGATCTGCCTCGGTCTTCTCGCGCGACCAGCAATCACCGCTATAGACGAGACGAGACTCTTCGCTGGATACGCGATCCTTCTCGCCGCGCGTTCAACGAGGGAGACGCAAGGGGTAAAGAACGCACCGGGAGAAGAGAGAGGGAGAGAGGGGCACGCGGAGAGGGAGGACCGAGAAGGGTAGGAAGGAGGAAAAGAACCAAGAGCGACTCGATCATTATCGCGGCCAATAATCACCGGGACGTATTCCGCTAAGTGCTCCCTATGGAAGTATTGCATATATATATATATATATATATATATATATATATATATATATATATATATATATATATATATATATATATATAGTACAGCAGAACGAGAGTGATCGCGAAAGAGAGAAGAGTCTCTCATCGGTATGAAACAAACGCGAACAAAAAAAATAGAGCAACAAAAAAGAAAGAGCCGAGAAGCAGAGAAATTGCGAGAGAGAGAGGGAGGAAAAGAGAACCGTGCTAAAGACGAGTCAAAGAAAAATTAAGGTCTTAGGTCACTCTAGAGGCCGAAAAAATAGGCTTTTTGGGGATCTTTTTTTCTTAGAAAAAGTACAAAAAAACCGAGATTCCAAAAAAGGGTCTTCATCATGCATATCAATGACTGTATACAAATATTTTTTTGAGGCGATTAATTTCAAAATTGCGGCTGTGCAGCGTTTGTCTCAAAACTGCGTTTTTTTAGTTGGCTGGAAACATAATTCAGACAATTTTCAATCGATTCACTTGAAGTGTTGCATATATTTTGAAAAATCCATTGTTTATGGAAGTACGTAAGATTTTTTTTTATATTGCATAGTTCATTTGTTATTAACGATTTTTTAGGCAAAGTTTTGGAAATTGAAAAATTTGCCTAAAAATCGTCAAATAATTGTTAATAACAAATGAACTATGCAATTTAAAAACAATCCTACGTACTTTCATAGACAAAGTATTTTTCAAGATATATTCAACATTTTAAGTGAATCGGTTGAAAATTGTCTGAGTTATGTTTCAGGCCAAGTGCTCCACACTCTTCATTCGAATATTAATTTTAAAAAATAAAAATAAAAATAGCTGTTAGTTCACGGTGTTTAGGAATCCCATAATATAAAAAATACCAAAAATCCGCTTTTCGTATTCACAATTCGGGGAAATTTAAAAAAATAAAATAACCAGTGTCTTTCCTTGAGAACAAAAATATTTGTGCATATTTTGCCGTGAAACGGACGTTCGACTTGCCCAATAAAATCTACATTTATTTTTTCTGGAAGGCCATAAAAAGACGCACATTTTCGTTTTTTACGAATGTAAATACGTCAAATCCTGCCAAAAATACAGCCATTTGAATGGAAAAATGTTAAAAAATGGTAACCAACGAGAAAAAACGTCAGAATTTTTTTATTTATTTTCGACTGAATATTTTTCAATAAAGTAACTCGATTTTTCAAAATTATTTGTGGATTTTTTTTTACGGGCCGAAGTGACACGGATCGCCTCATGTATGATAAACACCCTTTTTTGTAATCTCGATTTACTTTGTAGTTCTTCTGGAAGAAAATCCCCAAAAAGCCTATTTTTTCGGCCTCTAAAGTGGCCTAACCCCTTATAAGGGGTTCACTTCGAATTTCTCTTTGTAATCGTTTTTTTCCTACTCCTTCACAACTTTTTCCCCCTTTATCGATCGATTTTTATTCTTCGATCAAACTTATCCGTTCCAACGAGCCAAGAATATTGAAAAAGAAAAACTCTAACTTTACGAGACTTAGCGAAAAAGTGTCATTTTGGAATTGTGGGAGTCTTGTAACGAATGACCGGAAAAAGGTTGAAACTGGAAATCCAAGGCTGGCAATGAGCTTGTATAGTATGCCACTGACGATTGATTTTACTTAACAGCTGAGGCATTTGAGAACGATAAATTTAGGCTACTCTTCGCTAGTATCTTATGACGTTGAAAAATTTATCGTTCGAATGCAACGATATGAGTTTTGAATTTTATTGTCTCTATATTTTTAGCATTATCCAAAGTTTTCTGTTTGTTTGCAAATAGAGGTAAATTTCTAATTAGAATACGTACAAATGTTTGAGCGATTTTCGCGCCCTGAAGCGGCAAATAAAAATTTGAGTAATGAAACGAGAATTAATTTGCGTTGCGTTCCAACGATGCAAGCTTCAGCGTCGTGATATCTTATTTTCATTCGTCCTTCATGGCAGGACTATACAGGACAATAATGACTGTGGTATTGCCACGGTGGTACATCAATATTATTATTGTTACCCCCGTGATTATTAATATATAGATATATAAATAGTCGTATTACCTTATAACTTCTCCGATCCCTGCAGTGTTTTTACCAAAGGCAGGAGCACGTAATGAATTGTGTGTAAAAACCGCACCTGGTCGTCCCAATACTCTCAGCAAAACAAAAATAAATAAGTGAAAAATTGTTTTCATTGCTGGTCCTTATGGCGTTCGTTTCCCTTGTATTTTACCTTCGTTGTTATTGAATATAGGAAGAAAGAAAGGGAGGGAGAGAGAGAGAGAGAGAGAGAGAGAGAGAGAGAACTCGCGCGTGTCTTGCGGTGATGAGGGATAATCATCGAGGGCGAGCATAAGGACCCGAAGATATAATAAAAGGAGAACGGGTTACGGGAAAGAAAGGGGAAGGAAGCGATAGAGAGCGAGAGCGCTCAGCAAAAGATAGGGACTAAGAAAGTCTAAATATATATATGTGTGTATGTGCGAGTGTGTGTGTGTGTAGAACATTCCGCGCGTCTCTAATTCCGAACGATTATCCAGAACGATTAAAAGAGATATTTAATTGTCGAGGCGGAGAGCAGCCAAAGGAATTACTAACACTCGAAGGAAATAGACGCCTTGCAGCGATAACAAGAGTCTATGTAAAGGGTGTCTCAAAATGACCTGACATTTTAATTGATTAATAAAACGTATTATTCATTTGAAAAGTACGAATATATTTATTTACAGATAACCTCCATGTTAGTTCCTCATATTGAAATAAAAATATTCGTACTTTTCAAATAAATAATACGTTTTATTACTAAATTAAAATGTCTAGTCATTTTGAGACACCCTGTATATATATATATATATATATATATATATATATATATATATATATATATATATATATGGAGAAAAAGACAGAACGAAAAGAATTCGTAGGTCCAGAGTGGGTGTATCGACGAGCACGCATCACGAATTTACAGTCCTCGCATTTTACAACGAGTCGGACATCTCAATATCACCAAAGTTAAAAACTTTTCGTCGATATTACCCAAGGATTCCAACGTGCCATATATTAGCTAGTCAAATAAACAAATAAATAATGACATCGTATCTTTCGTTACGAAAATTTGATGACTCTGACTGACAGGGAACATTACTTAAGCGTCCGCCGTCGATTTCGTTGAAACGCATATATGTGATATAGCATTGAAAACTATTAGACAGGTATTTTTTTTATCTGCGGAAAAACGGTTTCAAGGGGGAAACCACCCCTCAAAGAGAGGCTTATCGAGGGGTGGTTTTGGAGTTTAACCCACAAGTAGTCCACCGATCTGAATGAAAGAGAGAGAGAACTGAAAATTGCAAAGTTTGAGGAAACGGTAGTGGAGAATTCTTTTTTCGAGGACATCGCTGTATCGCTTTTTCCATGGGAATCGTCCGTTGAGTACTTACCTCCTGTAGAGTGAAAATTTTAACGCAGCGGTTCGTTTTGTGCGCTCGGGCGGCTCGAGAGTGTGCGCGATGGACAAGATTTGTTATCGACATTTGTACATATGAATATATTATGGAGGCACTAGTGCTAATATAACGGTACATGTATATATATATATATATATATATATATATATATACACGCATGTGTGTGGGAGCTTTTTGATTTGACGTCAGTCATTGCCAGGGAATCCGCGGGAGAATTTTTTATTGCCCGAGACTGCCCGCATAAGAGAGAAAGAGAGGGCGAGAGAGCTAAAAAGAAGGAAAGATTTCTCTCGTGTTGAGATTTGCCCAGATGCTTCGTCACGACGGGATACCTTTCATCTCGCGTCTTCCAGTCTCTCTCTCTCTCTCTCTCTCTCTCTCTCTCTCTCTCTCTCTCCCTACATTTACGACAAAACAGTGCAAGGAGAGGAAAAGAGTTAGGGCCCGACAAGTTTCTCAGGACTGGCGGGCGTGTGTCAGTGCGCGTTGAAGAGAACGTAAGATAGTTGAGGAAGAGGCAGCGCATTGGAAAGGAAGCCCGGGACATAGGGAGACATCAGGAGGTCTCGGGAGCTCACCGGAGGGTGCCCTTACAAGCTGAGCCAGTTCTGAAAGGTCCTCACGCTCTTTTTCTCTCTCTCTCTCTCTCTCTCTCTCTCTCTCTCTCTCTCTCTCTTACGTATATTTATGCTTTTCGGAAGTCCATCCCGTCTATTATATAGTAACGAAAAGAATTACAGTTATAACTAGCCACAGCTTCCATGTACGGAAATTTAGTTCACGTGTTGGTATTGCGAAGAGATTTCTGGATCTCATGGTACTCAGGGTTTTTTATTAAAAAATATAAATAAATGAATATTCTAAACTATCGGGATTTTGAATGTGTTCTCGCTGTTGTTGCGTAAAAATTAAGGCCTTAGGCGACAGTAACGGGTATAATATCATGTGCGAATTCAACCATTTTTTTTGTATAAGTGATTCATTCATAAAATTAATTACACATCTATTTAGTATAAATACCAAGCTGTTAGAAAACATATATATATTTTTCGATGTACAAAATGGCCGCCTACTAATATTTTCATTTGTTATCTTTTTTAAGCACTCCGCGGCGTGACATTTAGCATCCACAATTTTTTACCTATAATAAAAAACAAAAATTATCGTCAATCTACATTAGAATACCTAGAGAAGTACGTACGGAATTTAAAAAATATTTTTTTATTCAAAAGTCGTAGGTATTTGAACTTAAGGGGCCAGTCCACTTTGAAAATTTCAAAAAATCGAAAGCAAGCGAGATTTGAAGAAATCGACGATGATGAGCAATCAGAAGGGGCTTCATATGGTGCAGGAATTGCCGATTGAGTTTAGGTAAGAGTTTTTCATAGCATAAACTTCAAACGCGTTTTTCTCGAAACAACGTTTTCAAAATCTAGCTCCATTGTATCTCTGAAACTAATACACCGATTCTCTTGAAATTTGAACCGCATATTGTAAATTAGATTCGCAACAAGATGACCCTCGATGGTTTAAAAATTTTGATTTTTACTCTTTTTTGCGAAAAACTGGTAAAAAAACGCGTTTTTAAAAACTTTTTTCGTTTTTCGTCTGCCATTTTTTTATTTTTTGATAAAACTTTATATGCGAGGGTCATTTTGTAGCTGGTGTCATACTGAATCTAATGGACTTTGATTTTTTTGTTTTAGACAAGCCGTTGCCGAGTTGTGATGGAGCTACCTAGCCCACCAATTTTTGAGGCGTTACGTTAAACTGTAGTTTTTGTACTTAAAAATGAATTAAAAGGAATTACATTTTTTTATATATCTTTCAAGACTTTATTTATCAAGCTCAACAACTTTTATATTCAGATGTTTTATAAAATTCTAAAAAAAAATCGCAAAAATAGCCTTTTTCGTGGTTCCAAAGTGCACTGGCCCCTTAAGAAATGAATTTTCAGATTAATCAGACTTTTCGATTAATCAGAAATTCCGCATGTACTTCTCTGCGAAATGCAATTAGAAACATAACTTTTAAATTTGAAGTAAATCGAGTGAAAATTGTTGAAGTTATTTGTCCCGCCAATTGGAAAAAAGCTGTTTCGAGAAGTTTCGAGTAGTCGGCGATTTGGTACATCGAAAAGAAGATCTATTTTTTCTGACAGCTTGATATTTATACTAAATAGATGTGTAATTAATTTGATGACTGAAACACTTTTTCATACAAAAAAAATTATTAAATTCGCACATGATTTTATACCCGTTACTGTGGCCTAAGGCCTTAATGCTTAAGTTTTTTCAATCATTTCTAATACTTTCAAGCGTTTCGAAACTGTTGTGATGATCAACTCCTAATGATTCTGCAAGTTCGGCTAGCGTCCGACATGAGTCTTCATGAAGTAATACCTCCAATTCAACACATCAAAATCATTATTTTTGAAGCGTCTAAACTGATATCTGCATGTTGTTCCCGACAGAGCATGGTCGCGGTAAGCCTCAACAAGAATTTTGTGTGCCTCAGCTGCAGATTTTGTTTGAATAAAGTAGTGCGGCAAAATTCCCCGCAAATACTCTTTTTGTGGCGCGAAATTTGACATGTTAAACACTATGACGAAAAAGAGTTGTTTACACTTCGGCGAACTGACATACACTGAATTTACTGAATACACTGAACATACACCCTACTCACTTATAGTAGGGTAGACTGGGGTCAATGAAACGTTTTTTAGAAAATCGGTTAGTGTGCTTTCATTTTATAACCTATCTGTTTGGTAATCGGCTTTAATTATAGCTAGATTATCTGGCTATATGATCGTATTATTGATTTTGCTTATGATATGCGCCCAACTTAGGTAGAAGCTATTTAGAAACCCTCGGAAAACGTTTCATTTGAACCTGTGGCGGGGTCAATTGAAACAGTGGCTGGGGTTAGTCTAAATCGGTGTTTTCAACTGAGTGAACTAATGTTTCTCCTAAACCCAGATACTTTTAACGATGTTTATGAAGTGATAAAGTAAGTTTGTTGTCAATAAAATATACTTTTAATCAAAATAATCAGTTTTATTGCTTTTCATTCCCGTTTGAGTATCACTGAAGGTATATTAAGGTTCGTTAATATTATTGTACTTTTCGGGCGATTCCTTGGTGTCTAAAAAATAAAACAAGATTTGCAAAACTTGCTCGCGTATGAAACGTTAGTTCAGGGTCAATAGAAACACGTTTCAATTGACCCCGAACCGTTTGTTTCAACTGCCCCCACACGCGCGCTTTAAATAATTTATCAAACAGCAAAAAACCTAAATGTTGTAGATAGGTACTGACCACAATAAACTCAACTAGGATATTCATAGTAATGATAATTGTGAACAACGCTGAAGAAAGAACAATAGTTTTTTAGCAATCCGCAAGATACTAATAGTAAAAAAAAAACTTACTTTTTATGTCGAAAAAGCGATGCGCCCACATAAAAATGTCCGACGCGCATTGAGCGACAGGTTCCGATACGCAAAGCAGTCCCTTCACCACTCGGGGCCGGGCTGCTGTCACTAACCGTCTCCGAGTTATTCAACTTGTTTCATTTGACCCGTGTTTTCATCGACCCCAGCCTACCCTACTTCTTCATAGATGCATTACCATCATAAACTACACGCATGCCGTTCTGGTAACGTCATCTGTTGGAAAATAGCGAGAACTCATTCAACGTCCTAATATAAAAAACAATACAAATAAAACAATATTGTAATAATATAAAATAAATTTAAATATAAAATCACATTTAAAAAAATATAAATAAGTTTTTTTCTACATAAAAAAAACACACGTTTTTTTTTATATTAAAGAAAGCCCTTTTTCAATACAGTTTTTTAAATCCTCTTTTTCCTAGTTTCCCTCTGCCCTCCTGCGAATGTGGCTTCGTCTAAGGACCCGAAAATGTCGAAGCGACGAGGGCGGGCTAAAAGTCAATGGGATGGGTCCGCAAAGTCCTGCGCAAAGGGAGACGAAGTAACATAACAAATTTCACTAACTAACAATAACAATAAAAGGAAAAACTATGCCAACGATAATACATTTTATTTTAATGAATTAATAAAAATACCAAAATGAATACGACAACAATGACGAGCTGATAAAGGAGCAGGATTAACAGTGGATGGCAGGTGGTGGAGTATCGTCGATGATGCCGACGTGCCTAATTAAATCAGCGCCTACTAATTCTTTAATGTCTCCTCGTGATATGCCTGCTCAATAAATAAATTCGGGTAAGATCTCGTTTTGGCATCTTGTCATACATATATGTATATATATGAACGCAAGGCTCTCGCGCCTGCTCTCACGTATTCCGTTGCCTTGGCTGACAGCGGGGCGCTTGTTAGTCCGCGGGACGCGACTTGGTTGGGTTGCATAAAAGAGACATGAAGAGACATGAAGAGACAGAGAGAGAGAAAGAGAGAAAGAGAGAGAGGGAGAGAGAGAGGAAGAGAGAGAAATGTCGAGAGAAGAGACTGGGCCATTTGAACGTCAAGATTCTCGTGAACGAGGAGACGTGGCTCGAAGCGTAGTTTTTCCGAGCCTTGAGACGCGTTCGCCCTTTTTTTTTAACGGCGGCCATTTTGGTGATGGCGGATCACTTTAATCGTCGATCGGAACGGACAACGATCGATAAATTCTACTGCGCGGGATGAATTCTTCAAATAATCGCAAGAAGAAAGAGAGGGAGAGGCATCGAATGAGAGAGGGAGCGCGAGGTGGAGAATGAGAGAAAACGTGTATTTCTGTGAGTTTGAGCTTCCTGGCGTTCGCCATCCGAGTTGAAACGAGATATATAGCGTAAAACACACAACAACGAGCCACCTCGAAAGGACACCGCGTGCTCTCTTGCTCGTCACAGAGAGATCTTCGGAGATCGGCATGGCAATGGCGACCGGTTTTTCGTCGCCGTTCTTTCTTCTTTTTTTCCTCTCTCTCTCTCTTGTTCTCTCTCTCTCTCTCTCTCTCTCCCTCCCCCTTGCCTATTCGTCTCTCTCTCTCTTTCTCATTTCTATATCAACAATCTAAACAATACGTTATCCATCAACGTACCAACCAAATGCATTGTTTGGGTTCTTCAATTTCCCTCTCTCTTTCTCTTCCCCTTCCGCGATCGCAAAAGTTTCTGAAGAGGTTCCCGCATTGCCCAGGGGACCCAAAAACTGGACCATTCCGTCTAGAATTTGCGTGAACTCTCCAGACAGCGAAAGAAAGTGAAGTTGCAAAAAAAACAGCGGTGGCGATACGCCGGAGGGGGAAGGGGTTCCTGTGGAAGGAGAGAGAGAGAGAGCGTGACTCGCATAGACAAAATTATACGAGTTCCGGGGCATTTTATTCGGCCGTATTACGGTGATTATGTCTTTTGGCGGAGAGGCCCCCAGGGATCTGTGATGCTCGAACCGAAACATTTTAATTCTTTTTTTTCCGCTTCTCTCATCCTTTTGCGCTTATTGAGTGTGTGTGTGTTTTTTTTAAATTTATTATTTCTTGCCTATATCCCTTTTAAGGATTCCCCCGCGGTTGATTGGTTCGAGGGCCTCCGAGAGTGTCGTCCTCTACGTGACTTGCGGGTCGGACGGAAGACTCGCAGCGAAAAATCGTCGCGCCCCGAGTAGACAAAAAAATAGGATGGCCCGAAAGAAAAAAATTACACGCGACCCAAGTGGCCCTCCCAATTCCTAATGATTATTATCATTATCCTTAGACGCGAAATACGCTAGGATTTAGCTCTCCCGTTTCCCGGAACGTTCATTATCCTGTTCCAACGATTTTTGCAACCCCCTCCCCCAACTCCATTCCAATCCTTCTACTTTTTTCCGTTTCTTTTTGTCTCTTCGGCTGACGAAAAAGTCTGCCGTTTCTCATTTGAATGCGTCGTTTGCTATGTGGAAAAAACGGGGGCTCGATCCGCAATTTTGTTTCGGTGTCGAACCGGAAACTCGTCTATCGTCGTCGCTCTCTGTTTCTCTCTCTCTCTCTCTCTCTCTCGATCTCCTTCTCTCCTTCTCCCCCGCTATTTTCTAGCCCCTGCCAAATTTTCTTTCTTTTTGCTTACCTCACAGATCAGAGAGGAATTCTCGAATGCAAATGGAATAATAATGAAACAGAGCAGAAATGAAATAACGCGGAGACAGGATTAAGTAACGCTGAGAGTAATACGGAGATTGATTGATTGATTGATCAATTGATCCATCGATTGATTGATTGATATATCGTGTGTTCGACCGTGAAGCTCGGGAATGCGGGTAATAGCTAAGCGGTGCACAAAAAAACAACGCGAAATAAAGATATAGGGAAATTGTTAAAATGTAATGTTGAGTGAATAATTATGAAATTGAAAATCAGAGTTTAAAAAAAAACATCGAAGATCCATAATTGTGAAATGGAAGATCAAAGGGAAGGGGAAGTGCAAGAAGAAAATAAGGGAATGGGGGAATAAGAGGAGATGAGTTTAAGGGCATGAAAAATAAGGGCTTACACATAAGCAAGAGAATAGAAGATAGTAGGAGAACGAAAAATAAGAGAGTGAGAGAATAATATTTTTTTTTAATAGAGAGAGAAAATTAGAAGATAAATTACAAAGGGCGATGGAAAGAGCTACAAAAAGCGGGTAAGATAGAAAGAAAAAAAGAAAGAAACAGAGAAAGAGAGAGAGAGAGAGAGAGAGAGAGAGAGAGAGAGAGAGACTACAGTCAATGAGTATTCAAAACAACTGGTGAGTAACTGAAATGTAACCTCGTGGGTGTATGGAATAGAGATAGATCAAAATACAAAAAAAATACCTAACAAGAAATATTCTACAATATAAAATAAAATCCAACCGCACAATTAGCAGAAACGTAAATACGAAAAATGTGTGTGAAGCAAAAAAAAAGCAAAACAAGACAAAAATAAAATAATACAACACTGAAAATACTAAATAAAAAATACAAAAAAAGTACGAACAACAAAAATATAAACACGGCAAAATAAAAATAAAAAGATATATTACAAAAAAGTAAGACCAAGAAACATTGATGTAATCCGGTAAGGGAGGAATATGTATAGTGGGGTTGCTGTATTAAGAACCCGAAAGGGTATACCTACCAGGGAAATAGAACTACCTACTACCACTAATACATTACCCGAAACATAAGCGAGAAATATTTTTTCAAACAAGCAACAAAAATGGACCAAGACAAAATACAAATAATACTATACAAACAAATACAATACACATACAAGTTAATATAACCCAATCTGAAATAAGACCATTAAAAAAAAACTGTAAATAACGCAAGACACATTGGAGAATACATCAAATAAATTCATTTAAAAAAAATTGAAAGTAACATATGACATATTGGAGAATATATGAAATAAATCCATTTAGTGAAAACTAAAAATAATACAAGACCAATGGAGAACACATGAACTGAAACCATAAAAAAATGAAAATAATACAAGACACATCGATGAATATATCGCAAAATAAGATAGAAATGCGATATGCTAAAATGATAAAAGAAGAAAAAAAACGAGCAAAGGAAAGCTATCGAAACGCAAGGAATGAAAGAGTCCTCGGGGCTCCTTTATTCCTCAAAGGGGAAACGGTCCGTGCGGTACAGATGCGGATGCCTGTGGTGTCGGGGACATGATTGGCACGTTGGTCGTTATACTCTGGGCCATTCGGCGAACGCATCCCTCGGACAGGCCATCGTAATTAGGCTTGATTCCGGCGCCAAACAACACCCCCCATTCTCTCTCTCTCTCTCTCTCTCTCTCTCTCTCTCTCTCTCTCTCTCGCTCCTTCTCGTCGGACTCGTCATTACTTGGCTAAGCTTTACAGAAATTTGTCGAGTGATAAAAAGGAACGAAAAAAGAAAACGAGATCAACGTCGTTCCCCGACTGCGGTTCGTCGAAAGAGTTGAGCCTTAAGGAATTTCGTGGGTGGATCGTCAATGTGCGAGCCGAGCCTGAGAGACTCGGGACAAAGTGTCCCCGGGCTATTCTGCACTAGACTATCTTTTCCCCTTTGCTGTTTTTGTTTTGTTTTCCAAGGCAGACGATCCCTTGGGTCTCCATTGGCGTGCTAAGAATCGCGAACTGGACAACTACCCCGGGGGAGACATTCTGCGAGAGCGACAGAGCGAGAGAGACAGGACTCTCTTTAGACGACAAGTTCTCCGAACTCCGAGATTATCGTCATTACGATTATCTCTCCGCAAAAGCGCCACGAGGCTCGCCCCAATGCATCTCAATTTGTGTTTAACCCTTGTGCAACGTGGCATTGGAACGAAACGGCAGAGCATCTCCATAGGACGATACCCCCTTCGTCTCTTCTAGTCTTGATGCCCACAAATATTGAATGTGGGGGAACACGAGACAAGATGATAACGCTATAAGGTCATGTTCAAATAAAACAACACACACGCGCGTCAGTGAACTTCGATTATTCTTTTGAATTAATCAACATTGATTAGTGTTTTAATTTGGAAAGCAAAAAAAATAGTCTTTCCGATTGTTACCATACAATATATATGTTTAATTGAATGTTTATCTTTCCCATTGGCCCGTATGCGGGGTAAGATGAAACAGCGCTGGGAGAATGACGGGACACGAATTGTTGGCATCTTTCGCATATAAAAGTGGTATGATTCTTGATACCAGTAATTTGATAAGCCTATCGTCTAAGTTCTGTAGTATTTAGTCCGAATAATCGTGCGTCCGTATCATTTTAATAATTTTTAAGTCCGTTTCTTCCCCTAGTTGTAACGCCGGTTGAAGAGGAAGAGGCTTTACTAATGGGAGCACAAATAAGTCTCCGCCGTTTGACAAAAGATGGCCCCACCAGGAGGTTATGGTTGAAATTGTCAGATGTAAAACGTCATATCGTAAGGTTGGACATCTGGCAAGACCTTGAAATATTACTGATTTTTTATCAACGTCGCATAATTTTTTTCGCGCGGAAATGTCGAGTTTTGAACCGTATAAGCGTCATTTGCAGGAACGTTTGAATCACTTCTTTATTTTGAAGAAATCTGCAGCTGAGGCGTATGGATTGCTTGTAGAAGCATATGGTGAGGGTACTTTAAGTGAGAGAAGTTGTCGTGAGTGGTTTAAAAAATTAAAAAACGGTGAGTTTGACGTCGAAGATAAAGAACGTAGCAGAAGACCGAAAGCGTCCCGGCTGGAAATATGTTCAGGCTAGCCAGATTTATGATCAGGCCGTGGCCAGGGAGCTGTGTGGCTATCCGTATTACGGGAATTTTCATTCGGCCGTGAGCCTGCCGTGAACAGGCAGCCACAAGTCAGGCAAACTTATGACAAACGTGAAAATGGCCATAACGTGGTTTGCCTTATCAGTGCCCTAATATGGCTCTATTAGCAGGCCCATGCATGGCAGTGGTTGGCTAGCGTTGAAGTGGTGGCGCTTGTGTTGCTTTTAAAAACTATGCTTGCACGTGTGTCATTGTATACATCGTGTTTGGGTTAAAACTTGAAAGTTTTCACAATATATAAAAAGGAGCACATAAAGTGAAAACGTTATGAATCGCAAAGAGAGGAAGCGGTATTTGACACGGCTGCGTGTAGGAGATGTCGTTCGGAATAAAAAGTCGACTAGTCCCCATCATCGATACAAGTACCAGGTATGTATAACCTTACTTTTTTCAACTTTTACAAACTTTATGAATTTTCATACACTTGGGTATAGAATAATATCAATACAAAATATAATTCAAAAAATATAAAACTTAAATTAAAAAATAAAAAATATAAAGAATATTTTTAAAAAATTAAAAAATAGAATAATATCAATATAAAATATAATTTGAAAAATGAAAACGAAATACGTTGTTTTGTTTACGAAGAATTTGAATATTTACAGAAAGCGGCCCGAATGATAAAATTCAAGATCAGGAAAGTCTTGATAAAGCTACGAGCAAACAAAATCCTAATGCCAGCGGAGAGGATTGGAACACCAGCAAAGAAAATCTTCATGCCAACGGAGAGGGTACTAATGGCAGCGAAGAAGATCCCCATGTCAGCGGAGAGAATCTCTACCCCAGCGAACATCTCCATGTCAGCGGAGAGAGTTCTAATGGCAGCGAAGAAGATCCCCATGTCTCCCCATCCCCATCCCCACGTTCAGAAATATATGTTTTGCTGTCAAATTTTTCAGATGTAACTTGGTGTTGAATATTCAATAAACAAAAAAGTTTTATGTTGTTCCTTCTGTATATTTTCTATAATATATCCGATCAGGCAGCCGTAAACACGCCATCATAAGGAGCCAGGATAGCGGCCCAATCAGGCTGCCAGATTCGGGCATAATCAGGCTGCCAGATCCCGCCGTTATCAGGAACAGCGTTACATTTTCGTTCACGCCTTGATCAGGTTGCCATACTAGCGCCATATAACGGAAGTCAGGCAACCTGATCCGAGCGTGATTAGCGCCATAACTAAATTTCCAGCCAGGGTACGAAGACGCGGAATTGGGAGCATTATTGGAGGGAGATTCGTGCCAAGCACAAGAAGAACTTGCACTCACATCAGGAGTGACTCAACAAGCAATTTCACACTGTTTAAAATCGTTGGGAATAATTCAAAAGCAAGATCATTCGGTTCCATATGAACTGAAGCCGAGAGACGTTGAACGCCGATTTTGCACACGTGAAATGCTGCTTGCCAGACATAGGTCAAAACCTACTTGAAAACACTCAATTGGGAAGTTTTACCCCACCCAGCGTATTCACCCGACATCTCTGACAATAATGTATTTAGTTCGATGACGCACGGCCTGTCTGAGCAGCATTTCACATCATATGAAGATACCAAAAAGTGGGTCGATTTGTGGATAGCCTCAAAAAGTGAAGAGTTCTTCCGGCGCGGTATCCATATACTGCCAGAAAGATGGGAAAAAGTAGTGGCTAGCTATGGACAATACATTGAATAAAACATTAAGTACCGTTCTTTCACAATAAACGCCCCATTTTTTTATTTAAAAAAACGACGGAGACTTATTTGTACTCCCAATAGTTTAATTGCACCCCTTCTAACGTTAATAGTGGTACGTTGTAAAATATTGCTTCTTTGCGAGCGCTTGTATTCATCTTGCCCCATTAGACGGTTAACGAATTAACGAAAAATCGCGCAATAACCTTGACCATTTCTGACAAACCGTTTTTATTATATTAGTAATTAGCCTATGGTTCTTATTATGTTAATTATTAGTCTATTGTGTTTACCTACCTGTCTCGAATCAATAGTAGCAACTCAAATGAACTGAAACGATGGTGAACTTGACCAAAAATTAGATCGTTTTGTCAAAAAATCGATACTGTTTTCTCACTCGAGATGCGTACTGCCGCCACAGTTGATTCTTTCACACTCATTCGCCTCCCCGCCGCCCGGCCAAACTCCAACAGGAGCACCGTGCTCGCGCACACTGTTCAACAGCTAGGCTTATGATTCATCTTAACCCCGCGTATTCGTCGTGCCTACATACCTTTTTTTTGCCGTTGTCTTTTTCTTCCTTCGAAGCCTTCCCGAAGTCACGTTCGAACAGGCGTATCAATTAATTTGTGGCGTTTCATCCGATCGGCAGTCGCGCGGTGGGATCGACGAATTTTCGGCTCGACTGGGGGATGAGGGATGATCGATGGTTACGTGTCGTCAAGATTCGTTTGATTAAGCTCTCTCTCTCTCTCTCCTCCGAGGCTGTTCAGGACATTCCAGATCGGAAGAAGAACGACAAACTGCACACGAAAGTTAATAGGAAATAAATGCACTTTTATTGTATATATTAATATTATAATATTAATATATAGAATATTATTGTAAATAATTACTTAATTTCATAATCGAGTAATCAAATAATTAATTTAGTAATTAAGGGTTTAGTTTAGTTAAGTAATTCATTTAATAAAAAAGTAATTAGTTTGCCCAATAACGGTCTACGCGGGTTTAAAGGGCAAAAAACACATTATCTCTCATTTTTTTAAATATAATAAAATAATTATTTTATTCAAACTTTAAGCATATAAAAGTACGTTTGAACAATATTTTAGAAAATTTTCAATTTTTTTTTTGAAATTCAGCCTTTTAAAACTGGTTCTTGGAGACCCCTTAGAAAAAAGTATCCTCGCGGTGGTCAGGATAACTTATAATACCCAGATAGACCGATGTACCTCATATTGGCATCGTGAGTACATCTTCGCTGCAGCATAGAAAGTCTCACAGCTGTGTATCCCTTATGAGTGCTCCCCTTGACGTTATATTGTCATCACATGATGATTCACAATAACACATCCAAATGAAGCAACGTTGTTCTCAGGCGAATATGCATGCAGTGAATTTATCAGATTAGCAAAATTGGCTCACGAATATCTAACAATAAGTGAGTGCATATGGGGCTTATCTGGGTGTCAAGGCCTGAAGAAATTGTAGTGCTCCTACGGAGCTCATATTGGCAGCGTGGCGTGACGTAACTATGTTGTGCTCATATGGAGCTCATATGGGTGTCACGGCGTGAAGAATAAAAAAATCCAAAAATGTTGAGTAAAAAAAATCTGCTAGTATTTTTATTTCCATATGCTTTATTTATGTTCCTGCCTGTATGATAAATTTATTTAAGGGGCCAGTCCACTTTGGAGCCACGAAAAAAGGCTTTTCCGCGATTTTTTAAAGGATTTTATAAAAGATATGAATATAAAAGTTGTTAGGCTTGATAAATAAAGTCAAGAAATACATTCAAAAAAAATTTAATTCATTTTTATTCTTTTTTAAGTACAAAAACTATAGTTTAACGTAACGCCTCAAAAATAGGTGGGCTAGGTAGCTCCACCACAACTCGGCAACGGCTTGTCTGAAACAAAAAATCAAAATCCATTAGATTCAATATAACACCAATTACAAAATGACCCTCGGATATAAAGTTTTATCAAAAAATTAAAAAATGGCAGATGAAAAACAAAAAAACGCGTTTTTTCGCAGTTTATCGCAAAAAAAAGAGTAAAAATCTAAATTTTAAAACCACCAAGGGTCATCTTGTTGCGAATCATGTTTATAATATGTTGTTCAAATTTCAAGAGAATCGGCTTGTTAGTTTTAGAGATACGATGGAGCTAGATTTTGAAAACGTTGTTTCGAGAAAAACGCGTTTGAAGTTTATACTGTGAAAAACTCTTACCTAAACTTAATCGGAAATTCCTGCACCGTACAAAATCCCTTCTGATTCCTCATCATCGTCGATTTCTTCAAGTATTGCTTGCTTTCGATTTTTTGAAATTTTCAAAGTGGACTGGCCCCTCAAACGTACCCTGCCTATTTAACGTTATTTTCCTGCCTATATGATAAATGGATTAAAACGTATCCTGCCTAGTTAAAGTTTTTACCTACCTACGGTTTGAACCTGGGTCTTCTAATTCTAGAGCTGAGCGCGCTACCTACCTAGCCATTCCATACGCATATCACCGTCATATTCCTTGCATGGCATGTCTACTACCAGTGCTAACCCAGTGAATTCATCAACATAAGTCGTAATATGGATAACTTCCATATCACTTAAAATTTGCAGATATTAATTGCGGACACTTGAGCACAGCGATATGAGTTCGACGTGCTCCAAACGTACGATGCATTTGTAAACGACATATCGAGATCAAAATATTTTGTACATTCACGATACTAAATGAGTTCACGGCTTTGCACCACGACAAGTAGTCAATATGCTGTAAAATTTTCTTCATCAATTGTATGCACAGCGTGATGATCATGACTGTCTATCTGAGTATAGCTTTATCTGAAATAAAGAAAACCAAATATTTTCTGTTAGTAGGTGAGTACAGCTCGTGATTAAACAAAGGATTTTGAACAAAAATTAAATTTGTTCAAAATCCGTCCAATTAAATTTGTACAAAGTTGCGTTGTAAAATAAGTTGTGATCGCAGAAAAAAAATCCTTCGTTCAATCACTAGTCAATACGATCTAGAAGAAGCGTGCAAAATTTAAACAAGATCGGTGAATTCGTTTTTGAGAAATCGTGTCCACGTACTTCCAAAATACAGTTTCGAAAAAAAGCGATTAGTTTTAAGTAGGAATAAAACGGAGAATTTTTTTCACCTTGTAATCGTCGATTCCAGCCCCGTAAAGGGAGAATATTCTTGACAAGTTGTACTATTAGATGAAATTTAAAAAAAAAATGATTTTTTTAAATTTCACAACCCATGTAACCCCTTGAGCCTTAGTAATTAAGTACTTCACCTCTAGTAATTGAGTCATCTTTAAATAATTCATTACTAATAATTAAGTAGCTTAAAAATAATTGATTACCAGTAGTCAAAAAATGTATTAGTAGTAATTACTAGTGATTAGTTTATTTATTTATTACTAGAGACATTAATTGTATATTATTACTTATTACTTATTAGTATTATTATTATTATTTTGAAATAATATATACTTTATTACTTTTTAATACATCGTTTATTTTTGTTAAGCAATTTAACGGAGCTTAATCGACGGTCGGTCAGTTTGTGGCAATCGCCAATTATTTGAGCATCCAATGGTAAAAAAGCGAAGAATAAACGAACATAACTTCTTTCGGTAATGCGTTGCTCCTGGCTGTCGATCCGATAGAAAACGATCTCGACTAGCTCGACTAATGAACTAGTGGCTCGGATCGATACCGGTTGTCGGTAACAAAGAAAACCTTTTAACCAGTTGCACCATAACTCGAGATTTGACCAATGTTTCTATTGAACGGTAGCTCGCTTATTATCATCGTCACCGAGGCCGGATCCACTCAGCCGGTAGTGCAGTATTTCCTCCTGATCGATCGAAGGTAATTCTGTTTCCGAGTTTACCGACGAGCTTCTCAGTCTTTTCTGCGATACCCACATTTTCGTTTTCGTCTCCGATAGATACAAAAAAAGAAAGACAACACTGACCCCCGCGTTGGGGTGGGAAAAATGAAATCCTCATCGACGAATAAATGGACAGTCCATAATTATCTTTCTCAAAGAATAATTTCCCCCGAATATATTGAATATAACGATGACTTTGGATAACATTACTCGCAATGTTCCGGACTTACGAAAATTGATTCGCCGATGTTCGATATCTTGTTTTTATTGTTTTATTGTTTAAATTTTAAACGTCCTAACGTTACGTCCTATATATATCTACAGGAAAAGTACAAAGTTATAAGTTATTATGCGGTAATAATCTTGTAGCGGTAATGATAATTATTGTTTAGGTACTTAGCGGTGAGTGTTTTTTTTTAAATATATATTTTTGTAATATATATATATATATAAATATATACGTATATATTTATATTTATATATGTAGTTTTATCTTTTTTTACCATTACAATGAGAACTGAGCGCGTTATTCTTTGTTCGATCGGCAAGGAAGGAAAGGAGCATTTTAATTCCACGGTGTCGCTGTTCAAAGAGGCGACCCTAACAGGGCGCGACCGTGCAGGGGGCAGGGGGCGGAAGCGAGCAGGCACTGTATACAAAAATAATTATCATCAGGGCAAGCTGGAGGAGGCACACAATAAATTACTGCTCGTCGAGTCAAATGCCTCTGCGAATAATACGAATGGACACGAACCCATTGAACGACCCGAAAAAAAAATCATTCCTCGCCCATCTCTCACTCGTTTCAGAAAAAGTTTGATTTTTTCAAATCTCATTGATTTCTCTTGAAACTTCGTTATTGTTAATTCTCGAATGAAACATGCAAATCAGAATGAAAATTAAAAAACTAAAATCAGTAATGAAAAACCGCGTCGAAATTCTTTTCGGAGCAACGAGCCGTGTCCATCTTCGATGAAAACTCGAAATGCACTTTTCATTTCCTTTTCATTCTTCGTTTTTTTGGTTTTTAATCGTGAATTCTTAATCCTCGATGCTACGCACGTCTACGAGTACCATGGAGAGAATGAGAGAAAGAGAGAAAGAGGAGAGAGTCTGCACATTCGACAAAACATTTCCAACCAACTCTTCGCAGCTTTTATTGCGATAATAACTATCATCATCATCATCATTATTATTACCATGAATATTAATAATATTATTACTATTCTTATGATTATTTAATAATTCGTCACGGGTTTCGGGAATTTAAAAAAACGCGAGGTTTGTGCCTCGTCTCTCGTGCGCGAGAGACCAATTGCGCGTTTTTCTATCGTGCGATCCGAGTGACCTCTCCGTATTTTCCGTTTTCTCCTTTTTGTTTTTCATCTTCCTTCGTCAAACGCTCGCAATTGCCAAAGCGTAACTTGATTATTCTGCTCGAATAAATACGAATACGATATTACACAGGCGTTCGTCCGCGCGCGCGCGCGCGAGGCTAGTCAATTTTCTTTTCACTTTTTATTTTTGTCCATTCATTTTTTTCCTTTACGCTCATTTTTCTATTCTCGCAGCTCTCCCCTCTCGTGTGCACACTCTCGCGACTCGTCAAACCTAAAGTACCTCGCCGGACTCGCCCGCAATGTCTTTCCTTTTGTTTTTTTTTTCATCTTTCTTTGCATTTAGTCTTCTTTCTTCGTTCACGTTTTCCTTCGCAACAATTTTCATTTTTTCGCCACGATTATCCACGCCTACGCCGATATACGTGGTGAGAGAATTCTCGAAGCTCCTTAAACGTTTAGAGCATAATTTTTAAAAAATATTTCTCATGCACCCACAGTGGGCCCAGTGTTCTATAATACATACGTATATATATGGGGGGGGGGGGGGGGGGGGGTAGAAGATCGAGAAGCAAGCTCGCGGATACATTGTCATACAAAACCTGAGACGGAAAGCCGAACATTTTCTTGATCTATGCCGAAGCTAGGTTTTCTTGTCCTTTTTTATCACCCCTCATTCTTTCAGTGTGTGTGTATATATATATATATATATATATATATATATATATATATATATATATATATATATATATATATGGGGTGTATATATATGTATGTATTGTATATAGATTTAACCGTATATTAATATATTTGGCGTGACTCGTGAATCGTTATTCGATAACGATAGTAAATTTCCCTTGCCTTTCTTACTTTACGATAAATTAAAACCGTGGAGACCTCCGGAGAACGATATATATATATATATGTCTATGTAACGAGTGATTAGGAAAAAAAACTACCCAGTATTTTAAAGTTAAGCAAAAATAAAAAATAAAAACAGTAATAAACTCAACGTGACTGTACACAAGAAAGTATTGACCTCACCCGCATCATTTTCTCTCTTTCTCTTCTTTTTTTTTCTCTCTCCATATGACTTACAATTTTATTTACACTTTGTCGGTCTCGATGTTGCGTATGGCTGTTTATTCGTTTCTCCCCGTCTCTCGCCTTTCCGTTGTTCTCCTCGCCTCTGCCGCGGCGATCGATCGATCGGTTGTGCAATTAATTATCCCCGTAAATTGCCATGCGTTGAGATGGGGTTTGATAAGAAGTGAGCAGACAGGAGGAGAAAGGGGAGGGAGAAACGACGAGCCGCATTGGAAAGAAAAGTAAATTGATAAAGAGGGGAGAAAAAACCTCGCAATTTGCGAGGACAACGTCGATTTTCCATTTCGTTCGAATGTGCGTTGGGATTTAAAATCGTGAGGGGTGGCGAAAAAAATGCACACCCGATACTTTTGTTCCGGGGCTGGAGGGAGGGGTGTCGGGGGAGGGGCAAAGGAGCAGGTTGGGAAGGGAGTGTGAAGAGAGAACGATAAATAAGAGACGTCGATGAAAGATCTTGTCCGTTTGCGGATCCTCTAGACCGGTGGTAGTGCCCAGAGGGTCGCGGTTTTGTCCGCCGATGTGCTGAGAAACGAAAATTCCGTTGGATGCCAGCGGCCGGATATTACCTTGTCCTGATGCTGGGCCACCACTACGCTCGGCAACGGCATCGTAAGGTCACCTGCAACAGCCCCAAGGCACGATTCTTCGTCAGGCAAAGTGAGACGGAGAGTGAGTGCAGTCTTTTTTCTTTTGCAGGATATTGCTTTTTTTCCCTCCATTTTGCAATGGTCAAATGAATCCTATATTTCTTATCATTGTTCGGTTTTTGAATAAAAGACCAAAGGAGACGAGAATAATTGTATTTACGGTCTAAAAAAGAATTATTTGTTCAGTTAAAAAAAATATAAATTTTAAGATCAAACATATTATCAGTGTGAATGAAATATCATTTTAAGGAGTCAGTCCACTTTGAAAATTTCAAAAAATCGAAAGCAAGCAGGAATTGGAGAAATAGACGATGATGAGCAATCAGAAGGGATTTTGTACGGTGCAGGAATTGCCGATTGAGTTTAGGGAACAATTTTTCATAGGATAAACTTCAAACGCGTGTTTTTTCGAAACAACTTTTTCAAAATCTAGCTCCATCGTATCTCTTAAACTAATAAACCGATTCTCTTGAAATTTGAACCGCATATTGTAAACATGATTCGCAACAAGATGACTCTCGATGGTTTTAAAATTTTTATTTTTACTCTCTTTTTTGCGAAAAACTGCGGGAAAAACGCGTTTTTTAAAACTTTTTTCGTTTTTCATCCGCCATTTTTTTTTTTTTGATAAAACTTTATATCCGAGGGTCATTTTGTAGCTGGTGCCATACTAAATCCAATGGACTTTGATTTTTTTTGTTTCAGACAAGCCGTTGCCGGGTTGTGATGGAGCTACCTAGCCCATCTATTTTTGAGGCGTTACGTTAAACTATAATTTTTGTACTTAAAAATGAATAAAAATAAATTAAACATTTTTTTAAATGTATTTCAAGACTTTATCAAGCCCAACAACTTTTATTTATATTTATATCTTTTATAAAATGCTCAAAAAAATCGCGAAAATAGCCTTTTTTCGTGGCTCCAAAGTAGACTGGCCCCTTAATAATGAAGTGATATTATTATAATAACAAACTTAATATACAGGTATAGGGGTGGGGGAGGGGGGGTACTGTTATTATTATTCAGATAACTTAATTGATTAATGGGAAATAAATTAAGAATTATTCTTGAGTCTGGTTAATTATAAATAATCATTATTTAGTATTATAATTATTAACTTGTGTGCATACCCTTAAAAGGCACAACTTGATGTAAACATGCTGACATTAATACATTTATTACCGTTATTATTAAATGATTGAATGGAATTAATGTAAATTATTATTGAATATTATAGTAATTTAATCATCTCCATTTCTATGATAAACAGTGAATGAAATTTATTATTTTTTTTATTAACTCAGTAGGAAATTGCATTTAAACGTAATAACAGTTAAATGTTTTGTACAAAGGAGTATTTGTACAAGACTGTTATTATGAAATTGAATCAATTAATAATACCCAATTAATAATTATTATTCAGTATTGATGTTATTCAATAATCATCTTTTGGTGTTATAATTATCAATTCGTGCACACCCTCAAACGGTACACTTTAACATAAATATACTGATACGAAAAAAGTGATTACTATTGTTATTAAACTACCGAATTGAATTAATGTACGATTATCAAATATTATTGTTATTTTGTAATCATTGTTTAATATCATAATTATTAAATTAAATTAAATTATGATTACGATGAAATTGATAGAAATATTGCATTTGAGCGCAACGATAGTTAAATATTTCGAACGAGAGATTTTAGACTTTCAATTTAATACAAAAAAAACTATTGAATTTTCAACCGTGAAATAATTAGATTTTTTTATTATTATTGACGTTCCGCTTCGAAATTGTTGTACTTATACATTGAAAAAAAGAAGCAGTTCCTTCCAAACACGTTCAAAAAAAGACCCCTATTGCTAACCGTTTAATAAAAAATAAAAAAAATAATAATAATAACCGTAATAATTTTAGTTTTAAGGCCTTCACAGCTCTTCAAGCTTTTGCCAAAATAACAATAATATTGTTAATTATAATAATAACAACATTCGTAAAAATGTTTTTTTCCGAAAAAAAAAAGACTAAAAAAAGAGATTGTTCTTCAGACTCACGTTGCAAATCCGTGAGTACGAGTTTGTTGTCGTAGCCCCCGGTGAGCAGATAATAAGCCGACGGTGAGAATCGTATGCTTCTTATATCGGCGGCGTGGGGCTTGAAGCACTGGACCGTTCGTCCGCCCCTAATATCGAAAAGCACGCAACTGCTGTCCTCGTGGCCGGAAACCAAGAGTCTACCGGACGGATCGACGCAAAGCGCCGCAACCGGGCTCCCAACCTGCAACGGTATAAGATTCTACTGAGACGAATAGTGTCCACGTTCCTCTCGCTACGTAAAACGACCATGAACGTCCGGCGAACATTCGATCCCTTGTAAATAAAGAGCAAAACAAAACAGTGTCTTTCTGCGTGTGCGTATATGCGTGTTTTTGTATGTGTGTGGATGTGTGCTTTTTTATGGCGACGGTGGGAAATAATGCTGGTGCAAATAAAGAGTAATACAAAAAAAAATGTACTAACAAATTGTAGGATCGAATATTCGCACGGACGAGAAACGTAAAGACGATAATATAAAAACGAAAAACTACATAGTAAAAGAAAAAAGGTATGAGAAAAAGAAACAGGCGCAATGGAAAAATGGATGCCCGTGAGGAATTTCCACCCTCGAGAACTTTTTCCCCCCCATGTAAAAGAGATCATTATTGTCATTATTATTAAGAGTTTCATATTATTATAATATTTTTTACGAGTTCATTTATCATTATTATTGTTCACTATAACGCGGCTATAAAAACTGATTAAATTTTGTTGAATTATAAATCGGGTAAGAATTTATACGACAGAAATCCGAAAAGAAATTATTACGCACTTATGACGAGATAACCCCAATTTAGAGAATAAATAAATTGACAGTAAGATAAAGGAGAACAAATTGAAAAAAGAAAAAAACCCAAACAAACCCAAATTTCCGATAAAAGTATTCTATTCGTCATTATTATTAATAATAATGATAAATTCCCCGTAATGATAATAATCATTAAAACACTGACAGTAACGATAATTTTTCTGCCCATTTTCGTAAAAAGTAAACATTATCTTTAAGGGGCCATACCAGTGTGACACATCCAAAAAATCGATTTCTTTTTTGCCTTTTCCGACAGTTTACACTTTCAAGAATATCATTATAATTTATATAATTTTATCTTGCAAAAATCGATAGTTAAATCTTTAAATGCGTTTTTCTCGAAATGAGATTTTTCAAATTTGCTGACATTGTACCTCAAAGAGCAATTATCCGATTGACTTGAAATTTGAACTGAGTACTCTTGAATATATTTACTCGACAATAACGGAGGATACTTTTGATTGGATGAAAATTAACGATTTGGCATTGAAAAAAACGACCATTTTATAGGCAAGAAAACAGACTTTTTTTTCATAACTACGCCATTTTGTTAGATTTTGATATTTTGCGAAAATCCTACGTCATTGTACAGGAAATATCTTCCAGTTTGACGACATTTTTTTCCTTTTTCGGTTTCAGCTACTCAATCGGCCGGAATCATGTCAGCAGTGGAGGAACTTTTTTTTGGCGCCTCCGTAGGCAGCGTATAAGTCGCTTGGATCTCAATATTTTTCTATGAAAAAATTATGTAATATAGGTCAAATATAGCCAAATATATTCTCAATTTTGCGAAAAATTTAACTGAATACTTTTCTTCCAAAAAAATTCCCGAAAATCATCCAAGTTTTCAGCGTTCACACTTTTATAGCCCCTTAATACTTCATTCTCATCATACCTATTAAAATTAAAATCAACATTTTTTACTAACTCAGCATTTCATGCCTCATACAAACGGATAAAAAACTTTTCGATTTTTTTTTTTTTTTTTTTTTTTTTTTCAAAGTTAAATAAAACCCTTAAAGATCTCAGATTTCTCAAGTCCCTATTTAAAAAAATAAAAATACGTCCGGTTCCTGTTACGCGAGGCAGGAAAAACCTTCGTTACGTCCACTTCCGGCAGCCAAGAGATAATCGAGAGGCGGAAGTCGATTCGTTGGGCAGGGGGGGGGGGGGGAGGGTGATGATGAGATTCCGTTGAAGGATTGTGGCAGAGAAGAAACATTCGCACTAACCCTGCTCCCGGGAACAGTAGCGGGTGTCACCATGTTCACGCATCCTCTCGTTCTCAAGTCCCAGAAGCGTACAGTCTTGTCGTGGGAGCCACTCACGAACATCGCCCCGCCCCAATTGTAGAGGGTCAGCACGTGGCCGCTGTGGCCGCTTAGGGCCTGAAACGGCGTGCCGGTCGCGCAATCGGTCACGTAGATCTTGCAATCACCGGCGCCGCCGCTTATCAGGAGGCTGGACTTGTTCGACGTGTCCTCGAGGAAGCAGAGATCGCGGACCGTGCCGTCGTGCATCGTCAACTCGACCTCTTGTCCTGCGATTGGTGATTCAACAAAAAGAAGAAGAATGAGGAGATCCATTAGAACGATGTTTACGCCTATAATTTGCACGGTCTTGTAAATTTATTACGTGTCAAGAGGTGCGCCTGTGGCGCCATCTTCAAAAGTCGTGTACTTGTGTGCATTATTTGTTAAATAATATCCAAACGATTTGTAGCTATTTTCAAGAACTACTATCATTGTTGTGGGGTAGAGTAATTACTTGTATGTAATATTTTGATAATACAATATCGATTGATACAAGTAATTACGAGAAATTATTGAGTAATAACGCCAAACTGTAACTAATTGCAAACTAAAATCATTACAATTGCGTAAATATATATTCAGAATTTACTATGTATATATAAATATATATTAGGAACATAA
Source organism: Ophion obscuratus (assembly GCA_964007375.1). NCBI lineage: Eukaryota > Metazoa > Arthropoda > Insecta > Hymenoptera > Ichneumonidae > Ophion > Ophion obscuratus. Next base: position 33,255,056 of record OZ023323.1, read on the forward strand.
ACGATGATATTGATTGATATCAAAAACGTATAATCGTTGAGAAATATTATTATCATTAATTATTATCATCATTATTTGTATTCTTTATTTAAATATTTATTTATTAATTATTATTGCCATTTATTATTATTCTTGATTATAAATTATTATACTTATTGTTATGAAAAAGAATAATCAATATACGTATATTTAACACTTGTATACCCTTGCGGGCTTTTACATTCTCCGCTCCGTCCCACGTTACCTCGCTTACACTAGTCTTAAACTTAGATTCAGAATGACAAATAAATCACAATTACAATTACATCTACAATACGATACATTTAGTTAAAAATTAAATTTCTCCTTCATTTTCTCTTTCAGTCGCCTCTGCCCTTTTCTTTGCTTGGCTTTTCGAACTTTCTCACTATCTCGCACATTTCCTCAATTATCTCTTTACCCTCTAGGGCCTCGACCCATCCTGCTCGGTCGTTCTGGTATTGCTCCGTGCTAGTCCAGTAAAAGAGGCGAAAACCCAGCACTTTTTACCGTAAAATATGAATTTTTGACTGAAAGTAGATGGTTGCATACTGAAAGTAACCCCAATGAAATGTTGACCCTCGACTCGCCCCAACCCTAAGAAATAAGGGTTGAAAACTTGAAAATCCCCATATCTCGATAATTAATAGCCCAATCAAAAAATGTTATAAAAAAGAATTGTTTGGAATAATGAAATACGTATAAAGTTATCTGACGTTCGATCCCCTATCTTTGAAGACAGAGAAAAAAGAAGCAGCGAAAATCACAGTATAAACCGCATAAAAGACAAGGTGCCATATTTCATTTTACAGTAACACACAGTAATGTAAATCCTGTCCTACAAAAATGACGAATTTTCCTGTACACACTGAGATTTTTACAGTTACACGGTCTTATTTACAGTTCGGTATTGTGAATACATCAGTGTTTTCAGCAAAAATATTCAACTGTAAAATTTACATGAAAACACTGATTTTTATACTGTACGCAAACTGCAAGGGTTACAGTGTACACTGTATTGAGTACAGAGTGATTCATTAAATTGTACATCGTGGCACGATAGTTTTACTCTTCTGTCGACAGTTCGTGACGTTATCTGTGCACTCTGAGATTTTTACAGTTACACTGATTTGTTTACAGTTTGGTATTGTGAATAAATCAGTGATTTCAGTAAATATATTCAACAGTAACATTTTAACGAGGTCACTGATTTTTATACTGTACGTAAAGTGCAAGGGTTACAGTGTACACTGTATTGAGTACAGAGTGATTCATTAAATTTCACAGTGTGGCACGATAGTTTTACTCTTCTTTCGACAATTCGTGACGTTATCTGTGCACTCTGAGATTTTTACAGTTACACTGATTTATTTGCAGTTTGATATTGTGAATACATAAGTGATTTCAGTAAAAATATTCAACTGTAAAATTTCAATGCGATCACTGATTTTTATACTGTACGCACATGAGGCACGAGGTGAGGCACGAGGCCAGGACACAAAGGATTGCCAGTTAGTAGTGCGTGGTTGATGGGGCGCAGATATCGAAATTTGCGCGACAGAATTCAAGAAATTATAAAGAAAGAGAGATTTTTTTTAAAGGTACGTTCTTGTCTGATTAGGACTTGTCTCGCGCGTGGGGTGAGGCACGTGGCCAGGACACAAAGGATTGCCAGTTAGTAGCGCGAGGTCGATAGGATGCGAACGTTGAAATTTGTACGACATAATTCAAGAAATTATAAAAAAAAAGAGAGAATTATTTACAAAAAGGTACATTCGTGTGTATGTGACTGATTTTTTTATATTTTCTACACATTTTTTTCAAACTTCTTTTATGGATAAACTTTTTTTGGTGTGTCTACATAAACTCTGTCGATATAACTGGCGCATTCATTGTACATAATACAGATTAACCAACTGTCAAATTACAAGTTTTGTTAAATTTATATTACAGTGTTGAACTGTCAAAATTTACTTTTGACTACACTGTATTTTGGACTGTGTGTTTCAGTAAAAGATACAGTAGAGCGGTTCGAGTCCAAAGAGAACAGTATAGGAACTGTAATAATTTACTTTAAGGAGTAAGGCCACTGTAAATTTTTTGAAAAATCGATTTTTTTTATTGGCTTAAAAAATAGTTTAAACCCTCTAGTTTAAAAATAGTTTAAATCCTTTTAACTTCTTTTTTAAATTTTTTCCAATAAAAAACTATTCGCAAAACTTTAAACGCGTTTTTCTCGAAACATGGTTTTTCAAAATGGCACGCAGCATAACTCGAACAATTTTCATTTTTTTTACTTGAAATTTTAACCAGATGTGAACATTTACATTATCTTGAGAATGTCGATCGGAATTTTCAAGAACTTTATTTATTGATTTTTTATTAACAAAAAACTTGCCGTTTTTTTCGTCAAAGATCAATTTTTTTTTTTTCAAACGCACGCCAAATCCACAAAAATTGATATTTTTAAAAATCCGATCGACATTCTCTAGCTATAGCCCTCTAGATTAATGGTTTTTTTTTGTTCTAGATTCAAAAGTGCACCAGTGGTGCTGCGTGCCGCGGAGCCCTGGAAGCAAAACATGTCCCGGGAAGATAGCTGTGGAACCGCCATTTTGTTTTTTTTTACTGTAAAAAAATTTTATAATAAAGTTTAATGTATGCCCGATAACACCATTAAAAGTTTTTTTTCAAATACCTTCAATTTCGGGAGCAAAAAATTAGTGAAAAAACCTTTTTTTTTGGGCCGTTACAGTGGCCTTACTCCTTAAGCACACTGTATTTTGAGCACTGTGTTTCGGTAAATATTGCTGTGCAATCGCTCGAGTCCAATGCGAACTGTGTAGCCCCTGTATTTTGTACTATTTCTTTTTTTCCGTGAATAGCGGTACGACAACACCGAATTTTCGAATCGTTTTTGTGCCGCTATTTTCAAAGGTAGGGGGTTGGACGTCAAACAACTTTTCAAGGTTTCAAACAACTTTTGTTTGAAACCTTTTTTGATCGGGCTATTAATTATCGAGATACGGCGGTTTTTAAGTTTTTAACCCCAATTTCGTAGGGTTGGGGCGAGTTGAGGGGTACAATTTTATTAGGGTTACTTTCAGTATGCAACCATCTACCTTCAGGCAAAAAATTCAATTTCTACGCTAAAAAGTGCTGGGTTTTCATCTTTTTAACTGGACTATCCACCTTTGAAAGACTCTTACCACCTCTTGATCCATTTGCGACTTCGCCTCCTCGCATCCCCATATGAGTTCCAATATTTCCTCCTCTCTCTTGCACACTCTACATCGCGTCTGTATTAATCCCTTTTGCGCCGCCCTTTCCACACTCCCGCATGTCATTCTTGCTCAGATTTCCTCAATTACTCCTTTTATATTTTATTTCTCCCAGTATTCTTCCATTCCCACCTCCTTCTTCCTATCCTGACATTCTCTACAATATCGTGGAACCCTGCTTTTTCCCCAATTCTTTTGTATCTCTTGATCCGCTATCTTTTGCACTGCCCTTCTAGCCTTTTTCCCACTCTGTTTTATTTCCTCATCTTAGTGCGTCTCCTATTTGCCCCTCTCCCGCCTGATTCGTCGCATCTTCTACTTTCTTTCCCCACTTAGTCGGATTTCCGTTCTGCACACTGAAAAAAAAAATTCGTTCATCCAACCAAAATTCAGTTGGTTTAACAAAATGGATCTTTAAATACGTTCAACTTGATTTTTGATTGGCATAACAAACGTTTTGTTAATCTGATTCATAGTTTTAGTGGTGTGAACTGTAGCTTAATTAGCATGTTTGAGCAACTGTTAAAACAACAAAATTTCGACAAAATGTCGAGACAACAAAATGCATTTTGCACATTAAACAATTTCTTTTGCTCAGTGCATCTTTCTTGCTTCTTCCATCAAACATTTCTTCGGCCATCTCGCCTCTCCCATTGTCAATATTTTCCCTACACATTCTGCAGGTCTTTTTTCACTACCACCTCTGTTCCCTTGCACTCTGAATCGATTTTCCATATGTAGTCCGGTGTGTTCCTTCTCAATCCCATTGCCATTTTGGTGTATCTGGCCTGCATTCTCTCAATTCTCTCTCTCCTTTTCCACCCCAGGATTTCTATCCCATGAAGCAATGCCGCTTCTTGCTATTGCCTTCGTTATTCTTAATCTGTCTTTCAAGTTCCCTATCCTCGCCATTTTTTCTATCCCTCATGCTCCATTTACTGCTTTCCTTACCCTACCCGCTATCATTATTATGTGTTTTTCGGAAGCGTTACCTGTTGAACACCATATTCCCAGGTATTTATATTCTCTCACTACCTCCGGCCCTTTGCCGTTTACCTCCCATTCCTTCTCTTTCTTTCGCTTACCCCTTTTCATAAATATCACGATCTTCGTTTCTTCCATATTCACTTCTAAACTGTTTTTAGCTACGTACTTTTGTAGTTCTCTCAGCATTCCCCTCCAGGGGCTATACCAGTGTGACAGTCAATTGTATGTGCCAGGTATAGCTGATTAGCCGTTTTTATAGTCAATATCATGTTATCTTGCAAAAATCGATAGTTAAATCTTAAAACGCGTTTTTTCTCGGAATCCAATTTTTCAAATTTGCCGACATTGTAACTCAAAGAGCAATTATCCGATTGACTTGAAATTTGAACTGAGTACGCTTAAATATATTTACTCTACAATGACGTAGGATATTTTTGATTGGATGAAAATAGACGATTTGGCATTGAAAAAAACGACCATTTTATAGGCAAGAAACAGACTTTTTTCATAGCTACGCCATTTTGTTAGATTTTGATATTTTTCGAAAATCCTACGTCATTGTACAGGAAATACCTTCCAGTTTAACGACATTTTATTTCCTTTTTCGGTTTCAGCTATTCAATCGGCTGGAATCATATCAGCATTGGAGGAACTGTTCTTTTGGCGCCTCCAAAGGGAGCGCATAAGTCGCTTGGATCTCAATATTTTTCTTTGGAAAAGTTATGTAATATAGGTCAAATATAGCGAAATATATTCTTAATTTTCCGAAACATTTAATTGACTACTCTTCTGCCAAAAAATTCCCGAAGATCACCCAAAATTTTCAGCGTTCACACTGGTATAGCCCCTTAAGCCCTCTCCCTTGTCCGCTATCAGCACCACATCATCTGTAAACTTTAGTGCTTATATTTTCTCTCCTATCACCGTACCTCCTACATTCTTGCGCTTCCATCCCTCCTCCATGTCCTCTATATACCAGTTAAACAGTGTTGGGCTTAATGCGCATCCATTTCTAACCCCCCCTCCCCATTCTAAACGTGCCTGTCACTCCCCCTTCCGTTAATAATGATCAATACATTATAAATATATAATAACTCGTATATTTTTTGTCACTGTTATTAATGTATTTGTGACAAGTAGAATTTTTTGATGTTACAGTTTGCATCGCGGAATGCAACAATTTTTTTCTCTCATTTCTTTATTTTTATCATTATTTAGAGCCGTTTTTTTTTTGCAAATTGAGGTCGCAAAACTTTTATAGGTATATATAAAAACACTCGAGCGATCACAGCCAAAATTGGCCAAAAAATATTTGAGCAATTTAAAAGGATTAATTTTCGTTGCAGTCCAATGATGCAAACTTCAATGTCATCGAATTTTTACACATACAATCTAATTGTCGTCATTAATCATGTAAATGGACCATTATACCATTTTTTTTATCAATTACTCTCAATATGATTTGTCAATATCGATCAATGATATTATTTTTATTATTGATACATGTGTACATATGCGTATATTTATGTGTAATTATGATTACTAATGTCGTCTGCTATGAATGGATAAACAAATAAACGAATAAATGAAGATTTTTCTGAAACTGCACTTACCCTCGAGATTCGAGGTGTCAGCATTGAATCGCATCAGCTTGACGGTCTTGTCGTTGCTTCCGGTTGCCATCAGCTGACCGTCGGGGGTCCATGCCAGGCAGTATATCGAGCCCTTGTGGTGCTTCGTTCTCTTGAAGAGAACGGTCGGCTGGTACGTCTGGTGGTCTTCCCTGCATACGCAAATGAACGCGAAATAAAATTTAACGCGTTTTTTAACTCAGCATATGTATATTTTTTTAATGAATATTTGGTACCCAAAAAGTTGCGTGGTTATTTTTTTCCAATCGGATTGTCAAGTATTCTGCTTGGAAGAAAAAACAATATGTCACTATGAAAAACTGTAGGGGCTCGTTATTTACTTGTAGAATTTGATTTTTCTTATTTTTTAAAATTATATAATTATTTTGGAGCAGCTCAAGTAGCATGGAACGGCCTGTATACGTTTAAAACAGAGGTGAACACTTTCTCGCGACTTTTGATCTTCTTTTTCTCTCCTTATTTTCTCGGGAAGCAGGGTACTATGCAGATTTTAATTAAAGTCTATTTTCTCACAGGTATCTTCTCAGCGTCGCGCGTTATCGCCGCGGCGAGAGGGACCCGAGAGAGAGAGTGATTTCTCTCGTTCCACCCCGATGACGACGACAACGAAGCCGACTATTCGACTGCGAACGTTTTTTTTCACTCGTCTAAATGTCACGTCGTGTTTTTGTTTTCTTTTTGTTCAATTTTGTGCTCGTCTTATACGTGAAGTGTTTCACTCTCGTTTTTTTTTCGTAGCACCACCGATCGAATTTTATATTATTTTTTCAAGTTTTCGGGAATAACGAATCAAAAGAATTATTGAAAAAATAAAAACGATCCTTTACGTGATCTCTTTTTTCGTGCTCTTTGTTCAGCGACTGTTATGTGCGATTGTTATTATGCGTCCAATATGTATAATGATTATTGCTTAGTTTTTCTCTTTCGTAGTTATGATTTTGTCATTTTTATTATACGCAATTATTAAATTCAGAACGATTCGAATCATTCGGAGATGCGAACGTATCGATTTTTTCATTCGATTATTCCATGACAACGTAACCCTCCAGCTCCCCGTCAATTAATTGTATTCGTAGAATTTCGTTTCGTAAAAAAAAGTGAAACCGACAAATCGCCGAAATTTCGCGACATCGAAAATTAATCGACTCGCCAATTTAATCGTCGATCGAAATAAAAATTTCATTTCCACAGAAAAGAAAAAGATTAGCATAATTTTTACGATCAATTTCTCGCATCGACCAAAAAAGTCTAGGTGCGAAAAACGAAGAAAAACAACTCCGAAAGAAATTATCGACGAGAAACTGAAATTTCACTCTCGATTTTTGCGCACGACTCGTCGCGGTGTCTTTTTAGGCTATCGATTAATTTCAACAGACGAATAATAATTTCTCGCGGACCGATCGACTGTCGTCGCGTTTACGTGTTGAAAAAAAATAAATCTCGATTTCATTTCCGACAGCGCGAAGACGAACGCGACGGGAACGAGAAGAAGAAGAAAGTGCCAAAAAAAACCACAAGCCCCAAGATTCATGGGAAACTTTCTAACTGCCTCGATCCAATGACTTGGCGCTCGATATGTCGAGCATTTGGTTTCCAACTAATCGGAACACATTTTCGCACGTTCCTCGTAAAAACGTTGCGGAAAGGATAACAAATGAAGAATTTTAGTGTAGCCAATTGAATTAGAAAAAAAAAGCAAAAAATATTTTGCAGGGGGTCGCGTAACTCAATTCGTTCGAGAGAAGTGCATTTGGACAAGTGTTTTACTTTTCGTCATAATTGTGTTTCATGCTCCGTTTGTCATGGAGTTCCGCGTCTTTGGTCAAGGATAACTCGCAGCTATTCCGGAGATTTATTTCGCCGTAGGCGAATTCACCAAGTTGTGAAAAACGTAATTTTCAGGATACATGTATATATACAAATATATATATTTTTTTATTTTATTTTCATGTCAGGTGCAGTTGCAAAAAAAAATTCGAAACAAATTGAAGATCAATCGATTGAAGGAAAATTCAATTCAATTTCGCGAAGGATTTTTTCAATTTGATTATCGCAATTAATTCGATTGATTGAATTCGTGCCAATTAATTGAGCTGAATATATAGTCGAGTGATTTGTCTAATTAACAAAAGTGATTGAATTAATTGGATACGATATAATACACGTAATAATCGAATACAAATTGATCATATCAAGTGATCCAATTGACTGAACGAATACAAAAGCAAATTGTATAAAATATATTATTAAATATTATAATCGATTCTATTAATTGAACTAATCATCTCTTGTAGAATACCCATGATAATTAAATAGAATTAAATAATTGAATTCAATAAATAATCGATTGATAACTCAATTCGATTCGATTTCTGCAATGAGTACAATTATTCAATTATTGCAATTAGTTGGATTAATTGTATACGATACGATATCCAAAAAAAATTTTTATTAAACAATCAACATTAATATTGATCAAATTCCATTATATTATCGCAATAAATCCAAGTAATCGGATTGGTGTCAATTAAACCAAATATATTAATGAATGACTTCTCCGATCGTTTTTATTAATTAAACTCACAACAAACAATTAAATTTAAAAACGTCTGCGAAGCTTCTTTTCTTTATTCGATTTTTCTGGTAAATTTATTTGATATATATTTTGTTCGTATTTATTACTCACCGGACATCGTGGAGTTTCGGATACGAGCATATCCGAAGAGTCTTCGAGTTCGAGCCGACCGCGTACAATTTCCCGTGGGGATGAAACTCGGCACAGCGGACAGCCTGGACATCCTCAAGGGCTGTAACGGGCACGAATCTCGGCCTACCACCGTTGCTGCTTCCGTTGCTCGTCTCGAGTTCCGGTCGCGGCTCCGGCTGCAATTGCGACAAACGAAACGAGCAAATTAATCAGAATCTTTTTTATCGTTTAAAATAATTAATTATAATTTAAATCATATTAATTAAAATAAATAATAAATAATAATAATTTCAATACTAAATAATAATAATGGTAAAACTTATTATTAGTATTTTTTCAAATCTAATTGTTTTCATAATCATGTATGAATTTGTGTATTTTTTTTTTTTTTTTTATAATAGTATCCTTCTATATTATCTTCATTATTATATTGCTAATGAGTTTTCTTAATTATTGGATTTCTTATATTTAAATTGTGTACCAAACTGACAATTTATCGACGCGCATTTTTTACAGTTACGCGGACGATGCGATGGGCGGGGGAGTGCGAAAGATATTGCAATAAAAGGAAACGAGTGGCGCTAACGAGAGTCTCGCCATAACTTTATGGGCAGCTCGAACGTTCGTTGCCGCGTTTGCGTGACGCTCACGATAATTGATTCAATCTGCTTGTTGTTTTTTTTTCTTTCTCAACATTTTTTCTTCCCTCTTTTCTTGATCATTCAGTGAACTCGCGCGTTATCGGAAGTTGCAATTTGCCAATTTACACGATCTTTCAAGTACGAATTGATTTTAGTCACGAACCTTTTTTGTGCCTCTTTTTTTTTATTCATGCCTATATTTGTATTTTTCTCACTCAACCAGAATTAACGAATGATTTTACTTTTCGATGAGCATATCCCTTTGTGAAATTGGAAATTCATAGTTCGGCACGTTTCGTTTACATTGCCTTTTGCCGTGAAAGAATATGCAATCAAATTTAACGCGCTAATTAGCTAATTACTTGCGCATTAATTTTTTTATATGGAGATTAATGCTTTTTTTTGTCAATAATCATTCGCCATTTCTTCTAAACGAGAAATTATCATTTATAATGTGATAACAATAGTACCTATTATAGATAAATACGTATATTGTACACTGAATAAAAATATGTAAAAAAATCAATAAACACGAAATAAAAATACAAACGAAAATGTGTAGGAAATTCGATAAACGAGGGATACTAAGATAAAAATAAATGTATTACAGTGACGTTGTAAAAATTAATAATATTTCATTTTAAAAAAGGAGAAATTTGTTGAATAAATTTGTTGAAATATAACGTAAACTGCATAAAAATAAATACAATATATAGATTTCATTTAGAAGTATATATATATATATATATATATATATATATATATATATATACGCACGCACACACACACACACACACAAACAAACATATACATACAAATAAATGAATAATTAAACAAAGTGACGAAAAAGAAAATTTCAAACGATAAATCAAAGCATCGGATAAACATCGAGTGGCCAACGACTGTGTGAATTCTTGGGCACCGAGAAGCTCGCGGGACAATACCCCAGAGACCATTGGCCTTCTCCATGGTCCTATGCTCACTCCTCGTTGCATTTATGCCCCATTCGGAAATGCACTTGTTAACGGTAAATCACCGTTGCGTGTTGGAGTTCGACGATGCAAAAAAAAAATCAGCAGATAAAAGATGAACGAAGAATAAATAAACAGATTTAAAAAAAAAAGGGAAAAGAAAAGCGGAGAAAAGCTCGTTTCTTGTCCGACCCATCTCCCTTAATGGTATTGTACACATTGTATACGTCACGCAAAGTCCATCGATCCCTTTCTCCCCTAGTCCATCCATTATTCTCCAGCGACACGAGATGTGTGCAGCACAGAATGCAGATAATAAATATTATCTGCAATTCTGCAAGTAATGGTGAAAAAGAAAAATTGTAAAATCGTGGCTCGCGATACGTGCACGCGATCGGTAAAAATTATTGGCATCTCGTCTTGAGTGTCGTTGTTTTTTTGTTTGTTTGTATTTTTCAGCTAATATTGATTTATTTTTCATAATTTTCATCTTGCGGTACGATTGAACGTATTAGAAACAGTGCAATTTCAGCGGTACTTGCTGCCAAGAACCAATCACATTTAAAAATATATCTATACAGGGTGTCCCTCTCATCTATGTCACCCGAAATAACTCGATAATTATCGACGTCACAAAAAAATGTTCCAAACAAAAGTTGTACGGTGTGAAGGGAGCCATCAAATGCGACTAACTTTTTTTATCCCGGTAGAGGCGCTGACGCACAGTGAAGGTCACGTCTACTTTTTTAAATGGAATGGTACATTTTTTTTCAACCATCTTGCGGAGCACCTCAAGCCGCATAAAAAACATTTGGGGGTCAAAGTCGTTCAAGGTCATTCAAGGTCAGTATCGATGATACAAATTTAAATATCTCGGATCGCTACCAAATATTTGGTAGTGATCCGAGATATTTATTATGCCAAAATGTTATTGAAAATTTCGTCAAAAGAGTGAACGTTTGCAAACAGGGACGAGGCGACCATCGGATATTGTATTCCAGACATAACCTCCATGTTTGTACTTTATATTAAGGCCTCTTCTCACTTTACAGTTTTCAAAAAATCGATTTTTTTCATTACACTTTTCGAAAGTATACATATCTAAAAGTATCATACTAAAATGTTGTGCAGATCGGAGGAGTCTAACTGTGTTTTTGTGTGACCTTTACTTTAAACGCGCTTTTCACGAAACAATGTTTTGTCGACGGTTTGTTGATAAAATATTCGAAACTACTAAACCTATCCTTACGAAATGTTGACCACATATTCTTTGCAACTATAGCTATAGCGCATATGAAGGATTTTTAGAAATGTTGATATTTACTATTTTTTTGCCCAAAACGGTGCAAAAAAACTTTTTTGTTTTGTTTTTTCGAAAAATGTCCGCCATTTTGTTATTTTCGCATATATCAAAAATCGTATGACATGCGCTATAGCCATTAACATACTGAATCTAAAACCGTTTGATTTTTTTGTTTCGGATGATTTATCTCCGAGATTTAATCAACAACGTAGACATACATTGGGACATTTTTTTACTACCATTCTGGTCTATAAATAGTGAGTTAAATAAATTAATATTTTTTTAAATGTATTTGGAGAGTGTATTTATCAAGTGTAATAACTTTCTTATCAGAGTTGGGCGTAATTCTATTTATAAATACGAATACGAATTTATTTACGTACGATTAAAATTTACACCAAAAGTGAGTTCTTACTTGTTGAGTTCAACACAATGTTTTCTCTCAAAATACGTAATGACTCACTTATGGTGTAAATTTTAATATAATTGTCGTGAATGCGATTTTAATTTTCTTCAACTTGAGGAAATGCACAACTCATTTTGTGAATTTTTTCATATTTATAATGTAATATTTGAAACGCACAACTTCTATTGCAAAAATTGTTTTGCCTTGACGCAATATTTCCTCTCAAAATACGTGAGAACTCACTTTTGGTGTAAATTTTAATCTAATCATCTATGGGAAAAAAATTACAACTTATTTTATGTATTTTTTTGTATTTATAATTTTTTGTGAATATTTACAATTTTACTGTGAATTTATTTGTATATTCAGAATATTTGTGTTGTATATTTATTTTTATTCGTATTTACAATAAGTAAAGTATGAATAAATTTGTATTTATATTCACATGAAAATCACGATGTGAATAAATTCGTATTCATATTTATAAATAGAATTACGCCCAACTCTGTTTTTTTTATCAATATCTATAATATAAACCAATCAAAAAAAAATCATGAAAATAGCCTTTTTGGCGTCTAATGTGGGAAGACGCCTCAAGATAAAAATATTCGTACTTTTCAAGCAAATAATATGTTGCATTAATTAATAAAAATGTCCGGATATTTTTATTAATTAAAACTATACATCTCGGATAAATATATATTTTTAGCGATAAAGGATTCGATAACCTTCAAAACCTAATTAATAGCATATTAATAAGTACACACGCGAGCAATAATTTTTTTCATGCACTTAAAAACTTGCTCCCTAAATTATTCATCGATAAAAAATCGATGCAATATCTTTGTCCATGAATCATTAATAATTCAATTACACAAATGTGCGAGAAGATAAAATAAGTGTGATAAACGGAATATAAATAGACATCAGAGTCCTCCAATAAGAAACGGCTAGATTGAGTTATCATGCAGGGACGTGAGTTGAAGCGCGAAGGAAAATGCATCATTGACAATTGCGATGCTCAGACTTCTCTCTCTCCCTCTCTCTCCTCGGCCATAAGGAGAGTGCAACAATTCCGGAGTTTCTAACGCGGCGAAGATTTTCTGGCACGCGATGAGCAGGCACGCTCGAGCGCACGGCTTTTTCCGTTTTTTTTGTCGTGTTTTATTTTTTCGTTTTCGTTTTTTTCTTTCCCCTCGCTTCATACGAGTAACAAGAGGAGCAACCACAGAAAAGAGAAAAAAAAAGAAGAAAGAGGAAATGAAAACTAGAAGACAAAGTGACTCGTTACCTAGGGGGCATCATCAACGCTGACTTGACGTTTACACGATACTGCCACTTTTGCGTTACAATTCGTTCTGTCGTATTTGTGTGTGCATGTGTGTGTGTGCGCGCATATACGGCAATGGAGTGAAACAAATGGCACCATCATCCACGGTTAAGAAAGCCTGTCCGACCGACAGACACCTGTGCTTCGACCCACATAGTTTTCAAGAAAATAATGCACATGAGAAGAATTTATGGGTCAACATTGCGTGTCTCTGCGTGTGGTCTCTGAAAACGCACGGCGCGTCCGTATAATTGAGATCCGATGTTTAGAAACGATTCGTCAATGGATCTTGGTCATGGGATTTTTCCTTACATACACAACAAACGTACAAAATAAATAAATGTAAATTTTGTTGTTTCGGCAATTCAGTCAATTGTATATTTTATATATACATTTTTCGTCAATTTATCCATACACACACACACACACACACACACGCACACACACACATGTATGTATGTATGTATTTATTTATTTACATACTTAATTAACTTTATATTTCTTTATTCAACAAATTTCTTCTTTGCTTGACGAGACCTGATTAATTTTTGCAACATCATTGAAATTCATTTGATCCCTGAATTTCTCGATTATTGAACTTTTTATATATTTTCATTTAGTTCACTGTCGATAGTATTCATATCACTCATTCGTATTGCAATATATATGAATATAATACATGTTATTGTCACATTAAGAAAAACAATGTCTCATTTAGAAAAAATGGCAAGAGTATTGAAAAAAGATCTCCGCATTGAAAAATAAATGCAAAAACAATTAATTAACACGTCAAATTTGCTTGCGCATTTTATACGTTTTATATTACATTTATATATATATATATAGTGTTAACACATATCTATGATTATTCTGCTCTAATTAGAAGTAGGTATACACTTCTAAACAGCAAATCGCAATATACACACACACACAGACACATATACGCGCGCAATGGTTACAAACACATATATAATGTTAACCACATCGCGGGGCTATTTCTTTATCGCGCGATGCGTTGATTCAAGTAGGCTAAAGAGTACCTAGCAATGGCTAAAGCACGAAACTATCCTTCGTACAGGAAGCTGTCTCTGAAATTAGCAATCAGCCGCGGCCTATAGTTTACACTAATAGTCCACACGCAAACACACACATACCTAACTATAACGTGTGTGTATGTGTATACATACATATAGACATATACATGCATGCACATCTGCATACATATATATGTATATATGTGTGTGTATGTATGTATGTATGTATGTATGTACCTCGAACGTAACGTCATTATTACGAATTACTTATTGCACTTGCTTTCGTGTTACGAAGGTGGGTGGAGTAACAACGGATGAGACTCCCTCATTACGATTGAATCAGGAAAAAAAGATATTGACCAATCGATAATCGATTGGCGTACAATAATAGAGGAGAAAAAGGAAATCGCGCATTGCGAAATTACGAATAGTTCTGGTGTAATGTACGTACACATACGAAATCTGACGGCGTAAACAGAGATTTACTCGCACGAATCGCGGGCTTCGGAAATTTTGCGGCAAACTATTGCGGTAATTATGTGAAATGTAAGGATGTACAATATTTGCGTCGAATAGGAGTATGACTCTTCGAGGACTGATGCTCCCGCGTGCATACTTTTTGCATGAATCATTTGGTGAAATTGCGTGGAACGAGGAGATGAGAATTCGTTTGTGTGTGGGTGAGTGCGAAAGAGCGCACGATTGACACACACAACGTTCCGCTGCCCCGGCTGGTTGGCGGGCTACTGACGGAGACCACGCCAGGCGCGAGTAAGACGGCGCGCGCATGCGTGGACTGCCGTCACACGCCGGAGACCGAGGACCCGCGTGGCAGGGGATGTGGACGCACACGCCGGACGTGCGTGAGCGCCGCGCCCGTGTGGACCCGTGGACACGTCCTTGTTAGAATAAGAAGCGACAGGAGATGTCGGACGACACTCGTCGAAATTCGGGAGTCGGAGTTTGAAAATTTGCCAATAATCGTCTAGTCGACGTAGCCTCGTGATTTAAGCGGCATTTCAAAGCTTGAACGATTCTAAACAAAATAAGTACAACCCGGGGTTCCAATGCCAACGTGACTGATGTGTACAGCCAGAAAAGTGTAAAAGAGAAAAGTCGAGACGTTGCGATCAATTGCGACTGAAACGTCTTTATTTTATTGGGCAGTTCTTTATTGTCCGAATCGTGCACACGCTTTCGGCCCAAATGCCGGCAAATTAACGAGCCGTGAATACCCTCCCCCCTTGCCTCCGGCGTCCACTCTTCGATATCCAGCCAATCGTTAACACAAATGTGCAAACAATTCTTTCTACATTTTATTCGTTCTTTCCGGCCTCGTTGCTGTTTTTTGGACCTTTTTCCATCTCTCTTTTTCTTATATATTTCTCTGAAAAAAAAAGTACGAGAGAAAACAAATCGCCGGAATTTTCATCGAGACTGGCAAAAATTTCTCTCGTTCTTTAATTTTACGATCGACCCGCTTCTCCACTCTTCCAATTCATTGCAGCGAGTCTTCCGAGACGGGGAATATTAAATAATGACCGATCGAGGTACCACCGCGAGACGGACCGAAAACTCGTTTCATCCGGAGGCTTCCTCTGCGATTGAGAAGCAACCCGCGTGGGGTCGAAAGAAATCGTTATTTTTTTTATACCAGAACGGGTTTTTTTTTTAATATTCGTATTTTGCAAAATTATGGATACCTTCAGTGTTTACGGAACGTTTCGTAAATTTAGTTGCGATTCTTTTTTAGAATTTTCTCTTTTCCGATTTTTGCTTCCTCATCGTGAAAGTTTCGTTTTGGCGATTTTTTTCATTTTTTTTTCTTCATATTTTTCGAGAAAATATGATGACAGTGCAGATCATATCTCTCGGCGAGGTCAGCGTTTATTGCCCTACGAACGAATACGCGTAAACTCCGCATACCGTTATCCCTGGACAAAAATCGGCAGCACTACACGTGCTTTTTTTTCTTTTTCAGTGATGCATAAGCGGTAAAATTTTATTGGTAGATGACCCGAAAAAAACGACACTTGAAGAAGTAGAAAAAAAATCAGCGGAGAATTTGGTAAACGAAGCTAAACAATTTCGTAGACGAAAAAATGTCGACTTCACACAAAATGAATTTAAAAAAATTTCATGACAATACAACGACTCTTGCACTTAAAACAAGCGGGATTAAAATAATAAACTAAGATCAATAAATAAACGATCAACCTGAACGAATAAATAAATAATAATTTTAAGATGATGAACATATTTTTTTAAGTCATATTACTTAAATATTAAAATAAATAATAAATCATCAAATTGAAAGTAAATTAGGAAAAATAAACAGAATGGAGCTCTGAAAAAATACAAGAATAAGGGAGAAAAAAAAGATGTATGGAAAAAGTAAAAAAGGTTAGAAAAAAAACAGTCCCTCCTCGAGATGACGTGTGTCACGTCCCACGTGTATGCGATCAACTGCAAAGACGATTTCAAACGCCTTCGAACACTTCCCAAATCTGACATTCGTAAATATCATGACGCGAATATATTAAATTTAAAAAAAGAATCTCGAATATTCCACCAACGTCGTCCGTGTGTACGAACGTTGACAATTTTCCCCAGGTAAAAAAAAACAGCGATAAATTGAATTTTCTCTCAATGGTGCTCGATCAACGACAAATCGTGTTCTCGACACAATTATCGAAAAAGGCAAAGGGATAAGAAGAAAACAAAAATCAAAATAACCGAGAAAAAAACGTGCAAAATAAGAACAGAAATTTAAGAAAAGGCAAAAGCTCCTTTCTGGATAGGTACGTGGGTCGCGACCTTAATCGATTCGAGCCGGAAGAGAAAATACGGATCGGCGAGCCAAAGAGAGCGCCGGACGGAAAAGTGTCATGCGCGTTATTAGAAATCGACTTTTCTTTCGTCTTATTTCACTTGCTTTTTGCATTTGCATTACTTTCTTTGCCTTTTATTTCAATTTTTGTTTGTTCTTCTTTCGTCGTGGGATTTTCACTCGAAGAATTATAATTGTTGAGATGTGGCAATTTATACGGTGCCAATTTACTCGGCCGTAATGATGATAATTATTATACAGACAGATAGACATGGAGAGGGAGAAAGGGAGAGAGAAATATTGAAAAGATACACTGACGGGACTTTATCAGTGCAATGAAAATCTTTCATTTTAGACGAACTTTCTTGATCATATCTTCATGTACATACACACACACACACACACACACACGTATACACCAAAAGGAAAAGGAGATAAAGAGAGAATGGAGAAATTTCATCAATTTGTATTGCAACTATTAGAAAAAATCTTAACGCTCGTCATCAAAAAATATATATATATAAGTGCGTATGTACGTATACTAGCGTGGCACAAATTTGAGCTCTATTTTTTCCTTTTTTATCACAATCCAATTATCTTCTTTGAAGAAAAAACAAATTGTCGCGAAAGCTGCGCGCCGTCAAAAAATATTTAGAGGTCGCGCAAGGCTCCCAAAAATTCAAATTTTCATCAAAGAATCGATTTTTTTTCGACTACTTCTCACCTATGAATTTTACGCTTTATAATTTTTCAATTAACCTCGCGAAAGCTCCCGCCGGCGAATGAATATTTAGTGGTCGCTCAAGAGCTTCGCAATTTCCAATTTTCGAAAATCTTGTTTACCCTCCTCTCTCATAAATTGCACGCTTCGTTAAATTTTCAAAACAATTAATCCTTTTTTCATTGGAAACAGATTTTTCAAATTTACCTCACACTTCTAACCCGACGAAAAGACCTATAATTTTCTTTACGAACAAGAGCTTTGAAAAATTATTTTCTCAGAACAAAGATTATCATTCTTAGGTTAGAAGTATGAGGTAAATTTGAAAAATCTGTTACTGAAGAAAAGGGGCTTAATTGCTTTGAAAATTTTACAAAGCGTCAAATTTATGAGCGAGGAGAGAAAAAAAATTGCGAAAATTGGAAATTTCGAAGCTCTTGAGCGACCACTAAATATTCATTGGCCAGCTAGAGCTTTCGCGAGGTTAATTTTAAAAGTATAAAGCGTAGAATTCATAAATGAGTAACGAATGGAAAAAAAATCGATTTTTTAATGAAAATTTGAATTTCTGCGAGGCTTGAGGGACCTCTAAATATTTTTTTCACCGCTCGCAGCTTCGACGATAATTTTTTTTTTCTTTAAAGAAGATAATTGGATGGTAAGCTAAAAGGGGAAAAAGAGCTCAAATTTGTGCCATACTAACGTGCATATGTATATATATATTCGGGTGGCCCTTGATATGGGTAAAAAAAATTGATCGCGCCGCCCTCCAAAACAGTTCGAAATAATAAAAAAAAATCTACGCGAAGCCCCAGCTATGTCCGTTAAGAGGAAGGGGTGCCTGTAAGCATGAACTTAAATTTAAATATCAATTTTTCTTCATGATTGGAGAAATTTCGGTTTTTTAAATCTAGTTTATTTGTCAATTTTTCACCACGATATTTCTGTGGTTTAAATAAATAAATTCGTACTTAACGAACTATTATCGATATCTTATGTGTAATTTTTTTGAATATTATGTTTTTTCCGACCAATTGGATGACTTGTGCGAATAAATAATTTCTTTGCTTTCAATAAAACGAACAAGCTCGCCAAGTTTAAAATCCTGCCAAATTTAAAATGTCCCTATGCATTTTTGCGAAAGTAATTTTCAAATACATTTTTTATCCACAGCACTGGAAGTCTGATCTCAGTGAAATATTAATATGTTTGTATCTCAGCACGCAAGGAATATTTCTAACAAAATTTAAAAAAAAAAACAATTCTGGCCAATCCGGAAGTTCGATGTGAATGGTTTATCGTGAATTTATATCCTTCGTACTTAATAGATTTTTCTGACAAGATGCAAATTTAAAGTTTGATTTTGATGTGATTAAAAGCGTTCGACAACAGCTAAATCGAACTATTGGTCCAAAATAATAGCATGGTCAAACTGAACGCTCATCAAATCTAGTATGAAGGACCTTATTGTTTGATCTGTATATTGAATACCAATATACAATAGCTTCGGAAAGTAAAAAAAAATTGACAAATAAACTAGATTTAAAAAATCGAAATTTCTCCAATCATGAAGAAAAATTGATTTTTAAATTTAAGTTCATGCTTACAGGCACGCCTTCCTCTTATCGGACATAGCTGGGGCTTCGCGTAGATTTTTTATTATTATTTGGAACCGTCTTGGAGGGCGGCGCGATCAATTTTTTTTTACCCATATCAAGGGCCACCCTAATATATATATATATATATATATATATATATATATATATATATATATATATATACCGCAAACAGGGGTAACTTTGGGATACGTCAGTACATCTACAGCTTCAAATATTTGTCACGTAGGTCGCAGCACATACCAGCACTAGCGGTGATTGCGCGCCAATACATAAGGCATGGTGTTAGTGGGAAATTCAAAAGTCGCGTATTACGCGATGTCCCAAACTTGTACCCCCAGTCCCAAAATTCCCCCGGTTTACGGTATATACATATTTATATGTATCTATATATTATAATATCATAATATATATAAATACTAATTTAAACATTTATTTGTTTATTTACTAGAAAAAACTCCTATCATTGATGGACCAAAAGGAATAAATCAATTTAGAAGTGCATCCATATAAAAACATACACAAATACTTGCTTCAATGTTTGTTCATTTTCTAGAAAGACTCTGTACTGGCTTCAAGTTCGTAAGGCAATAAATAAATGAATGAATGAATAAGAGCGTGTAGGTGTGTGTGTGTGTGTGTGTGTGTGTGTGTGTGTGTGTGTGTGTGTGTGTGTGTGTGTGTGTGTGTGTGTCCACAAACGTGTTCATACGCACATAATTATACTTGCGTGTCTGTCTGTGCACACGATTGTGTATTTAATATATATTCGTGTGAGTGGTATATTCACTTTCCATCGTTTCGCGAGTAAAATAAGTTCATACCAGCGGGCTCGCGTCTCTCGTTATACTTGGCATACCCACGTAAACTTTATGATCCGTGCGAAAAGTCGATGTTAAGAGAGAAGATAAATGCGATCGTTTTACTGGACGATAATTAACGAGATCGGCTCACGGTGCTAGCGGTTCTGTGGTACAAGTGCTCGGTCGTCTTTATTTATTTATTCATACATACATACATACATACATACATACATACATACACACACACACACACACACACACATATATATATATATATATATATATATTCTAGAATATATATATATATATATATATATATATATATATATATATATATATATATATATTCTGAATAGTCGAAAGTGCTTTAGATCCTTTGCAGCGACAACGCGACACGAGCCCCGTAAAATGATCGCATATCCACCCCGCAGGAGATCGTGATTCCTTTGCACCTTCGTATCGTTTGTTTTATTTTTATTTCCCAGGCGTTTTCCCGCCGCTCTTTGCTTCGCGATTTTTTTTTCGTCTTTCTTCCCGACGACACCACACGTTTTTTTCGTTCGATATTCGATTCAAATTTATGCAGAGAAAAGTTATATTCAACTTTCCATTAAAATTCAATATAAAGGTTGAACGTGAACGATAGATTTGTCGTTTTTTTTTTTGTTCAACCGCTGGTCACCACTGTTGAAAGATGATGCATGGAAACGAATAGTGCGTTTGTCACCGATTTACACACGTTTTCGTGCGTACGGAGAGAGCGAGAGAGCGAGAGAGCGAGAGAGCGAGAGAGAGAGAGAGAATCGTGTAAGTGCGCGGACACGTGAGTATGAGTGGTTATATATTTATCGTGTATGGGAAAACCGGTATTACAAGTGCCCACCCACATGTTCCGCTCTAGTGTATGCACGTATGCGTACGTGCGTGCGTGCGGGCGTGCGTGTGTGTGTGTGTGTGTGTGTGTGTGTGCGCGCGTGTGTGTGCGCGCGTGTGTGTGTGCGCGTGTGTGTGTGCGTGCGTGTGTATGAGTGTGTGTGCAAATATATAAATAAAGTTGAATGTCTCTTCAAAATTATCTATATATACATGTAAAAAATATCATTTTGTCAATATTCAACTTCGAGGACCGATCTAAAAAAAGACAGACGTGCTGAACATGGCTATAACGGTCTCAAAATATCTTCGTCTCATAAATATATACGTGTGTGTGCGTGTGTGGGGGGGGGGGGGTGTATGTACATGGAAAATCGTACGATATACTCTCGTATCCTCGTGTTCGTGCCCTTTCGATTCCGCGACATGGGCAATTAAATTAGAGAACGAAAACTGGCGGAAAAGCTGCGATTAATGTGAGAAAAAGAAAGAAACGAAATTAGGGTCTATCCAGCGGTTTTAATTGGCTTTCACTATATGCGTGCGACTCTAAAATGAGAAATACTTCCTCCTAAGAAAAGTCGAGGCTGCATACACACACACACACACACACACATATACATATATATAGCGCGTATACACACTCACATACACACGTATATATTGCCATAGTATAGATACGTCATATTTACGACTGCCATACGTCAGCTCGAGCATAAAGGCATAAAAGTTGAAATTGTTATTGCGAAGTATTTGCAATCCGGTCCCGGTGTCGCGGACTTTCAAAACGCGAACATTTATGGCCAGTACACGTCGGCCGATTTAATTTTCTACGACATCTTTTATCAGGTTTTTATTCTATATATATATATATATATATATACACAGGGTGTCCCATTTTAATCTTACACCTGAATTTTCTCGAAAAATATTGCTCGGACGAACTATTGTGTGGAACAAAACTTCTAGGGATTGAAGAAGGACGTTTGAAAAAAATTTATTTGAGGAGCCAAAATTAAAAATGGCGGCGTTACAAAGGCTGACATGTTTTTTTCAAACGGTAACATAACTTTTTTTATTGCCAAAAAATTTGTCAGCTGAAAACTAAAAACTTTTGTTGAACATTTTTTTTGATAAAGTTCATAGTTTTCAAGTGAGAACGTTTGATAAAGTTCATAGTTTTCAAGTTCTGGGTAACGCGAATGGTCTGCAACAGACTCAGCCATGCAACCTTCTACGCTTTGGCTAACGCAAATGCCGGTGGTAGGGACAATTAAACTAAATGTCTCACTGCAAGCCGCTCAATGTTGTATTTTCGAATGTACGACCACTTGAACAAAAAAAGAATCAAATTTTTTTGTTGAAAATTTTGTTTTTTTTTTGTTTCAAAATTTGGACGATATTTCATGAGAAAATTTTGGAGGAAAATCGATGAAAAATAGTTTTTTTCCATTTTAATAGCGTTTGTGCCATTTTCAGGCCCAAAAACGTGTTTCTTTAAATCCTTGACGAACTTTGATCACGATGGGTAGAAAAACACACACACACACAAATCCTGGATACATCTGAAATAATTGAAAATGATGTTCTCACTTGAAAACTATGAACTTTATCAAAAAATTTTTTCAACAAAAGTTTTTAGTTTTCAGCTGACAAATTTTTTGGCAATAAAAAAAAGTTATGTTTCCGTTTGAAAAAAACATGTCAGCCTTTGTAACGCCGCCATTTTTAATTTTGGCTCCTCAAATAATTTTTTTTCAAACGTCCCCCTTCAATCCCTAGAAGTTTTGTTCCACACAATATTTCGTCCGAGCAATATTTTTCGAGAAAATTCAGGTGTAAGATTAAAATGGGACACCCTGTATATGCGTAAAATTTACAGTAAATAAACACAATATAGGAATATACATAAATTTGGAGATACCGGAATAAAGAGAAGAGACTTCCGCGTTATGATACGTCGTTGCTCGTTTGCCGGCCAGGCGACTTTTGCCTCGCTGCATAAACAAATTGCGATCGTTACGCCAACGCGACACGTAGTGGGAAGAAAAGATGGTTGGAGAAAAAATTTGAAAAACAAACAGAACAAAAATAGAAGAAAAAAATAGAGGACATAAATTTGCGCTTTTTTAAATTGGTTGAGCCTCATGTTAATAACAATGACTTCAGCATGCTGTTTTTTTTTTTTTTTCAAGAGAAAAATGAGGTTTTCTTTGGCGAAGCTGTAATTTTTCGTATTTTTCGAAATTTCGAAAAGTGGATCGTGAACCCATAGCCAGTTAGATATATTTGAAGAAAAACATTTTTCGTTTTCGTTTCAGATTACATTTGAGCCTGGTAGAGATCCCGCCGTTTCGGGCCTCGCCGCTAGAGGACTGCAACGCCAACTGCGGCACCGCGAACACTTTGAAATATTTTCTTCCGAAAAAATTACATCGTAACCACAAGCATGTGTACAACATGCTGGTGAAAAATTAATTTATTCCAACCAATGTGTAACTAGAAAAAAATGCATCATTCCAACCCTTCAAATTGGGCTTCCAGAGATGGATACCCCGCTATACCAGTGTGATACTTTCAAAAAATCGATTTTTTTTGTTGCCTTTTTCGACAGTTTATACTTTCCAGAATATCATTATCATTCATATAATTTATATCAATATCATGTTATCTTGCAAAAATCGATAGTTCAATCTTTAAGCGCATTTTTCTCGAAATTAGATTTTTCAAATTTGCTGACATTGTAACTCAACGAGCAATTATCCGATTGACTTGAAGTTTGAACTGAGTACTCTTGAATATATTTACTCTACAATGACGTAGGATATTTTTGATTGGATGAAAATTGACGATTTGGCATTGAAAAAAACGACCATTTTATAGGCAAGAAAAAAGACTTTTTTTCATAAATACGCCATTTTGTTAGATTTTGATATTTTTCGAAAATCCTACGTCATTGTGCAGGAAATATCTTCCAGTTTAACGACATTTTTTTCCCTTTTCGGTTTCACCTACTCAATCGGCTGGAATCATGTCAGCAGTGGAGGAACTTTTTTTTGCCCCTCCGAAGGCAGCGCGTAAGTTGCTTGGATCTCAATATTTTTCTATGAAAAAATTATGTAATATAGGTAAAATATAGCCAAATATATTCTTAAGGGAGACTTTGTCCCGGATTGAGCAGCTGGAGATGTTAGCAGCTCAACATGAGCAGCTAGAAGAAGAGGAGGGATGCCTCTATGGACCAGGCATTGCCGATTAGCGGTAATTATAAACACATTTGTGTAAACACATTACAAAACTTTAAACGCGTTTTTCTCGAGAACACGTTTTTAAAAATGGCTGACATTCTCCTGACCGCTGTAATTAACGTATCGACCTGAAATTTGGAGAGCATACTCAGAAAATATGTCTTCACGGAATGACGGATCGTTTTTTTCGATAGATACATTTTTGCATTTATTATTTATCTTTTTATGCGAAAAAAAACGCGAAAATTCGATTTTTTTTTTAATTGCCGCCATTTTCCGAAATTTGTACTAAACGAAAAACCCATCCGTCATTCCATGACCAAAGGGTCACAGATTGATAATATGCTTTGAATTTGTCTTTCGGATCAACGAAGAGGGGGCAGTGATGTCAGCCGTTTACCTCCCGCGATTTGAGGACCTGTTTTCGCGGAGCTGCAACGGCCGCCATTTTGGTTTTTTTTTTCAAAAAAAAATGTTTTCAACGTTTTGTATATCATGAATAAAAGCAAGAAAAAAACCGCACTCAAAAAGCTTTACTCGTTTCCTTTAAAAAAAATAAAATGTAAAATATGGCACTCCAAGGACAAAGTCTCCCTTAATTATCCAAAACATTTAATTGAGTACTTTTCTTCGAAAAAAATTCCCGAAAATCACCGAAATTTTCAGCGTTCACACTGGTATAACCCCTTAATGAACGCAACACGAACCATGTAGCTTCCCCGTCTTCTGGTGCACTTGTCGATTTCGTCGCGCCGATTGCGATCGTTATCGGCGCGTAGCGCACGTTGTTCCGCCAAGTTGCCACCGACGAGAAGATTGTTGACATCGTTGTTGGTGTTGTTGGTATTGCTGGTCCTGTAGTTCTCGTGAACGCACCGATCCTCGATCTCGAGAAGATTTTCCATCGACCTTCTCGCGGCCCTCAAGAGGCGAGAATTTTTTTCCGCGTTGATTTTCTTCTTGACGGCAGCGGTGGCGATTCTATTGCCGTTTTCGTCGTTCCGATAATCGTCCCAGTCGCCGCTCATTTCGCTCCTGACGTCCTCGAGGGACCTCGTGCGGCCGATCGAGCACGTGCACGGGGCGATCGGTTGGCCGATACCGATCTCACGTTGGCCGACGTTTTGACGTTGCTCCTGGGGCGAGGAATTCTCGACGAACAGCAGCTGATGATGATGACGATGATAACGATGACGGGGCTGCACGAGGTGGGCTGGTGGATGGGCCGTGGCGATTTTGAGGTTAGCAATCTGGGCGGGCGCTTGGGCCGACGAGGCGCCGGACGGCGAGGCCGACGGGGTCGGCAATGCGTTACGATACATCGGCGCGAGGTAATAGTAATCGCGTATCGCTGGTGGCTTATTGGTGGAGAAACGCGCCCCACCGGCTGACACGTAATTGTAATCGTGGCCGGGGATACGAGGCGCGATCCACGCGGACAAGCCCTCAAACGGCATCGGACGGTAGCACACCGAAGGTGGCGCTATTCGCGATCCGGTCGGGACGTTGCGATAAAAGGCCGGCCAGCCTCGCGGAAGCTTCGGATCGCCCAGGACGAAGCGGGGATCCATGCGGGGATCCAATATCCTCAGATCACCCATTTTTTCGCGATTTTTTATTTGGTTTTTATTTTCCGTTGAGATTCGATTTTTTTCAGTTCGGTGCTTGGGATTTTTTTTTTGGGAGATTCCTTGCTTCTCCCTCGATTGGTTTTTGTTCCTGTCGTTTTTGGTTAAAGTGCGAGCTTTCACCTGTGCGGTCAAAGAACGGGGAGATTTTTTGGTATCCTTGAGTCGCCCATTTTTCGCGGTTTTTTCTGTTTTGTTTAGTTTGGTTTTAATGATTTTTTTGTTTAATTTAGTTTTTTCGATATTGGGAGGAACGAAGTGAAGTAAAGATTTTTTATGAAATTTTTCCTTTTCTCTCTCACGCTCTTAATTGTCTTTGTTTTTTCTTCCTTTATTTTCGGTTAAAATTGCCCTGTGCGTTTAGAGGACGTGGAGTTTCCTCGCTATTTCCGGAACTTCCCAACTCGCCATGTTCATTGTATTCTGTTTTATACAATTTAATTTGATTTTCATTATTTCATTTTAGAGAATTTTGTGTTCTTATTTTTTTAAATTTATTCCATTCCTATTATTTAGTTCCATGGATTTTCTTTGCGTTTTTCGTTTGACTTATCTAGCCATTTGTTTATGGTGTATTTTCTTTCATTTAATTTCATTCCATTTTATTTTAATTATTTTATTTCTATGTATTCTGTGTTTTCAAATGTATTCTTTTCGTTTTATTCGATTCGATTAATTTTATTTACGGTCTTCGCATCACTTAACTCGCCTTCTATTAATTGCGCATTACATTAAACAAATTTGTTCTCCTGTCGGATTTTATATGATCTGTTTCATTCCATGAAGCTTTATACGACTTTATTTCATTCGTTTGCGGAACGATTTCTCGCGGCGACTGCGAGGATCCTCGCAGCTTCGGCCCCGATGGGCGCGCGCGTGTACTCTCCCGTGGAAAAAGTGAAAAGAAATCTCGAGAGTGAAGCCGCGGTCGCGACGCTCGTGTGCGCGGCGCACAAGAACGCACACATACGCACATACACAAACGAGTGCGCGGAGAAAAAAAGAAACCACTGAGCAAAAAAAAATACGAAAAAAAAAATTACTTTTCCAACGAACGTAGGAAAAAAACCGTGCAAAGATCGCTAAAAATTTCGTCGTCGTCCTCGGTGAAATCGAATATCGTCGCACTGTTTTGCTCACAAATTCACTTCAACCGGAAACGCGTTTTTTTTATTTCGCTTCCTTCTCTCTCTCGCAAATGCACTTTCCCTCTTTGCTCGACGCGAATCCTATTTTCTTTTGCTGATTTTTCACTTAATTGCAATTCTATTTAAATATTTTTTTCATTTTAATTTTAATCATTTTATTTGCACGAATTTTCTCATTTTTTTTGTTGTATTATTCCATTTTGATAAATTTTCACATTTTTATTATTATCAATTTTCTCATGTTCTTTTTTTTTAATCAAAGTTTTATTTTTGGCCCACAACTTCACTGCCTCGATTCGTTCGTTTTTCCTTTTCCTGCGGGTTCAAAGCTGCTCGAAGACGTGCACGCAAAGACGCGAGAGTATACCGATGAAAGCGCGCGGAACAAAACTTCTTGGATAAACCGTGCACGGCCGAGCGCAACAAACGAGTGCGTAGTCTAACAACCGCGTTCGCCCAGCGAATGACTCGTCCCAGACGAGAGAGGTACACGACCCACTTCCTCACGAATGAAACTTCCCCCACTATGCTTCATACAATACACGACTTACCGACAATTTTTATCCCCAAGTTCCTCACCGCACTCGCGATCTTATTATATAGCTACGTGCATTATCTTCACGTACTCCCAATCATCTTTTCGTGTACACATGTAAATACGAATACAAACAGGGTGTCCTGTTGCGAACGGATAATCCTCCGACTGTCGATCCTACTGTATGCTGGAATTTCAGTTGGGTAAAAAATTCACGATTTTCGAGATTTTGGGCTTGATGTTATTTTGTGAAAAAAAAATCATCTGTTTTTTATTTTTCGCGTGCCATTTCTACAAATGATAGGAATCAACAATAAGCAACTTTTTATGGTAATCGGCACGATGTACGTAGTACATTTTTTTTACACCGCAGGCTATTAAAGTCAGATTTTCGAATTAGTCTGTATGAATATTCTGCATGAGATCTTTTTTTTCATAAAGTTTCCTTGATATTTAAAGTTAAAAAGTAGACTTTTCTAGATAAAACAAATAACCAAGAGGATTTTTTGAAAAACCGAGTCAAAAAAAGTTATCACTTGTAGAAATGGCATCCGAAAAACCAAAAGATTTTTATCTCGAAAACCGTGAGACTTTTACTGAACTGAAATTCTAGCATATAGTAGGACATGATCTGGCTTATCGACAGTGCAGGATTATTCATTCATAGCAGGACACCCTGTATATATATGTAAATGTATATACGAGAATGCGTATTAGTAAATATATTTTGCTGCATCTTCAACGATAAATACGCAGAGAATAAAAGAAGACCGGAGGATTCTCATCGCGTTGAATATATATGGAGAAAAAAATGAGGTTCAAAAAGTATATTGTAATTGGTGTGCAAAAACTAAAATCATAAGAATGTTATTATTATACTATAATAATAACAACATTGTTCCGATACATATAATTTCATGTGTGGATTTTTACGTTCCATTATTATTGTTTGATTTGCACAAAAAATAAAATATAGTGTTTGTACCAGGCCTTTTTTTCGATGATGTAATTTGTTAGATAGTTTTCACAGATGAAAAAAAATGTTCGTCTGTCCGAATAATATAATCGATGGGATATAATGTTATATCGATCTATGATGATAGTATATCCAAACAAATAAATAAAAATACTCAATGACGTTATGTATATTAAACATTATTGGCTATTTTTATTTATTTATAATGGATAAACCTGCAACTGTCGATATGTCAGCACATGCCCTACTGTATACTGGAATTTCAGTTTAGGAAAAGTCCCCTGGCTTTTGAGATTTCGGGCTTGATGGTATTTTTTGAAAAAAATCATTTGCTTTTGGTTTTTCGCATGCCATTTCTACAAAT
This sequence comes from Ophion obscuratus, assembly GCA_964007375.1. NCBI lineage: Eukaryota > Metazoa > Arthropoda > Insecta > Hymenoptera > Ichneumonidae > Ophion > Ophion obscuratus. The sequence goes on from OZ023323.1 coordinate 33,284,128, forward strand.
GATAAGAATCAACAATAAATAAGCAACTTTTTAGAGTAATTGGCACGATATGCTCAGTACATTTTTGTTTACATCGCAGCCTATCAAAGTCAGATGTATTTTCATAAAGTTTCCTTAACATTTAAGGTTAAAAAGAAGAATTTTCTAGATAAAACAAATAACCAAGAGTATTTTTTTAAAACCGGGTCAACAAAGTTATTATTTGTAAAAATGGCATGCGAAAAACCAAAAGCAGATGATTTTGTACTAAATTGAAATTCCAGCATGCAGTGGAACATGATCTGATCTATGGACAGTTGCAGGATTATCCATTTACAACAGGACACCCTATATATATATATATATATATATATATATATATATATATATATATAAACACAGGGTGACAATTATAAGGTAGTCATGTGCTTTTAAGCTTCTTGTGTAAATATTTTACGATCGGAAAATAAGAATTTTAAATAATTTCTCAAGCCCTCTTCGTACATACGTAGACGCCTACCGATATACCTTATCTGTCGATGTTATATCAAAATAATAAATAAATAATAAATCAATGAATAATAAAAAATATTACAAATAAATCCTTTTTTTTTAATCGCGTTTTCCATTTTATTCCGTTTGGAGTGATTAAAATGACACATGGGAGACATTTTCCATTTTAATCATTCCAAAAACCCGCGGTTGTAAAATTCCTATAAACGGTGATCCAATACGACACGATTATTTTTTTCTTCTTTTTCTCTTTACCTTTCTCCATCGTCAACGAGTCATTCGTCAAACCTTGCCAATATTCCGTGCCATTCCCACGGCTGCGAGTCATATTCTCGCCAAGCGATAATGTCCCTGCGGATAATTCGATGGGCGAAAAGCGAGGGAGCGAAACGACAATGAAAACGAAGGAGAAATAATCGTAACAACAACGCTGTCCTCTGGTTTGATAAATCGTGCTCTTCGCGATTTATTGCGATATTATGAGCGACACGACGAGAGACGGCGAGCCGAAGGGACTGAGGAGGGGGTCGAGGGAATAATGAAAAATAAAATTCATACGGATTTTATGAGAGGCGAGAACGCGAATATACTCGCTTTCACTGCAACGAGAGGGATGATGTACTGCGTCCTGAATATACATATATATAGATATTTACCGTGGGTCGTTACAGGCTCGAGGCGCGAATTCAACTGCGAGAAACGGATCCGATATTTCGCGGAGCACGTCTCACACCGATCAGTCTCAATGGCCGATTTATTAATTGTATAAGCAAACATTTAAAAAAATGTAATCATATTATTGCTATTTATTATTAGAATTCTCGTTGTGAATTTTTCAAGAGAATGTCGACTGTCATTATATAATTACTATTATTATTATTCTTTTCATGATCATGATCATCATCGTTGTTGTTTGTTATCATCGTCATAGAATTTTCCAAAAAAAACTTGAGGTGCTTGTTAATAATTATTATTATAGTGATTAAAAAACAATTCTATTGATAATAATTTTTTTTTATTATTTAATTTTAATATTTTTTTACTGTTATTGTTATTATTATTATTATTATTATATTATAATAGTATTTTTAAAATAATTTAGCGTGCATTTTTTAAATGATGATTATTATTATTCATATCATTCTTATTATTATATTATCATAGTGATTTTTGAAAAATAATTCAACAGGCAGTTTTATTGTAATTTTCATTATCATTATGAATCACTCGAAGAAACTCGAGAATCGCATGTGGAAACAAAAGAAGAAAAGTCCTCTCGGTATCCTTTTTGCGTGACTCCATTCGAAACGCGTCCGGATGCGCAGGGGGGCAATCAATCGTGGTATACACGCGTTTTTTGCTTTTCTCTCTACTTCCTCGATTTTTCAAATTTTTATTTATACCATTTTCTTTCATTTTCGTCTGGGTTTTTTTTCCACGCACTTCCTCTTCCTTTCTCCGTGGAAATCTGTCATTTCGTTCTTACACGAGATCGCCGTCAATTTGTGGCACGTGCGTGTACTCCTCTACTACTACGAGCTACCCTGAATCCTGCAAATAACTCCCGTAGGACATCCAATGGCAGACGCAAGCGCGCGCGCACACATACACACACGCAAAAATACACAAGTGTACATTTTGTATGTTTTCCCTTGTGGCTGCTTTCTCCGATACGCCCCATTAATAATTCAGAATGATGCTGCTGGAGCGATTTTTTATATATATACGTATATATATATATATTAAAGAAAAAAATCATCCCAGCAGTATCACTCGAAATATATGTGCGTATATATATACAGGGTGTCCCAGAACTGAATGCGTTCCCTGAAGTGGGGGGTTGGGGGTGAAATTCTGAGTCGATTGATATAAGCATGTGTGGCTCTCGGATCAACCCCTGAATTATTATTAATTGTTAAAGTCGGACGCATCTGATTGGCCGGCCTTTAAAAATTCATAATAATTCAGGGGTTGATCTGAGAGCGACACATGCTTATATCAATCGACTCAGAATTTCACCCCCAACCCCACATTTCAGGAAACGCATTCAGTTCTGGGACACCCTGTATATATGTGTGTGTGTGTGCGTGAGTATATATATATATATATATATATATATATATATATATATATATATATATATATATGTATGTATGTATGTATGTATGTATGTGTGTATGTATGTATGTATGTATGTATGTATGTATGTATGTATGTATGTATGTATGTATGTATGTATGTATGTATGTATGTATGTATGTATGTATGTATGTATGTATGTATGTATGTATGTATGTATGTATGTATGTATGTATGTATGTATGTATGTATGTATGTATGTATGTATGTATGTATGTATGTATGTATGTATGTATGTATGTATGTATGTATATATATATATATGTATATATGTATATATGTATGAATGTATAGGGTGACAATTATAACGTGGCCGTATGTTTTTAAGGGTCTTGCGTGGAAATTTCACGACTGAGCAATATATTATTTGCAATGATTTTTCAAGTCATTTTCGAAAAAAAATACACCGAATTTTAGTGAGGAGTAGTATTTGCCAGAAAAATTCGAACACTCTCGAAGAAAATCAAAATTCCATTTCATTTGCAGCAGAATGAAGATATTTCAATTCCGAATACGAAACGGTCGTGAAAAACTTTTTTTTACGCATTCCATCTTTAATGAAAAAAAGAATAAATAGAATTTTGTCACGTTAAAAAAAGTTTAGGAGTGTTTCAGATTCGGAATTTAATTATCTTCATTCGGCTGAACGGAGAATGCAGTTTCAATTTTTGTTCCAGAATGTTCAATTTTTTCCGGCGAATACTACTCGTCACGAAAATACGCTAGATTTTTTGTTTCGAAAAGTACTTGAAAAACAATTAAACGTAATATTTTTCGGTCGCAAGATCGTTGCGCCAGATCTTTAAACAGCACATGGCCACCTTACAATTGTCACCCGGTATGTCGTGGCATTTCGCTCGATCACTTGAGAGATAGAAAATCGGTGGACAGGTCTATAATCGTGAAATAACGAGATGACAGGGAATCTTGTTAAATCACCACCTGATATCGAATTTATATACATACACATACATATAAATATACACACATATGCATACATATAAATACACACACACACACACATATACATACATATATGTATATATACGTGTGCCTATGCATATAACGAGATATCTATAGCAAGGAAAGAAATGGCACAACGTGTCTGTCTTCATGCTGGATGCACCAAACGCACACGTAAGCACGAAGGATTATTGGCAAAGTTTAGAGAAAGTTAATACGTCGAAAACGCGTTGGCGACATCGCGGAAGATGCAAATTGCTCGGATCCGGCCGCGCTCGGATCGCGATATCTCAGGATGCAATGCACCACTCGGTGAATACGAAATCACGATATTTTAATATTATCATTACAATATATATATTTATCCGTTCACATGAGGGTGTGTGCAACAAAAAATGCGTGGGAGTAAAAAGGGAATGAAAACTACGATCGATTGGGCGACAAAATGTTTGCTAGTGTATAGAAAGTGGCAAAGTGCTTCAAATATTTGTTGCAACAATAAACATGTATGCTTTCAATAGATTTGTTCGTTATATCCTATTTTGGATTATATGATGACGTATTAAAAATAATTATCGCAATGGCAGCGAACATATTTTTGTGGGTGTTATCGGTGTTATTATGGTCACAATAAAAATAATTACCTGAAATTTCGACTAGTAAATTGTAAATAATTGAAACAGAAAACAACAATAATAATAATAGTAGCTTTTATAATATAATGTAAAAAATAATAGTATATAAAATTGAAGTAATATAATTTTAAAGAAATTGAAATTATTCCAAAATAATAATAGTATTGACTATAATAAAAATAGCGACAACTCTAATGGAAAATAATAATAACACATATTACGAGTATTGTTATTATCCTTGTGATTATCATTATTATTCGTATGAGGTTTCGAGATCCAATCTCAGGATTTTCGAAATAATCGATGACGAAGAATGAGGAATCCGCTTAGCGACTTTCGCGAATCCCCCCCCCCCCCCAACGGCGATTAAACTTCAGGCATAGAAGCCCGAAAAGAAAAATAACAAAACAAAAAATCAATGCTTTTTTTTCGTTCCGAAATCTTGATTCTGTTTTTCGTTTGCTTTCCCCCCATTTCTTCCGGGCTCTTTGATGGGCGCGGAAGAGAAAGAGAGACAAAGAGAAAAAATTAATTAAAAAAAAGCAAAGTGCGACAAGTCGAAAAAAAAAGCAACGCGTCAATTCCCACGGTTGGGCCACGATGGCTCAGAGTCGCGCACGCGCGAGCGTTTTTCTTTTCTTTTTTTTTTTTGCTCAACCGAGAAAACAGGGGCCGGGGAATGGCGTAATTGGTAAGAAAATTGCAGGCTATTCGGGAGTCGCCGGTTCGGTCATCGAAAATTATCATAATCGCGCCGATAGGCGCCGTCGCGTTTCCTCCCCCTCTACGCCCTACCCTGCCGCAATTTTGTTTATCCTTTCCTGTTTTTTTTTCTTTTTTTTTTCGTCGCTTTTATTCATCGTGTTTCCTTCAATTTTTTTCCGTTTGTCCTTTTTGCCGCTGAGGCCCAGTCGGTTAAATAATAATTCGCACACACGCGCTCGCGCGGTGTTTCGCGCAGTTCGGGCCACTCTGCACAATTACACGTAATGAACGGGGTCGACAGCATTTTGTTTGTTCTTTTTCTCGTTTCTTGTCTTTTTTTCCATTTTTTATTCAATTCTTTTTCCAATTCTTTTTCCATTTTTTATTCTTTGACTTTTCCATTTTCTTTCCTTCTCCAGCAATTCTTTTTCCATTTTTTATTCTCTGACTCACCGATGATGAGGCATCGGAGCATCGGCGTGAATTGAATGGTGATTGAAAAATGGAAAAAGGAAAAGGAAAGCGGAAGGTGAAGGAAAAATGAAAATGGCGAAGAAAAGAAAGAAAAAACCTAAAGAAATTAAGAAAAGAGTAAAGAAAAATATAAGAAAAAAGAAGTAAAGAAATAACAAGTATTGCGAGTGCGCACACGCGGACACTTGCAGATAAAAGGAGAAAGGAAACTGTTGGGCCAAAGTGGTCAAGCTAGTTGAGCACAGTTAGCCCCCACAGTCTTTATGCTCGACGAACTCGAACTTTTCTTTCCCTTTAATTTATTTATATATTTATATACATATGTCTGTGTGCGGGCGCATGTATATATATATATATATGCATACCCAAATGTATATATGTTTATGCACGTGTTTCTTTCTGCTAGAAAAATCACGTGAAAGCTCTAGACGCGTGAGCAAACCGTCAAATTCATAAATAGGAATCGACTTTGACAGCCGATCAACAAAATCACACTTTTTTCATGTATTCTCGTGTTCTATTACACACACACACACACACACACACACACACACACACACACACACACACACACACACACACACACACACACACACACACACGCACGCATACATTAGGGTGGCCCTTATTTTGGCTTAGGTAAAAAATGTTAACGTCTAGCAAAAAAAAATAATCAAGATATGAAAAAAAAAAAATCTGCGTAAAATTTGGACGCGCTGGGATAAGGAGAACACGTGCCACCGAGCAGTTTAATTTTCAAAAATACATGCATTTTTTTAATGGCCGCACTAAAATATTTATTAGTCTCATAATGTTAATTAAAAAATCTACAACTGGGTACACTGATTATACATATTAAGAGGGGAAATCACAGTAGCACACAAAAAATAGGCATATTTACGGGAATTAATTTTGGCTGAATAAAAGTATCAATCGAAAATCTGTAAAGTAGGTTTTATAGCAATACTAAAAAAGTACAAAATGTAATTTTTTCAATAAAAAATATTTTAAAATGGCGGCTGCGCAGCGTATGCCCCAAGGCGCCTTTTTTTGAGCTCGCCGAAGACATAACTCGAGCAAATTTTTACCGATCGACTTGAAATTTTGACAGTAGCTTTGAAACATCTTTCTCCACGAAGCTACGTAGGATTTTTTCGATATATTGATTTTTCGCAAAATGGTGCATGTTTGAAAATAAAGTTAAATTTTTAACAAAAAAAACGCCATAAAATCGTCGATAAAAAAAAAGTAAGCGATATAAAATAAAAAATCCTACGTAGCTCCGTGGAGAAAGATGTTTCGAAGCTACTGTCAAAATTTCAAGTCGATCGGTAAAAATTTGCTCGAGTTATGTCTTCGGCGAGCTCAAAAAAAGGCGCCTTGGGGCATATGCTGGGCAGCCGCCATTTTTAAATATTTTTTATTGAAAAAAATTACATTTTGTACTTTTTTAGTATTGCTATAAAACCTACTTTACAGATTTTCGATTGATACTTTTAATCAGCCAAAATTAATTCCCGAAAATATGCCTATTTTTTGTGTGCTACTGTGATTTCCCCCCTTAAGCGTTACAAAATATATTATTTACTGATTTTTTCCCATCAATCAGGTACCGCAAATTCGTACCTTTACATGAAATATTACATAAGTAATAGCAGTTCATCTATGAAATGATTGAAGTAGAGTACATTTGTTTACGTTCGGAATTTTTTTTTTTTATATTCGGCGACAACTTGAAGAACAAATTGTTTTTTATTTTCATCATAAGTCAATATATTGTTATAATCGGTGATAAGCTTGATACATCGATCCGTTATATCATTACAGACTCTTATTTTTTTATCAATTGCGCGCCCATTTGATAACTCTCGTTCGAGTCCAAACAGATACATCGGTGTCGAGAAAAGTACAATCAATTTTAAATCGTTCAAAAAACGCCATAGATTCGGCATCAATAAAGAAATCAATGTCTTTATCGAGCAGAAAAGTAAAGTTTGACTGGAAAACCTGATACCGTTTGGAACCGCATCGTAAAATCGAAATAAATTTGCAGAAACGTAAAGATTTCACGTGTTATATATATATTTTTTCTATGTCCAACAATGGTAAACCAACTCGGTCGGTAATGCTCAGGAGGTAAAAACGAGCGGACGAAGCGCCACGACCAAATTTCGAACTATTTGTCTGCACTATATTTTGCATTATCGCCGCTACTGTTGGAAAATCTTCTCGCGGGCTCAAGAAAAAAAATATCATTTTGAAGCATTCAATACACGATTATTATATTATTGTTTGCATAAAAAATCCGCCTCGATAATTGATTCACTGCTTCGATTTCCCGCCACAATGTGGTCACACCGCCACGTCCGTTTTTACATTTTCCATTAATTTTTCAATCTACTCACGACTGTACATAATTGATGGAAAAAATCAGTAAACAATATTTTTTGTACCTCTTAATATGTATAATCAATGTACCCAATTCCAGATTTTTTAATTAATATTATGAGACTAATGAATATTTTAGTGCGGGCATTAAAAAAAATGCATGTATTTTTGAAAATTAAACTGCTTGGTGGCACGTGTTCTCCTTATCCCAGCGCGTCCAAATTTTACGCAGATTTTTTTTTTCATATCTTGATTAGTTTTCTTGCTGAACGTTAAATTTTTTTTACCGAAGCCAAAATAACGGCCACCCTAATATATATACATACATACATATATACATATATATATATGTGTGTGTGTATATGTCTATATGTATGTATGTATGTATGTATGTATGTATGTATGTATGTATGTATGTATGTATGTATGTATGTATGTATGTATGTATGTATGTATGTATGTATGTATGTATGTATGTATGTATGTATGTATGTATGTATGTATGTATGTATGTATGTATGTAGTAAATAGTATAATTTAAAAAATTCTCGCGCCCCTTGGCTGCGGCGAGAATCCGGATATACGAGAAAAAAAAATCATGGAGCGAGAGGCAGGTACGCGAACGCGGCTTCGTTCATCCGGAACGCTGCGACCGATTGATTCGCCGGAATCTCGATGAATACGCACGTATGAACTCAATTTGTATCCGGGGAGTGAACATTTTTTTTCCACCGCGTCAAATTCGCCCGATCCTTTCCACGTTCGAAAGTCGAGCGAGATCGATCAGTCTGTCATCGATAATCGAAATTTCGCAACGAAGAAAATGCATTTAGGATTGCTTTGATCTTCGTACTTGTTTTTTCTTCTCTTTCTCAGACAAACTTGCACGAATCCGCAATGAGAAGAAACGATTTTACCGAGTGTGGCGTGCACAATCGGTAAAATCACTCGTAGATCTTTGCCTCGGTCGGTAAAATTGTTTCCTCGATCTTGCCCCGGTCGGTAAGGAGGCTCACGCAGCGCCCGCCTCGGCCGATAAACTTTTTTACACGCAAATCGCACGAAAAACACTATGCCGACCACCGAGGAATCTTCGTTACCGATCGAGGGTAAGTAGTTCGCTGTTTTTGACGCTAAAGCACTTATCAGCGTTTAAAAAAGCACTCTTTTTAGGACAGAAAAGATAATTCATCCGGAGATTGAATTATTTTAAATCTCACCTGAAAATTTGATATGTTCAAGCAAAGAAGTGCAGGGTGCATGGGGGGGAAAAACCTTTCTTTCCGTTTGCGTTCTTGCGAGGAATCCCGGAAAGGAAGGGAAACAGTAGGAAAAAAAAACGTCGCTGCTTACATCCGCAACTGCGGGAACTTTCACCGAATCCAGGTGTGGGTGTACGTTAACTGTACCTCTTGCGTTATATGTACGTACGTACGTAACATTATATTTATGTGTGTGTATATATATAAAATAAAAATAAAAATAAATACATCAAAATATATAACATTAATTAACGGAATAATACATCTTAGGTTCATTTTATTTGAAAAACAACAAAAATATTTATTATTATTGTAAATATGTTATAATTTTGAATGATACAATTATTGAAAAACACAGGTTTTATGTACTCGATATATATATATATATATATATATATATATATATATATATATATATATATATATACACACACACACACACACACACACATATATATATATATATATATATATATATATATATATCGAGTACATAAAACCGGTGTTTTTCAATAATTGTATCATTCAAAATTATAATATATTTAGAATAATAATAAATATTTTTGTTATTTTTCAAATAAAATGAACCTAATAGGTATTATTTCGTTAATTAATGTTATATATTTTTATTTATTTATTTTTATTGTGCATAATAATAATGATAACCAAAAGAACAAAATAAATAACAATGAGGAAATAATAATAATCGATTTCTAGACCTCCATTTTCGCCATATAAATATGATGTAACAAAAAATTCGTACTCTTCTCTCCGAGAAAATAAAAGTTTTATAAACATCTGACAATTATATTGTCCATATAGATGAATGGACTCAAGGATTAATTTGTCTCGTGGTGTTTTTCTGGCTCAAGGTACGCACGCGTAATTGAGCCGGAAAATTGAGAAACGACGCTGTCGACGACGAGTTGAATAATTTCTAGCGTTAAATAAACGCTAAGAGGAAGAGAGAAAGTAAAGAGACATTTTTTTTTGTAAAAAAGACAATGCAAAAAAGATGCTTCGGATACGTTGAAAACGAATATTGGCTCGAGCGAAGAGGGCGCTCGGCGAATTTTTACCTGAACCTCGAGACTGTCAAGATCGTCTCCGTTCTCGTTCCCGTAGCCTCGGCTCCTCTGGAGCATGTATGGCAAAAGTCCACGCGAACAACATGGCAAACTCCGCATGTTTGACAATTTTTTTTTTATTGAAGAATATAATTGACGTACGCGCCCAAAAAATTTCCGAATAAATTGGAAAACGCAAAATGAAAAGAAAAAAAATAATGTTAACAAATTATAGAAAAATAAACAATGAGGATTATTTGCAATCTGACGAGGGATGCAATGAGGCAAAAGAGAGAGAGAGAGAGGGAGAGGAAAAAGGCTTGAAGGAACGAGAGAAGCAAGCGGGTGGGGAGCGGAGGAGAGATCGCAAATTTTCCAAAATTTCACTAAACTTCGAATATTCGCACGAGCGAATAAATAAATAAATTTTATTTATTTATTTATTTATTTATTCTCTCTAGAATGCGCACGTTCCGCACTTGGCCGTAACTCGACGCCGACTTCTCTTGCCACGAGACAACTTTCCATTTCTATATCCCGCGCAGGAAAGGTTTGAGACGAGCGTCCGCGGAGTGGCGGTGAACAAAAACCGCAAAGCTTGTGGGACTCCCACCCATATGCGTGTGTGTGTGTGTGTGTGTGTGTGTGTGTGTGTGTGTGTGTGTGTGTGTGTGTGTGTGTGTGTGTGTGTGTGTGTGTGTGTGTGTGTGTGTGTGTGTGTGTGTGTGTGTATGTATGTATATACATGTATGTATATGTATATATATATTTATGCTAATAGATTGTCGATTCATATAATTTGTAGAAATGCCACGCGAAAAGCTAAAAGCAGATGATTAAAAAACATCTCGAAAACTTTGGGACTTTTACTAAACTGAAATTCCAGCAAATAGTAGGACATTCATAACAGGGCACCGTATATACATATATGTGTTCTACTATTTGCTGGAATTTCAGTTCAGTAAAAGTCCCAAAGTTATTGAGATGTTTTTTTTTAATCATCTGTTTTTAGCTTTTCGCATGCCATTTCTACAAATGATATGAATCGACAATAACTAAGCAACTTTTTTAAGTGATTGGCACGATATACGTAGTACATTTTATTTCACACAGTGGGCTATCAAAGTCAGATGTTCGAATTGGTTTGTATGAAAATTCTGCATAAGATCATATTTTCATAAATTTTCCTTAACATTTAAGGTTAAAAAGAAGACTTTTTAAGATAAGACAACTGGCCAATATAATGTTTTCAAACACGGGTCCAAAAAGTTATCATTTGTAGAAATGGCATACGAAAAACGAAAAGCAGATGATCTTCATCTCGAATACCGTGGGACATTTACTGAACTGCAATTCCAGCATATAGTAGGACATGATCTGGCCTATAGACAGTGCAGGATTATCCATTCATAACAGGACACCCTGTGTGCGTGTGTGTGTGTATATATATATATATATATATATAGATATAGATATAGATATACACGAGGGTGGGGTGAAAAGTTTCCGGCCTGACCAAGAAAAACTATGTTAAAAAATTTTTTTTTGCTTTATTTTTCAACATAATCTCCATCAACACTGATACATTGCTCATAACGGTGTTCTAATTTAGTTATACCAGTTTTAAACGTAGATTCGTCAAGCTCCTCAAAATACTGATTTACAGCTTCGATAACTTCTTCGTTGCTCTTAAATCTTTTTCCGTCAAGCCAGATTTGAGGTTAGGAAACAGGTAATAGTCGCTGGGGGCTAAGTCTGGAGAGTAGGGAGGATGCGGCATCAATTCAAACTTCAATTCGTGGATTTTGGACATGGCAACAATCGACGAATGCGCTGGTGCGTTATCGTGATGAAACAAAACTTTTTTCGTCGCCAAATAAGGTCGTTTAATTTGCACCTCGTGCTTCAAACGTTGCAATAACTCTGCGTAGTATTGACCAGTGATAGTCTTACCCTTTTCAAGGTAATCAATGTATATAATTCCTCTCGCATCCCAAAAAACAGTACAGTAGCAGTAAACAATTGTTTTTGCCTTCTTTGGGGTTGGTCCCCCTTTTCCAACCCACTGTTTTGACTGTTCTTTATTTTCAGGAGTGTAGTGGTGGACCCATGTCTCATCAACAATTATGAATCGACGCAAAAATTCGTTTGGATTACGCCTATACAGCCCCAAATTGTCGGTAGAAATGGTTTTTCGAAGCAGTTTTTCGTCGAGCGTTAGCAAACGCGGCACCCACCTTCCACACAGCTTTTCCATGTTCAAATGGTTGTGCAAAATATTTCGCACATGTTCAGCTGACATCCTACAGGTCTCAGCTATCTCATGCACTTTCAACCTGCGGTCTTCCAACACTATTTTATGGATTTTTTCAATCATCTCTGAAGTTGTGACTTCAACGGGCCGTCCTGAGCGAGGCTCGTCAGAGGTGCTCACTCGACCCATTTTAAATTCAGAAACCCACTGCTTAATAGTTGAATATGATGGGGAGGAGTCTCCTAGTGCTGAATCCATCTCTTCTTTTATTTGTTTTGGTGTAAAACCTTTCAAATGGAAGTATTTGATGACAGCACGTTTTTCCAATTTTTCCATTTTTACGAAAACAACGGAAGCGTCTCGCGCAATGTGCTCTCAAACGCAAACTAACGTAGCGATTGGGCTGAAACTGTACATACAAGCTCGGTAGGAATGGTACTGTAGGACGCCGCTCCAAAACTAGACCTAGTGGCACCATCTCTTGGTCAGGCCGGAAAGTTTTCACCTCACCCTCGTATATATATATATATACGCGCCCATACTTGTTGCGAATAATTGGGACAACAAACTCACCGGGAGTCGCGATAGAACGTGATTGGCAACGATTTTGCAATTTTGCGAATTCAATGCATAGTTAAGGAGGTTGGAGCGATTCAGTTGAGTCAAATGACGGTTTATTCAATCTTTTTTTTTGAATGAACCTCAAAAAAATGCATACGAGGTACAGATTTATTCTGTATATGCTAATTTTTTAAATATCTAATTAAAAGGTAAAATTATGCATTTTAATTTTTTTATTACGTAAAGTAGAAAAACTTTTGTCTTACTACCAACTTGAAGAAATATAACATTATCGATGATTATTATGAAAAAATGACGACAACGAATGTTTTATATATTTCACAATGAAATTTTGAGTAACTTATAATTATATCTATTCGTATTTACGTCACGAGATTATTGGCCCATGGTTTACGATGGGCAGAATGAGGATTTTTTTCTCTCAATGTTTACAAAGATTCAGTTTGCATTAATCCGTTGTTAGAAATCGTTTATCTTGGTGTAAATAACAAAAAAAATTACATAACCTTTAGTGTGCAAGCCTTGCCCATCTAACCGCACGTTAAATTACATACATTAAACTATTTTTTATCTCTAGAGTTTGGTGGTAAAAAAAGTTAAAAAAATTCGTAAAGACTCAGTATAGTCTAAACAATAACATGTATTTTTTATTAAATTTAACCTTGGAATGTGGCTAACGCTCCTACCTCCTTAGGAGGAAAGAAAATGTAAAAAGAAGTGAGTGCTGCCAATTTGAATATGAAATTATTATTCAGTATGATATTTGATAATAATATTATATAGTAATATTATTGTTATATAATTTTTATATATAATATGTCATAAAATAGTAATACCATTATCACGATAACAATATATTGTTGTATAAATATACTAATCCTTATTATATCATGATATATGAATACATCAATTACAATATATTTGTATTTCCATGTAAACGCGATTATAAAAATCGATATATAATACGAATGCTTATTGTGACCGCAATTACGGTGCTAATGAAAATATATAATTCATGATAAGTAACGCCATTGTATATAGGTATATTTATAATGCTGCTATTTGTTATCATTCACTATCAGAAATATTACTTTCTATTTTAAATACCACGCATATAGTATTTATAAAATAGAAAAAAATTTCAACAGTAATGTATTGTGACGACAATAATCGTGATAATGAAAAATATAATTCATAATAAATAACACCATATAAATAAATAAATAAATAAATAAATTGATTTATTTATATATATATATGTAATGGTGCTATTAATTTCAAAAATCAGAAATGTACCTTTCTATTTCAAACATCGCACACATAATTTCAATAGAACAGAAAATAATTCTAACAGTTAAGTACACACAATTGCGCAACCTCTTCGTGTCACGACAAGTCACCATTAATTTGCAAACGAGGCGACCCAAAGATGTGATCGCAAGTACGCATAATTTTCCCATTGCGAACGATGATGCCCGCGAGGCAACGACTTTACGACTTTGTATGTCGCGCAATTGTCAAACGAATGCGCACAAAAGTGCGACTGAAAAAAAAAAGATTTCCACGGCTGTCAATGGTAGGAAAAAAAAACAAAAAAAAAAACAAGTCGGTGGCCTCAAATGAACGAATCATTCAACGGAAAATTGCCAACGCAACAAGCTTAACGATACAGAGTTTTTTCCGTGTCATTCTCCGAGGCTAATTTGTTCTTATTTTTTCTTACTCTTTTCTTTATAAACGCAATTTATCGCGATGTTTGTTACTACAAGAAACGGTTCGTGTGCGTGCGCATTCGGGTTTTTTTTTCCTTTTTCATGCAAATGGACGCGAAAACTGTGAGTTACGCTGATCGTGACAGGTGAGCAAGATTAGGGAGTCGACTCAACTCTTTTTTCTCCGTTTTTTTTTCTTTGCTTTACCAAGAACGAGTGAAAGTCGGAATATATTTCCCGTACATCGCAATTTGTATTCGAAATGCGTCTGTGTACGTTTTTTGCAAATATGTGTCATATTCAATTGTCAATATATATATACACAGATTTTTTTTCTACTTTTTTGTTCCCTCTTTTCTTTTTATTTTTTGCGTTCTGTATCTTTCGAAATAAAAATTGAGAATTCAAGAATGGATGTTGCGAAAATATAAATTGACGATAATTAAAGTGAGAAACAAGGCAATATATTTTATATATACGTATGTATGTGAAATATACTTCCTTTCTTTTCTGCCTCCAATTATTGTCAATTTATATTCTCGCAAGATCCGTTCTCATATTATCAATTTTGATTTCGAAAGATACAAAAGGAGCGAAGAAATGGAATCATAAGAGCAGAAAAAATATATTAATTGCGACGATTTTATATACATACATTTAGCCATATCTGTGTAGGTATGTAAATATACTATATAGGTGGGTCATTCCATGTCAAATCGACAAATTTTTTACCTGACCACCTTTGATTTCGCTGAAAATTTTCTATCTTTTTCTACCCCCCGAAAGTTATTTTTCAGAATTTTTTCAAATTTTTTTTCCCGACTCAAAAAAAGTTATGAATTTTTGAGAAAAACCGCTCTTTTATTTTTGAATTGCCAGAACTTTTTCAAAAATTGACCGTTTGGGAACTTTTTTTTTTCAAATTTTTTGTTTTTAAATGTAGTTTTCGAAAAAAAATATGAAAAAATTTTCAGAATCCCAGATATATGAAATATTTTAGTTTTTTTGAAAAAACCGTAATTTTCTCAAAGTCCGACCGTTTTTTTTTTGTTTTTTTTTTGCTCTAAAAATACTTCAACTAATTCTGCAATGATCCCCGTTAATCAAAAGATGTGACGACAATCGCTTCTAATTTTTTTTCTTGATTATAAAAAAAATTTTGTTGAATTTTTGCTGATTTTATATAACTTTGTTATGAAATTTTTTTTATTTCCTCGTGAAACCTCAAAAGTTGAAAAATAAAATTTTATTGGAGAATTTCAAGTGATTATCGTCCAAGAAATTGTTATTTTTTTTCAAAAAAGTAAAAAAAAAGGACTTTTCTTACTCTTAAATAAATTCACCGTCTCTTAACATCTTTAAATAAATTAAAAACATTTTTTTGTATGTGTTCAAATTATATTATCTTTTATTTAACTTTCATCAGAAGTATTGTCAACAGAGGGCTGAAGCATTTTTTTATAACATGAACTACATATTCGCTCATCAGTCGACAAATTGTATCGAATTGCTAAATGCTCCGATAAATTTCGCAGGGATATTTTTTTTCTATGCTTCTCCAAATTAAATGGATTGCAACATCGATAAAAAAACTTCGGCATTGTAATCACTCGTTAACAAAATATAAATTAACAGCACTTTATGATAAATAATAGGTACTTTATTTAGCAATAGTAAGTCTACGTGACACGATGAACACAACGACAATGTAATTATTCTGAAAACATAACCTCCATATTATTTAAATGAAATGTAGATGATATCTTTTTTACCGACAATCGATAGCTCTTAAATTATCACATTGTATCAACTGGAGGTAACTTTTAAACCCATTGTATTTTTGAAGTTGTCATATTTCAGTACCAAAAAAAAACGTCCATAAGAGTAAAAAAATAACGTCAATGAGAGAAAAAAATTTTTTTTTTTTAAAATAACAATTTCTTGGACGATAATCACTTGAAATTCTCCAATCAAATTTTATTTTTCAACTTTTGAGGTTTCACGAGGAAATAAAAAAAATTTCATAACAAAGTTATATAAAATCAGCAAAAATTCAACAAAATTTTTTTTATAATCAAGAAAAAAAATTAGAAGCGGTTGTCGTCACATCTTTTGATTAACGGGGATCATTGCAGAATTAGTTGAAGTATTTTTAGAGCAAAAAAAAAGCCAAAAAAAAACGGTCGGACTTTGAGAAAATTACGGTTTTTTCAAAAAAACTAAAATATTTCATATATCTGGGATTCTGAAAATTTTTTCATATTTTTTTTCGAAAACTACATTTAAAAACAAAAATTTTGAAAAAAAAAAGTTCCCAAACGGTCAATTTTTGAAAAAGTTCTGGCAATTTAAAAATAAAAGAGCGGTTTTTTTCAAAAATTCATAACTTTTTTTGAGTCGGGAAAAAAAATTTGAAAAAATTCTGAAAAATAACTTTCGGGGGGTAGAAAAACATAGAAAATTTTCAGCGAAATCAAAGGGGGTCAGGTAAAAAATTTGTCGATTTGACATGGAATGACCCAGGTACACACATAAATATGTATCGTCAGTTTTAATTTTCGCAATATCCATTTTTCAATAATCAATTTTGATTCCGAATCATACTAAAGGCAAAAAAAAACAACAAAAAAGGCAGAAAAAACATACCCTATAAATTGGCACGAAAGAGCAACGACGAAATCATTGAGATGGGGCGGAGAGGCTGGAGGACGCGAATTGCCGAATACATGTTTAATCCCGATCTCGCATGCGGGCGACCGGTTAATCAGCGTGAGATTAAGAAACAAAATCGTAACAAGTGAGAGAAACGACGAAAGAAACGAAAGAGAAAATCACACACGCGTGCACACAACACACAAAAACGAGTTTCAACGACTCGGTATAGTCGATTCGAATTTTTGCGAATTAAGCGCATACTTGGACGCAATCGGGACACCTATTTTATCGTCCGGGGGTAATAAAATTCGGGAGTTATCGTGATTGAAATTAGTTTTCGGCGTCTTCTTCTTTGCGCAAGTGAAAAAAAGATTAGGGGATAAAGAGCACGGAGGGAGAAGAGAGAGAGAGAGAGAGAGAGAGAGAGAGAGAGAGAGAGAGAGAGAGAGAGAGAGAGAGAGTCTGGTTATAATCCCGGGCGCTTTAAC
Source organism: Ophion obscuratus (assembly GCA_964007375.1). Taxonomy (NCBI): domain Eukaryota; kingdom Metazoa; phylum Arthropoda; class Insecta; order Hymenoptera; family Ichneumonidae; genus Ophion; species Ophion obscuratus. The sequence continues at coordinate 33,301,944 of OZ023323.1, forward strand.
GGCGGGGTAAAGTTAATTCGGCGAAAAAAAGGCATGTTTTTCAGATTTTTTTTTGGCGTATCGAATAGTGTTCGTTTATTGAAAAATTTACATATAATAAAGTAACATTTGAACAACATTCTCCTAAATTTGCATTGCAAAATATTCAAAATTGAGCGAGTGAAAATTAAACCCCGGAGGCGCCTCGAAAAAAAGTTGGTTTGCGGTGTGCACCATAACTCGCAACAGAATCATTTGAAACAAAAAAATCAAAATGCATTTGTTAAAGGAGATGTTTCTCGAGGTAATGACGGGAGGATTTTTTTTTTTTCGATTTTTCGATTTTTCATAGCACTTGGGAGCCAAAAACCCGATTTTCGCTAAAAAAAATCGGCTAATTTGTTGTTGAAAAATTAGTAATTATTTTTAAAAAAACAAAAAAGCTCTCGACAATACCTGGTGAATTATGTGAAGAAGTACTGTGCAAAATTTCAAAGCGATTGGTCCAGTAGATTTTGAGTTATCGTGCACACGGACTTCAAATATGACAAGTTTCAGAAAAACGGTTTGAAAAACGCAGAAGAGAAGAGAACGGCATGGAGCAATAGACGCTCAAATACTCATAACTTCGTCAATTTTACTCCGATCGACTTGAAATTTTAACACAATATTCTTGATATATTATGCATTCATTTAAAAAATTTAAAAAAAAATTAAAAAAAATGAAAAAAAAAATTTTAATACTTTACCCCGCCCTTAAGGCCTTATATACGCAGATTTCAAATTTTTTTTTTTTTTAATTTTTGATTCCATTAGCTTGAACGTTTAGGAATATTTTAAGCTTTACAAAATTAAAGAAATTCCAAAAATAAGGTAAGATTGCATTTATAGTAGATACCACGCGGCGCGCCCGACCGCCAACTTCAAAGCCGTTTTTCCGCGGTTAACTTTTTTGAACCTTGTGAAACTTCTAACTCTTGAACGAAGGTTCAGATCGCTTTCAAAGTTTTACAACATATTCTTAATATCGTCACTTATCGTCTGAAGCACATAAACAAATATTTCAATGACACAAAAATATTAAAAATCAAATACCGACAGATAATTGAGTAACAAAATTTAAGTTTCGAATTTTTTTATAATAATTTTTTTTTTGTAATATTGTTGGTTCACACTGAAGATAGATTCATTATGCAATTATAAATATGTTCATTTTTTTCAGACACCCACATCGATGCCGAGAACTTTCACCATCAACGCGCGCGCAAAAAAAAATACATTGCTTTATTATGTTATATTTCCGCCATTTGTTAATATTTGTGATTTTTTTACATATACTCAACCATGTGCATGAATGATCTGTAAAAAAAATGTTGTCAATATATGCGTCATTTTTTTAACCGCGTCTAGAGAAGTACCTACGAAAATCGGTGAAATCGCGTATATAAGGCCTTAATGACGATATAATTTATTGGACCTGGGTCGGAATGCGCTATAACGCTCCACAATTCCCTCATCGCGATTTAAACGTAGCCTGGTATACCGAATACGCAAGTCTATTTCCATCCAACAGAGAGTTATGCTTCCCGACGAAAAAGGAGGACACCGGAAGCTCAAGAGCAAGCGATGGCACATAGGGTGTCCCAAAATGAATATATTAATATATATGTATATCCATTGTTGTCATGTTTGAGTGATGAAAATCGTTGAAAAATGACGATCGATTTTACAATCGACCCCCCATTCGACCCATTTACCATATAAATCGTATTTCAAAATGACATGATATTTAAATGTATTAATAAAACGTATTATTTATTTAAAAAGTACGACTATTTTTATTTTAATCCTTCGACTGCACACTTCCGCCATGAACCTCTGACTGCATGTGGGCTCGATAGGACCCCAGACGTTTTTCAGATCGTTGTATTTCGGTAAATATGCATTCTTCTGTAGACACGTTTTTTGTAGTCAATGTTTCTTATTTTACGACCCAACATTTATTTAAAAAAAAAAAAAAAAAATTAAATGAACATTTTTTCATAGCGGGAGATGCGTTGAAAAATATGTTGGTACTTGCACGAAAAAGAAATGGGGTTAAAACGACCGAGTGTGCAGGGGTCGAAGGGTTGAGGGGTCGTCTCACTTTAGACGCTAAAAAAAGGCTATTTTCGTGAACTTTTTTGATAGGTTTATATTATAGATATTGATATAACAGTTGTTTAACTTAATAAATACACTTTCGAAATACATTAAAAAAATTTTTAAATGTATTTATGTAAGGGGTCGTCCATTAATCACGTGAGCTTTTTTGGCCACTTTTTGAGCCTCCCATGGTAATATGTGGTGAGGTTTCTGTTATCCAAATCCTCCCCCCCCCCCCCCTATTTAAGCCTCACGTGATTAATGGACGACCCCACATCACCAAGGGGGTGAGGGGGGGCTCACGAAGTGGCCAAAAAACCTCACGTGATTAATGGACGATCCCTAACCCAAACACACTTTAAACGTGTTTTTCTCGAAACAACATTTTTCGACGGCTTGTTGATGAAATCTTCGAAACTACTGAACCGATCCTTGTGAAACTTTAACCACATATTCTTTACAACTATAGCTATAGTGCATATCAAGGATTTTTAAAATTTTTGATATTTACTCTTTTTTATTTTCCAAAAACGGTGAAAAAAAACGTTTTTTTTGTTTTTTCGAAAATTGTCCGGCATTTTGTTATTTTTTGCATATATCGAAAATCGTATGATATGCGCTAAAGCCATGGACATACTGAATTAAAAACCGTTTGATTTTTTTGTTCCGGATGATCCACTTCCGAGATTGCATCAACAACACAGACCTACACTTTTTAGGACATTTTTTTAACTACCATTTTCGTCTATAAATAGTGACGTGAATAAATCAATTTTGCCTCTTTTTCGGCCATCTTTCAAGTCTACTTTACGGGAAAAGTTATTGAGATATCGGAGGAATCCAACAGCATTCTCTAAGTCTGCCAATATACTTTCCGAAAAAAAAATAGAAGATTATGCTGCAGGCAAGTTCGAATTTTTCTTTACAAAAATGCTTTTTACTCGAAAACTAAAAAATGTCGTGAAACATACATAGGGGTAATTCAGATAGGTGTTGATACGAGGCATCTAAATAGATGGTCCTTTTGGACGTCACTTTTCGGACCGGCATATATATACCTATATAAAATATGAGTATAATTTAAATTCTTAAATATACGACTCGATATTCGGATACCATACAACAAAAACTATTTATAGTAAAACTTTTTTTTAAATATTAAGCAAGTTTTTCTTTACATGTATTCCGCATTTTCTAGATATATTTTTCACATAAATTTGATTCAGCCTCAATAGCATGTTCCGTCATATGCATATATTTTTATACGTACGTATATATCCGTCATCGGTAAACTTCCGCCCATATATATATATATATATATATATATATATATATATATATGCATAAATTTGCGAATGACGAAGAGGCATTCGAGAGCATCCCGGAAGTTGGGTTTACTGAGGCTTTCTCTCTCGATCTCGCATTCCCGCGCGGGTCTTTTTTGCGTCATTTTGTCGGCTGCGCGTATATACGCATATATATGTGTACGTACATGTGTACGCGTGTATGCGCATAGACAAGAGAGCAAGAGGCGCGCACGCGGGGCGGCGAAGCCAAGTTCGTTCACACTCGTCACACATTTTTGCCCCGGAATCCCACGTGCTCGTATCCGGCGAGCTTTTACCAGGCTTTGCCAACGAGTTTATATATATATATATATATATATATATATATATATATATATATATGCAGAATGTGTCCATATATATATATATATATATATATGCACACATTCTTTCCGGCTTAATGCATGATTCGGTCAAAAGGATTGCCAAGACGGGGCAAAGACCGGGACGAAACGACTCTCACAACGCGATTGACTTGAACAATGAGTCAATGCGAGGGAACGACACGGCAGTCGCTAGAAACGCCACCGAGAGGAAGAGAGACTTTATTGTACACATACCGGATATATATATATATATATATATATATATATATATATATACAAGGGAGGTGTGATTCGAATTAATAATGCGATCTCGGGCCTATCGCGATTTCACTCGGTGCACCGAGATCAAATTAAAAAAAGAAAAAACGTAGAAATTCCCGAAAGAAAATTAAAAAAGAAGGAGATAATGAAAAGAGTAAGAAATGAAAGAGAAAAAAAATAACTATCAATTTACGGAAAAAAGAAGTATTTATTATGGATAGAGTTTTCTCACGGCGAATTTTTGAACATGGTCATTTTCAATGGTCATTTTCAAAAGCAAATGGTTTTCTCACCGCGAATTTCGAAAATGGACGAATTGTCATTAGTGATAACAATGACATTGACGGACGAACTGAAACTTAAAATATTGCGGAATCCGAATAAGAAGAAGGAAGATGACTGCGTTGGGCTACTACTAAGACTGCGAGAACAAAAAACGTATAGTATAATAATGCTAGGAAAAGGAAGTCCGAGATTACAGTGCTATATTTTTTTAATGTGTTCATATATACAGGGTGTTCCGTTATGAATGGATAATGCTGCAACTGTCGATATCCGTTTTTCGAAAATCCTACGTCATTGTACAGGAAATACCTTCCAGTTTAAGGGAGACTTTGTCCCGGATTGAGCAGCGGGAGATGTTAGCGGCCCAACATGAGCAGCTAGAAGAAGAGGAGGGATGCCTCTATGGACCAGGCATTGCCGATTAGCGTTAATTATAAACACATTTGTGTAAACACATTACAAAACTTTAAACGCGTTTTTCTCGAAAACACGTTTTTAAAAATGGCTGACATTCTCCTGAACGCTGTAATTAACATATCGACCTGAAATTTGGAGAGCATACTCAGAAAATATGTCTTCACGGAATGACGGATCGTTTTTTCGATAGATACATTTTTGCATTTATTATTTATCTTTTTATGCGAAAAAAAACGCGAAAATTCGATTTTTTTTAAATTGCCGCTATTTTCCGAAATTTGTACTAAACGAAAAACCCATTCGTCATTCCATGACCAAAGGGACCAAACATTTTTTTTTTTTTAACGTTCTGTATATCATGAACAAAAGCAAGAAAAAGACCGCACTCAAAAAGCTTTACTCGTTTCCTTTAAAAAAAATAAAATGTAAACTTTAAAAAAAATGGCACTTTAAAAAAAAAGTGCACTCCAAGGACAAAGTCTCCCTTAACGATATTTTTTCCCTCTTCGGTTTCAGCTACTCAATCGGCCGGAATCATGTCAGCAGTGGAGGAACTTTTTATTTTGGCGCCTCTGAAGGCAGCACATAAGTCGCTTGGACCTCAAAATTTTTCTATAAAAACATTATGTAATATAGGTCAAATATAGCCAAATATATTCTTAATTTTCCGAAGCACTCAATTGAGTACTTTTCTTCCAATTACAATTTTTTTACACCGCAGGGCTGTCAAAGTCAGATGCTCGAATTGGTTTGCATGAAAGTTCTGCATAAGATCTTTTTTCACAAAGTTTCCTTAATATTTAAGGTTAAAACGAAGACATTTCTAAATAAAACAAATATCCAAGAGTTTTTCTTAAAAACCGGGTACAAAAAAGTTATCATTCGTAGAAATGGCATGCGAAAAACCAAAAGCAGATGGTTTTTACCTCGAAAACCGTGGGACTTTTACTAAAATGAAATTCAAGCATATAGTGGAACATATGATGCTAAATCCTGGTGAGTGCATCGACGGAATAAAGTCTTCGGTAGCGTATGACGTATGTGCGGAGACACACGGCAGCTTCGAAAATAAATTACGAAGAAAAAACTGTGAAAAAAAAGAGCAAAAGAATGAGGTAAAAAAGGCAAGACAGGTAAAAAAAAAGAAGAAAAGCGACAAAAGGCCACGTGCGTGGGTCGTATATCGTTGCGGCAAGCTCCGTCGTGGTAAAGAGAATTGAAATAGTTTCTGATTTCAGGATAAACGAGCTGCGAGAGAACGAGAGAGAACGAGAGAGAGAGAGAGAGGAGATAGCAAGATTGATCGATTGAACGTCAATACTTGATCCAATTGAGAACCAATTGAATGCTGATACTTCGTTGTAATCGAATTGTCAAGCTTCTGGACAAATCCAGCCAAGACTGCACCTCTTCATCAAGGTCAGCATTAGCGATCCTCTCGAGATGAACGAGAGTGGGTGAACCACTTAATTCACGACTCTCCTTATCCGGAGCGCAAAAAAGTCTCTATACAAAAACACGGAAGCAAAGAATTCCAAATGATTTCACAAGGTTGATAAAAATATTTAAAACACGAAAAACAACAGCCACACCAAACACACACACGCACGCAAGTTCTAGTTGTCCCATTGGACGGTGGCAAAAAATAATTGACAGAAGAAAAATCAGTCATGTTTGAAATGAAGAAAAAAAAAAGCGTGACATAACCGCCTTGCATAATCATCGAGTGTTGGTGTACGTGTTTTTATATATATTCAACGTTACGCGTAATGTACGGTGGATGCCGATGCCTGGCCTCGACGTGATCGAACGTATATGCATACATCGAGGATTCACCGAGAGCCGCGCGTGGGCGTGAAAAAGCTTCGACGATGACTTTGAGATAACGGAGAGCAAGTGTCGTGATCCATAGCTAATGAAATTGATGCCCGACTGGGGGGGGGGGCTTTGATCTACGATCGCGGTGAAAAAGAACGGTGGAGAAAGAAGGGACCGAATGAAAAGAAATAGTGCAAGAGAAAAGAAAAAAAGATAAGTGAAAAAAAGGATACAAGAAAATAGAAGATGAAAAACATCCTCGAACATGAGAGTAAAAAAAAGCGCATAAAATAATACAAACAGACGATAATAGACAGATCTTAGAGAGAATAAGAGATCTGACCTAAAAGAAAGTCAGATCTCTAAGGCAAAAAGAAGATAAAGAAAAAAAAAGCACGAGAAAAACACAATAGAGATCGAAGAAAACTAGAAAAAATCTGGTATGTACTGAGAACAGCAACAAACAAGAAAAAAAAGCCTGTACCCAAAAGAAAATGAGAAGAACAGTGCCCGAATGTGGCAATACACACGTCGTTCAGGCTGGAAAGGAAAAAAAACAAACACACGCACACCGGGTAGTGTCTTTCGCAAAGCGTACTTATCCCTCTTCTGGCGTTCGATCCCGAGATGACTAAGCCTCGTATGGCCGACCCGCTATTGCCATGAAGGGTATCGCCAATGACGTAACGCCCCACGCATTGCCAGTTTACGCGGCTCAAGGGGACGCGGGGGGGGGGGGGGCATGTGGCATGGGGGGCTAGGACCTCGAACAAAGGAAATCTAACGCGTGAAACTTTTGTCAAATCTTCCAACGCTTTCTGCCGGCACGTGTATGATTAAAAAATAATAAAAGAGAAAGGAAGAGCCAGTTGAGTGATTTTTTGCGACAAACTTAATCGAATTCAGAATTGGTTTGATGATGCGGAAAACCACCTATATTTTCGAGATGCCACTGCTACGTGTCTTCTTAAGTCCTCATACAATGTATTCTACCCCCTTAAGACTGTCTGAAAATAGTTTGTCTCGGACCCCCTTAAGGGGATCTGGCCCACTGAGACAGCCATCGTGGCAGTTTATGCCCTTAAGGGTCTTTTGAGGCAGTCTCCGTTAAGGAAGTGTATCCCATTGGCCATCCCATGCCTTTGAGGACATTATTGAGGCAGTCCACCCCTAAGATAATCCAGCCCTCTCACTCAACTTTGGGATTCAACTTGAGGGTTTCGACCCCTCAAGGCTCTTTCAAAGTCCACTGTCCTCATAGGACAGTCCCCTCCGGGAGCTTTCAACGTCCGTGTATGCCATCAAGGTTCTCTTAAGCCAAACAATCGCAATGAGTTCTTTAGGCCCGAGCGTTACCTTCTCGCTGTCATTGTTGCCCGTTTCCTCCTCCCATATTGGATCGTCCCAACCACCGGATGACCCGGAAGATCCTCTTCGTCCCGGATCCCAAGAGTTTCTCTTGGTATTGTCGAGAGAATCGGTTGAGAAGCGTCTGCCGTCGAAGGTTCGTCGCCTTGTGGTATCCGGATAAAGTCCCGGTGTGGTTTTAGGTTGATCCTTGCGTAGATTGGGATTTGAAGCCCGTAGAGCATCACTCGGGAGGGTTACGCTGAGATTGCCGCGAAGATTGCCATTCGAGCCGGCCAGGCAACTCTTAAGATTGGCACTGTTGGAGCCGACCGCATTGGGGATCTTGTGCTCGAGGCTCGTCCTGTTATCAGCGATGCCTTTGGCGTTCAAACTTGGGGTTGGGGGCTTGCTGGAGTTGCGTTGAAAGGTGGTGGTCGAGGTTGAAAACAAACCGGAAATATTAGGTATTGGGCTGGTGGTGTTGAAGGAAGCTCTGCGCGTTCCTGTCGGCTGGAGGCTGGTCATCGACTTGGCCACGTAATCGCGACGGAGTGGCGAATTGTAATTGGTAAGCGTGTCCTTCTTCAGACAGCCCATCGAACGCCCGATCGATTCCCGTCTCAGGCTGTTGATGACGTTGGGACAAGAATCCTTGCGGGAATGATTGATCGTGCCGGTGGATGCTGCCAGAGGATTTCGGCGCAGTGTGTTGGGAAATGTGGACGGGTGGATTTCTCGTTTTTGGGCTGTCGTAGCCAATCCCAGGGAACTCCTACGTCCGAGGGTCGAAGAACCACCCGAGAGGCTCCAACTGCTGTCCCTACGCGCCATGTCCTTGTTCCGCGGATTGGGAACGCTGCCGAGCGATACCCTTCGATAGGTGCAGTTCTCCTTGGCATGCTTGCCATGAATCTCGCAGCACTTGTCCACCATCTTCGTCCTCGTGCCCAACGGGCTCGAGGTGCGGTGCACTTGATCATCTTGATCCAGTTTAACGTCCCTGAAGAGGGCCTCGAGACGCCTTATAGCGGCTTGCTGATTCATCGAGGACGACATTGTCCTTCTGTGCCTATCGCGAACTCCCCACCGAGATACTTCAAAAGATCGCCAAGACTCCCGAAAGATTCTTCGAGATGATCACTTAGGCAAGGATTTCCCAAAGTGTTAGTCCAAACATGGACTCTTCGAGTCTTCCGGAGAATTCAGAGGGTCCTTGCAAGATCAAAATCCAATCGTCGATGACAACAGCACTGATAACACACACTGACACTATTCTTGTCTCTTCCTTCCCCCTACAATCCTAGCGGAGTTCATTTGGGTCTCCCAGACCCACACAGAACCCACACCAAGATGATTCTTCAGCTGTTAAAAACCAACTGCCAGTTGCGATCTTCCTGGCATTGAAGGGAGATCTCGTATGCGTCTTGACACACGTCCGATGAGGCACTGTGGCATATCCCGTCGCGAAAGACGATCGTGCACAAGAGATCGGAAGCACGAAAGAGAGGAAGAGGAGAAGAGAGGGACTCCGGGGGCCGCGGTCCCCGCGCGTCAAACGGCGACTGGGTGGGATGGGGGGCAGGCGGGTGGCAGAGCACTCAGCGCAGTTCTCGTACGAACCTCCTCTCCCTCTGTTCATCCACCTCCCTACTGCGGACTCGTTCCCCACTCGGAATGAAGGAACACAGCAGCGGTACGAAAGCATCGCTGACGGCGCGTAAACCAAGCTCTCCATATTAGGGCAAACTTGTGGCTTTGTCGCGCAAAACTGCTGGCAAGTTTCCGGGGGAAACAACACGCCTCAGCGCAAAAGTGTCAACCAAACAAACGATATGGATCGCCGCAATGGGAAGTCTAGTAAACAAAGATGATGCCTGGATCCCTAACAGAGTCCATTTTCGGATAGTCTTTATTGGACCCCAGCCTAAGGAACCAAAACAAACGTCTGATAATATTGATTCTCCCAAGCACCGGTATCGCTCTTTTGCATCCGATTGCCGTTTTTCTTTTGCGTCTCCATTTCCTACAATAAAACGTCACCATCCTAACTTTGACACCGATGGCCAACAGCCCAATCTTCACAGTGAGAAAAAAAATCATTGATCCAATATCATTGGTGTTGTTGAATGAAATTTCGTTGATTCAATTGTAAAATTGTTGGTGTAAATGATCGGATTTATTAGTCGAAACAGAACGTTATTGACTTTAATACCATGATCATTTTTTTTTTAATTTCATTCAAAAGATATATCGTTAGCCGAGAAGAATATATTATTGAAACTATCTAAAAAATTATCGCGAACAAATTATATAGTTTTGAATGCATTTTCTGCAACGAACAAAAAAAGTTCGAGATATTTCTCGTTTTTATAGAATTTTAACAATCCCATATATCGGTGGCACTTCGCAGCAGTACATTTATTTGGATCAAGCAATATATTTTTTTGATTCAATTGATTTTTTTTCTCAGTGCAAATGGTCCAAACGAAGTTTCATTGAATTCTGTTGGGTCTAGTTCCCGTGATTTCGACAGCGATCCTAACTTCGAAAAATCAACGGTAATCCATCGAGGATTCCTAAAAGATTTGCATCCTCGATTAAGGGCATCCAATAGAGGCATACAGCTATACCCAATAACCTTCGCACCAGGCATCATTGAAGCCTGTGCGATCAGGCATAAAAAAAACAACAACCAATTTGCAATCCCATTTGGAAGCTCGGGGAAAATGAGTGTAATCCTCATAAACAGGGTTAAGTAAAGGCTCAATAAAACTGAGCATCATATATCCCCAACAACCGGAAGCATAGTTTACGGTTTTCCGCACGGCTTTGAGCGGCAGGTATAGCCAGGGTAAGTCCCGGGTGTCTGTGGAATGGCGCACAGGAATAAAATGACCGACTTACGGACGATCCCGCTAGGGACCGCGATCCCTGAAGCACGACAGACACACGACTACACGTGGGAGCATGATCCGGAGGTAGGCTGATGACGATCGGTAGTGTAAAGGCAGGAATGGCGCAGCGGGGGGGGGGGGGTGTAGAAAGGGAACCTCAAGAATGTGCGAGTTCATAAAAGCCAATTGGAGAATTCCTGCACAGAGTGAGACAGAGCGAAAGAGACAGGCTCTCAAACCTGTTGCCCTTTTAACAGGCAGTCTTGTTCGTGTTTTACCCGCTGTAGGCAAAGACGCTCAGCAATGTCGATAAGCGTTATTACCACAAGACATCGCGCAGGCTCGCACAGATTACGAAGCTTCTGACAAGCTTCGTAAACACAAGCAGTAGCGACTCGCGCGATAAATACGCGATTCGTTGTGGAAGACTGTGGCAACTTAAACGTCGGATGATAATCTCCGAATCAAGACATCTACTTTTTACGACCACTAGGTGGCGGTAGTATGGGATTCTCATAAATGATGTTTAACGATATCGACACGAATCAAGATATGTAAAGTATCTCATATACATATAATACTAATTATATCATTGATACAGTGAACATAAATTATTGTATAATTGTTGTGCAATACATTATTGTATAATTATTGTACAATACATTATTGTATAATTATTGTACAATACATTATTGTATAATTATTTTACAATACATTATTGCATAATTATTGTACAATACATTATTGTATAATTATTTTTCTACTTATCTTCGTGTCATAACTGTATCCAATGATAATTTCATCTTAACACACATTTTTATACACAATTTTAATTCTGGCGCGAAGATTTTGCAACCGAGAGGAAAATGATTCTTAATGGATCTTCAAGTCCTCTTCGAAAAAAAAATATAGCGTATTTTTATGATGAGTAGTAATGGAGATAGCTTAATTCCGAACAAGAAAGACTTCTGATAAACTTTTTCCGTGTATCTCGTCATCGAAAAATATATTTTTTTTTATCAAAAATGCATTTTAGTCTTGACAAATGGAATTTAACTCCATTAAAAAAGTTCTCGTAGGAGTGGTTCGTATTCGAAATTTGATTATCTTCATTCCGCTGAATTGAAAATAGAATTTTTATTTTTTTCCCGGAATGCTCTATTTTTTCTGGCTAATACCACTGATCACTAAATTGCGCTATATTTTTTTTCGAATAGGTCTTGAAGACCAATTAAGTGTTGTATTTTTCTCGGTCGCAAATTTCCCCGCGTCAGAGCAGTAAAAAAGATATGGTCACCTTCTAATTGTCACTCTTTATGTGCACAGTTATATGAATATTACATCCACATCTAATATTTGTTATATAATAATAATAATATTCATATTATTATATATTATGGTCATATCCATAATGAAACTAAAATTAATAAATATTAATAAATAACGCCATACTATAAATATATATTTCCATATATATATATATATATATATATATATATATATATATATATATATATATATATATATATATATATATATATATTTACACTGATCCACTTCACCGGTTCCCAGGCCAATATCAATGACATCCGGAAAACCCAATTGGCTATTCGACCATTCAATAAAAGAGGCGACAATTTAATTTGACTAAAATAAATTTTTTTAAGTCAATAAAAGCCAAGTTGTAAAGTTAACAAATCAAATGGTACATTCACACTGCGATAGTCCCGGATCAATTAATTAAATTAACGATCGCGACAGTAATTTCAACGGTCCATAACCCAAGCGCGCCCTTCGTCTCTGCCCATTTTTGTACAGGCAACGAGACAGTTGCATGCGCCCGAGTTTAATTTGCCCCGGTCGTAAAATGAGACGAGAGACGAGAGCAACGAAAAAAAAAAAATCGCGTTGCGTTCGATGTTATACGTGGATGCGGGGTGCTACTTGGGAAGTTTAATGCGCAGGTAAAACGTGTAACCAGGACTCGTCAAGTATCGCGTTACACACCGCGTCTCGGTCACCGTTTCGCGGCGTCAAAACCGCCTCCCCTCCCCCCGCCCTTGTGCCCCACTGCTCACGACACCCACGAGAGATCGCGGCTTTTGCCGCTGGTTCACCTTGGCGAGGGCCGAATGATCGTTTATACTATGCGGATTGCCAACTTGGTTCTTTCTGCACCTGGCATTCGAACGCATAAAGGAAGCAGTTTTTTTTTTTCTTTCTTGAGAATCCTCTTTATTGTCAGTTTAAAGATTATCTACTTAATGAAATTAAATCATTTTTTGTATATAAGTACAAAATATATATATAAGGAACGTGCCAAAAATTGATTTTTTTCGTTGCCATAGCAAAAGATCATAGTACATAGTAGAGAATAAAAAAACAAAAAAAATGTACGTGTTCAACCATATATATATATATATATATATATATATATGGATATTAACATTTTTGACTAATGTTTTTATCGAACATGTAAAAAATTTTCTCAATTTTTATTATGTACTGCGATTGTCTGCTATGGAAACGAAAAAAGAATATCAATTCTTGCATGATCTTAATATTCTTATATTTTTTTTTGACACTTCTAACTATTATTTAAGATGATTTTAATATTCTTATATTTTTTTAACACTTCTGACGATTGTTTTCATGAAAAACGTACATTTTTTTAGTTTTTTTTTCTCTACTATGTGCTACGAACTTTTGCTATGGCAACGAAAAAAAATCAATTTTTGGCACGTTCCCTATATATATATATATAAGATAATAGTAAAAAAAATCAACGTGTTCAATGAAAACAATAATAAGAAATGTTAACTAAACTATTGGCGCGTATAAGTCTCATTACTAATGTCAAAAACCACTTTTTTCTATTATTTTTACAAAAAATTAATTCATATTTTTTGGCGAACTTGACGAATTTTGCAACTATTTTTTTTGGCGACATGAAAAAAAAAAATTTTAAGACAAATTTTAAAAAATTGCGTAAAATTCCATTGCGGCACCTTTTAAAATTTACCTATAGTGCTCGTGTCGCGACAATTTTTTTACCCTATATTGTAGTCACAATTCTGACTATGTCCACGTAAAAAAATCGTTTTTTTTTTCCATTTCTTCAATACATACGTATAATGAATTTCTCTCTTGTCCTCTCTGTCTCTCTTCTTTTCTACTCTCTGTTCAAGCAGCAATTTCATATATCGACGGAGATCCGGAGTCGCTAATTATTGCAACACTGCAATACGACTGAACATGAAACAGGATAAGCGCTCACGGGCTCCGATAGCGAGCAAGACTGACTGTGGAGCAGTTCCATAAATTCCGAGCGCTGCATTCATTGCCAATAAATTATTAAGTATCTTGAGGAATTCCCTTATAAAAAAAAGAAGAAAATAAAATACGCGCATTTACTTTCCATGGAGTAAAAAAAAATTGAATTGCGTTATTGTCGCAAAGTTCATTGAAGCTTAAATTATTCGCGAGGCTATAAACTTCGTGACGATAGATCATTACGATCATTGGATTTATTCCAAATGTCGATCACACTATTGTTACTTCATTATTGAATCCGTCATAATTATTGTAATTATTATAATTACTATAATTATTTATTATCATATGTAATCATAAAATTTTATTTATTTATTTAAAATTATCATATGTAATTATAAAATTTATCATAATTCTGGTAATTATTGTCTTCGTAACTATACGATTATCAAGATCATCATAATTATTATAATCAATCTAATTACTGTTTAAACATTTGCTTTTTCAGGTCAGTCGTCAATTGATCTTTTTTCTCACTTTTGGCTCGATCTTTTGTCCAAGTTCGTAAATCTTGTTTTTTCATAGTATTTTTTTTTTCATCACATATGCAGTCGTCTTTCTTTGGTCTCTTTTTCCTTTAGTTCGTAATTTCGCAAGCTCGATCGGCTCGTCTCTCCGTACGTGAGTGTGATGCGCGTTCTCGATAGATTGCGCAATCCGAACATCGAGAGACCGTGGCCCATTGTCGTTGCGAAGAAAAAGAAAAAGGCGACGGGGGCAGGGGGTTGGATAACGAGACTTGTCTTTGCGAATCTCAATAACGTCACGAGTAAATTGAGAAAATCCGTACATGAGAGAAGAAAAAAAAGACAAACGCCCGCACACATCCATTTTCGGTAGGCCGAGGCCCGCAGGCGATAAATAAAAAGAACATTTATCCCGACAAACTGTACGTGAGAACAAAACTATGTTTTTTTTTTTTCGTTCTTTTTCTCTGTCTTTTTCTGCGAACGTGGAAAAATGATGAATTGCAAAGGAAGAGGGAAAAAAAAAAACGAATCGAAGCACCCGATATCGAGCATCGGGCTTTGTTACATCACTGACGGAATTACGCGCCTGTCTCGTTTGCATTAATGACATTGTTGTATGCATGCACCGGTGCTGTATGATTTCCGACCTGGCTTCTCCATTGAATGGAAAATGGTTCAAGCGTGGAATTTCACCATTGACGCTACGTTATTACGATCACTACGTTATTTTTAGATGTCGATCTATGCTTATTGTTATTATTTTAAATTTTATTGCCGCTCAGTTGGGTATTTCGTGGAGTTTATAGATGAACCAATACTCATTCAAACAATTGAATTCCAATCTATATGACTAATTGATGTGTGCGTGCGTGCGTGCGTGCGTGCATAGCTGGAAGGCTATGAAAAGACGCACATTTTCGTTTTTTACGAAGGGGCCGTCCATATATTACGTCATTCTAAATTTGGGGGGGGGAGGTTCGTCTGCAGATGACGGTAAATGATGGATGAGGGGGGGGGGGGGGGGGGCGTTTCGAAATTGACGTCATTCTTGTGATACCAGTTAATTCAAAATGTACAATAGTATATTGTACAACTAGAGTGGTTTCCCCGCATGAGTGATGAAAAATATTTTGCAAGTACCTAATGGTATTAATTATTGAACTCATTATTTATTTATTTATTACATAAGGTTTGTCTACATTATATTCGAGAACTTCAAATAACAGCGTACCTATGAAAATAGTTCGATCGAGCCAAAATGAATATGGGGAGGATACGGAGATATTACCCGTGATCCAGGATTTGCAAGAATGGGTGAAAACTCCGTGGGAGCCATCCAAAGAAAACTAAAGAATAGGGAAGAATAACATTATTGTATTAATGAAAATTGCCAAAGTACAAAATAATAAAAGATGATTCTATAACAAAATGTGGGAGCTATCCAAAGAAAACTAAAGAACAGGGAAGAATAATATTATTATATTAATAAACATTGCCAAAGTACAAAATAATAAAAGATGATTCTATAACAAAATGTTTTAATGTTACCCAATTTTTCTCAAATCAGCAAATGTTTTAATTTTGCCAAACTGGTAATGACGTCAGTTTTGCGAGGGGGGGGGGGGGGTCATTAGGAAATGACGATAGGATGATTGTGGGGGGGGGGGTCGAAAATCAGCAAAAATCGATGACGTAATATATGGACGGCCCCGAATGTAAAAACGTCAAATCCTGCCAAAGATACAGCCATTTGAATGGAAAAATGTAAAAAAAATGGTAATCAACGAGAAAAAACGTCAGAAATTTTTAAAAAATTTCGATAGTCCGTCAATATTTTTCAATAAAGTAACTCAATTTTTCAAAATTATTTGTGGATTTTTTTTTACTGCCTGAAGTGACGTGGAATGTCTCATATCTATTTTTAATAAAATATCCCTCTCCCATCGTAGCAAACATATTTTCATACTGCAGAATAGCCCCGAAGTGACGTGGAATGCCTCATATATATATTTCCGGAAAATATTCCATTTTTGAAATACGTTTTCTGTATGCTTACTCTAATTTGTTTGGGTTTGTTTGGGTTTGTTTAGGTCAAACTCATGTCATTTGACCCACTTTATGTCACCAAATCCGTTTCCTCCATACCTTTAAAAAGGTTAAAAAAATCGTTTTGGGATTGAAATTGTCTTCCCCCGACTTAAATATAATAAAGAAAGTTCCCTGAAATACATCGACTCGGTACAAAATTTCTAAACCCCTTTTCTAACTGGAGCCCCACTTGTAAATATTTACCGAAAAAAAAATAAATAAAAAAAAATAAAAGAAGAAAAAGAATGAGCGGCATTGGAAAATTCTCGTTGCGTCACGACGATCGCGCCTGTTATATTGCCGGATTAGTCGAGGTGTCTTAGCGTGCGTGTATTTTTTTTTCTTTTGCAATTTACTCGGAACGTGATTAAGAACGATAGACAATCGGTATCGGCTTAAGAAAAATCGTCCGTGACACGAGAGCTATGAGTCAAGCATGATCCTCAAATGTCAACATGGTACATCTCTCGCTCTCTCCCGCTCTCTTCCTTTTCTATATATATATATATATATATATATCTCGCACCGTGATTACTATAATACACACCTGATCTCCTCGTGCCACAAGCGGGTAAATCGTCAGCTCCCTGCCCAGCTTTGAAACATTTGACGAGGCACAACGAGGGAATCTCGCAAAAGAATGGGAACAAACGTCGAATAAGACCGTAACGAGAAACGCCTCATCCCGTCAATAAATGCAAAAGTAAAAAAAAATAACCCGAGAAGGAAAAAAATAGCGAGAATGAAAAAAAAATCGTCTTTGGAGAATATTACGTGAAAAAAATAAATAGCGATAGATTGAATAATTTAAGAAATATAAATTTAAATTTAAAGGTAAAATGTGCACAAAAAATTAAATAAATAAATAGGGAATTCGAAAAAAGTGGTCGAAATATATATACACGTATATTTATAGATAAATACCACGTATATAAGGAATGTCAAAAATAAAGAAACAATATTGCAATATTGCAAACGCGGGACGGAAAAAAAAGGAATTTTTTGAAAAATCGATAAATATGGAAGAAAAGAAAAATGAAGCAAGAAAAATTTCATCGCAAACTCGCGATTTCCAAAGAGAAAAGTCGAATTCATATTGCGATGGGAAATAAGAGAGCCACGGCCGCACCGACAATGGGTACAAAGTCCCAACCTTCAATTACTCAGCCATGGCATTTTCGTCACCGGCGACAAAAATAGCGACGACGAATATTTGTCGGGGAAGGAAATTACGCACGGAGGCAATCTCATTCACAGAGACGCGGAAGTGCCAAATGTACCTGTTCCCCCCCCCCCCTCTCTCTCTATCACCCTTCCTATTCTCGTTTTTTCTACTGTTATCCCCATTACTCGTTTCACAGATTAGTGCCGTTTTTTTTTTTCATTCTTTTTCCCGTCTTCATCCTTTTTTTTCATAAGTGGCATTTTTATTTTCCTTTTTTTTTCGCTACTCCAACATGCGCATCCTCGTTGAACAAAGTTTCCAGGAACGAGGCGGAAGACGAACGCACAAAGGGACCCTCTCACAGATGTAAATGCGGCCACGAGGCGTTTCACGCGGCGGATTTGTTCTCTCTCTCTCTTTCCGGATTTTCGTCGCTTCTATCGTAGTTCTTTTTCTTTTTTTTTTTATCTTGTCCCTTTTTTTCGTGCCACGCCCGATCTCATTTTGCGCCGTATTTTTATTATTTCTCCTCTGCACGCAACAATTTCTTTTAGGCGGAAAAACGAATCGGTAAACGAATAATTCGTGGGGAAAAAAGATCATTCGAATTAGTGTATGTCAGATTTTTTTTTAAATTATGAATGAAGACGTTATCATCAAAAATAATGACAGTAATGCTTTTTATTGATGATTATTATTGATAGATATTTGATATAGACAGATGATTTTATGATGATTATTATTGACAGCACATATCGATAATAATAATTGATAATAATCCTTAGTTAACGATTGAAAAATTATGTTGATAATTGTTATTAATAACAAACAATTATTAGTTATTATTAATAACAATAATGATAGTCATCATGTCGTTAACCAACCAACATGATTTATTAATAATATTCTTCAATAATAGTACAAATAATAATAAATCATTTTAAAGCATGAATGTTATTCACAATTACTAGCAATGACAATACGTTTACGGTCTAATTTTAATCGTGGCTATGATTATTAATAATAAATTATTATTAATTATTATTGGTGATAATTGTCGTAATAACTATGATAATGACTATATCGTTGATTAATCATAAGAACCAATTGTTATTAATATTTATTAAAAACAGCAATATTTATAAATTAATATTACTCATATATCATTAATAATAATTAGATGAGATATAACAATACTCATTATCATCATTACCATCAATAACTGATTATTATCGATTATCATTATTAATATTCATTATTAATTATGATAATTATGTCCTCAAACATATATATATATATATATATATATATATATTGTATTATTAATATTATATTATTATTGCTAATGTTAATATTACCAATGTGATTCCATTATTTCACTTTGTATTATGAGATGCAGCCGAAAAAAGGAAATCGAGGCCCCGGAATCCAAAGCAATCATCTACCGCAACGAATCGAGTAATTTAGCGAATAATATTGCTATTATTATCGAGTGGGAGTTCCCCACCGCTCGCTCTTAATTCCCAATCAGCACGATTATTACGACCGATTATCGTCAATTCCCCGTCTCCCACGAGGAAAAAAGAAATACGATAGCAACAAAACGTCTACGCGTAAATTAATGAGAAAAGAGTAAAATTGAAAACAAAACAAAAATTGTGCGAAAATAAAGTCACGAAAATAAAACGAAAAGCTATTCTCCATGCAGTGTTGCAATGTCGATCAGTTTGTCCGGCGCTGACGCGGGCAAAGCAATTAATAGCGCGGCATTGTTTCGACAGAGTCACGAGGCACGGGTGCCCTCCCCAACTTCCGGTTGCCACAAATCTCTCCCCGTCTGGCAATTCACGCAAGAGGATATGAGAACACGTCGCTAATCGACGATTCGTTATTACTGCATTAATTAGCCCGACGAGGAAGCGACGACGACGCGGCACGGAAAATTTATTCGCCGGCTCCAACATTCTTGGGGTATTTAAAAAATCTATGTCCATGTCCGAAATTAACATCATTCGGTAGTAACATGAATAACAATAATAATAATAGTTATTGTCGTCATAATATAATTATTAATTATATTATGAGGATTTTTCATAAATATCATATCGCCATAGAATAAGTTCATTAATATTCATGATATTAATACTGATATGCAGACGATTGATGATGTTATGTTATGACGATTATTATCATTATTATCATCATAATACTGTTAATTATTATTGTTATCGGTAGCATGTTTCTAACGATATTTCATAATATCGATAGCATTTATCACTATTATTTAATAATGTTAAATAATAATCGCGTTCAATGAATATGGATAGATGCCCTTATACTCTTCGTCGAATTGCGAAACAATTGCAAAAAGAAATCATAATTTATGGGACCGATCACTGATTTGGCAATTGAAGTAAATTAATGTAAAAATATTTAAGAAGATGATTATATATATATCTAAATAAATATATTTATTTACCTACTTAAATTTCAAAATTGACTATGTCTCGGTTTTTTTGCTGTCATTGTTGCATAAATTGATGAAAAGAATTAGAGAGATTGAAGTAAAGGCTTGATAAAGGGGAGTAATAAATAAATAAATTAACGCGTCGATATTTATTTGTTTGCATTGTAAAAATGGGTGGGCTCTGATTTATTTGTAATTCGTCTTATTATATATATATATATATTAGACTGATTCAAAAAAAAAATTTCCTTCTGGATTCTCGTGCTATTGTTGGGCACTGATAAAACAAAATTTCTCTAAAAAGATGGGCGCGGTCACTCAATTTTTAGAGGTGGCTATCTCGACTTTTTTGTATTTGAATTTTTTTTAACGAACGTATTGCATTTAAGCATAGTCGTGGCTTCGGATTACGAATAAAAATCACATCCAGCAGCTTTTTCGTAACAAAAATAAACTCTAACAATTTGAAAAGGGTGCAATATTCACAATTCAAATCCAGGTAGATCAATAATGGCGTCTATACTACTCTCGTTATTCATGTAGATTTATTTATACGCATTAACATTTCGCACTTTTTACGAAAAATTAAATTATAAGCTTTTATTCATAAATCGTATATTTACATTTTCAAAATGCTACGCTTATATTATCTTCAAACTCATTTACATTTCTTCCCAGCCATTCTCAAGTTCGTTAACATTTTGGGCAGAACGAAAATGTGCAACGTTGAACAGTTTGTCCAAATCTCTCTTAAATTCACGCTCCTTCGATATTTGTGACGGCAAATTCTTTTTAACTCGATTTTTTAAAAGTTGTTTCCAGACTAGGTGGAGTTTTATTGATTTCAAGATTGCGTTATTCAATCGACGCGTTGGAATTTCAGCACATTTCCATTGTTCGAAAATTTCTTTCATCGTTTCGTGTGCACTTCGACGTATGGTCAGTTTTT
The DNA here is from genome assembly GCA_964007375.1 of Ophion obscuratus. Lineage (NCBI taxonomy): Eukaryota > Metazoa > Arthropoda > Insecta > Hymenoptera > Ichneumonidae > Ophion > Ophion obscuratus. The sequence continues at coordinate 33,323,237 of OZ023323.1, forward strand.
CTCTGTTATGTTTGTAAAAGAACAAACTCAAAACTTTTCCGATTTTTATCCGTAATCCGAAGCCATGACTATGTTTAAATGCAATACGTTCGTTAAAAAAAATTCAAATACAAAAAAGTCGAGATAGCCACCTCTAAAAATTGAGTGACCGCGCCCATCTTTTTAGAGAAATTTTGTTTTATCAGTGCCCAACAATAGCACGAGAATCCAGAAGGAAATTTTTTTTTGAATCAGTCTAATATATATATATATATACAGGGTGTCCCAGAACTCAACGTCAAGCCGAAACGGGGTGACAGGATTGATTGTAACCATCATGAGAAAAATCAGAAAAAAAAATAAAGCAGGGCCTTTCAAAGTAGACAAATTTTGCAAATTTTAAATTCATACTTTAACAAATAGTCTTAATTCTAAGAAACTTGGGTTTGTTTGGGTTTGTTTGGGTTTGTTTCACAATAACCGAAAAATGGTTACAGTTTGACCAAATTTCTAGGTTTTTCTTAAATGCCCATAATTTTCAAACTGCATGGGATAGATTTTTTTTCTGATTTTTCTCATGACGGTTAGAATCAATCCTGTCACCCCGTTTCGGCTTGACGTTAAGTTCTGGGACACCCTGTATATATATATATATATATATATATATACTATTTTATTAAAATAATATACATACGTATAAAAAAAAACGTATACACAGGGTGTCCTGTTAAGAAAGAATAATCCCTCAACTGTCGATAGGTCAGATCATGTCCGACACTATACTGGAATTTCAGTTTAGTAAAAGTCCCACAGTTTTCGAGACGAATATCATCTACTTTTGGTTTTTCGCATGCCATTTTTTACAAATGATAACTTTTTTTAACCCGATTTACAAAAAAATACTCTCGGTCATTTGTTTTATCTAGAAAAGTCTTTTTTTTCAACCTTAAATGTTAAGGAAACTTTATAAAAAAAAGATCTTATGCAGAATTTTCATCTAAATAAATTCGACATCTGACTTTAATAGCCTGCAATGTCAAAAAAGTGTACTACGCATATCCTGCCAATTGCTTTAAAAAGTTGCTTAGTTATTGTAGATTGAAACCATTTGTCGAAATGGCATGCGAAAAACCAAAAGCAGATGATTTTTTTTTTTCCCAAAAAATAACAAAGTCCAAAATCTCGAAAACCGTGAAACTTTTACCAAACTGAAATTCCAGCACACAGTAGGACGTGATCTGACCTATCGACAGTTGCAGGATGATGCATTCATAACTGGACACCCTGTGTGTGTGTATATATATTTCAAGGTATGTGAGAGCACGAACTCGGTACATTCAAATGCCCCAGGCAGGACGAGTGTCTTGTGTACGAAAGTGAGAGCACGACGATTCGTCGCACTATTTTCCTGTTCTCTAATTTCGACTCGGCCAAGTTGCCCCCCCCCCCTCTCTCTCTCCCACCCCTATTTTTGTTCACCTCGTCGCACTTGTTATTTTTTCTTCTTATTTTTCTTTGTCTTATCTAAGGACGTGAAATTCCTCTCGAGGCACGTCGAACCAAAAAAAAGGTTCGTGGCACGAAAACGGTGATCATTACGGGTCAGCGAAATTAAACGAAGAATTATTACAAACAGTGGATAATTGTTTGGTTCACGGTCTTGTGCGCAGCTGTATTGCGCGCGCGTGCCTCTGTGGTGTTTTTTAAAATGATTTTTGGTCTCTTTGCTTTTACTCACCTTAGCTGACTTGACGATATCGTAATGGCCTTCCTGGAGTCTCGAGTCGTAAACACTGCCCGCAGTTGAATTGTGTCGACTGTAGGTTGAATTTAAGAAGAAATAAAGAAAATTCGTTTTACGTACATATATTTATATACATATATATATGAGAGTGGTGTAATCATTAAATTATATTTTCCTTTACTGATCTTATTATTTTTTTAAAATTTGATACCATTTTCATTTTCTAAATTCCAACGTATTCCCTCTTGCGAATATTCGTGGTAAAAAAAAGTTCCTTTAGCTGTAGCTGCTTCGTCGTTTTGCAGTAGTTTTGCAATAATGTTGAAGAATCAGAATGATATCCGCGCGAAACGATATTTTCTTAATTTTTTTTTGCGATATGAGAAAACCGACAAAATAAAATAAAGTATAATTAATGAAAAAGGAGAAGATAGAAAAAAAAAAACTTACGGTATTGGTTCCGATCCATTGAGCTTGGGGGATTGAATGCCCGATCTGTTTGGCGTACTCGAGTGCACCGGGGATGGCCCTTTGTTTCCAAGCTGGCCCAAGTTCGCTTTCGCACTATAAAATAATAAAGCAGAAGAATACGGGTCAATATAAAGTAGTATTATAATCACGATCATTTTGTCAATGATTCGTTGATAGTAATTTCACAATATTCACTTTATTTTTAGCAATTATGCTGAATAATTTTTTAGACGTCTCTAATAATCAGTATGATTATCAATTATCATATCAGTAAAGGTAATAGTAAATATAAAAATCGTCTACATTTCGTACTATATATATATATGTATATATAGTAAAAGGAAAATTACGAAATAAAATTACATATCGATAAAGATATTTTTTGTATTTACTATCATTTTTACCGATAATGCAATTTATTTTATAGTTTTTTCTCACTTATAATTTATACGTGACATATCACTACTGTACTACTAATAATAATATATTGTCGATATATTCTATAATACTTTTTCGCCTCCTTTTTTCTTCCAAATGAAATCTTACCCCCTATCAGATCACACCACATTTTTTATTTTTTTATTTCGCGTTTACTTTTACAATTATAAGCTGTTAGGTGCCATAACATTAAATGATTTCACTATTTTAGATAAATGACAGGTTTTCGTATTTGGAAGGCCATCCTTTGATGTGCGCCGTTCTATTTATTGGCACATATAGTATTCACACCAATATTTTTCATTTATTTACAAGAAACACAAATTTTTAAATATATGAGGTGTTCCACGTGAATCCGGTGGAATTTTTCCCCGACCCCCGCCGATTCGATTAATTTTTTAAAATCTGATTCCATCGACTCTAAGACACCCTGATTTTTTTTTTTACATTTTTCATAACAACCCTTAGTCAAAAAAAATGTTCTCTGAAAAAAAAACACCCTGATTTGAAAATCTGAATCCCAAAAATGCGTGATGATATGTAAAAATTTTCAAGCTACCACCAGCAGTGGAAGTATGATTTTTTTGTGCTTTCTGAGCGAGTAACGTTAAAAAATTCAAGAACCGCTTACTTCAGGCGTATACATAAATATTTTGATACCCACAATGAATTTTTTTGACCATTTTTGAATAACCATTTGGTTATTAAAAAATGGTCAAACAAATGCATCAATTTTTCCGATTTTTTAAAAACGTTAATCGCTCAGAAAGCACAGATAAAATCATACTTCCATTGCGGGTGATATCTTGAAAAATTTTACATATAATCACGCATTTTTGGGATTTTTGTTCAGATTTTTAAATCGGGGCGTTTTTTCGGAGAATTTTTTTTACTCCGCGTTATTTCGAAAAATGTAAAAAAATCAGGTTGTCTTCCAGAGTCGATGGAATCAGATTTTAAAAAATTCATCGAATTGGCGGGGGGGGGGGGGGGGCGGCAGGAAAAAAGTCCAGCGGATTCACGTGGAATACCTCATATATAATATAAATATAAATAAAAAAGTAGTAGTAGTAGTTTAATCCATGGTATACCCTCATGGGCGTTTACACTGGGAGTACCCCCTACATGTGATTCCCCTTTTACAATATTTGCTTAAATCTAACTTACATTCTACTTTCTTCTATCCTCTTCCTTATCATACCTCAAGACAAATCAGCAATTCATAAATAAAAAAGTATATTATATGAATATATATATATATATATATATATATATATATATATATACACATATATATTTATGAGAATTTGAAGAAACAACGTCTACAATGATTTATTAAACCCCCATAACATAAACATAGCTAAAGATAAACAAAAAATATCCGTCAAATGCAAACTGATAAAAAAAAAAATACTGAGTTGTTTCACCCGTTCCCCCGATATAACTAGCTAATCCCGACAACGAATGACATTCTCACCTGATCGCACGTTATCGCCAACGTTACGTTTGCCGGGCGACGGGACGGGAAAAATTATCGTTATAAAAAAAAAAAAGTGAAAACGAAACCTGAGAAAAAAAATTGCGGACGGGCTCGATTGCAAAGTTTGCAAAGTTTGCAAAGTTTGCAAAGTTAGCAAAGTTTGCACGGGCTATTGGTTTATAATGGAACTGTGGGCATTATTCAAACGGTACATGATTGATCGGTACGTGACGGGAGTCCCGTTGAGTCCTGCAAAACGGAGGACGTGATGGAGAGAGGGGGGGGGAGGAGGGAGTTAGATTTATCCCATAAGAATTTTCCTGTTCGTTCTTGGTGGAAAAGAATATTGTATTATGACTCTACCACCCTATATATATATATATATATATATATATATATATATATATATATATATATATATATATATATAGACAGATTATGTGAGACTGCAAGCTACCCGATTTAATAACAGTTAAGTTCTTCTCGGACGTTGAGCAAGCCCGAGCACACGAGGCAACGATACATGTATAATACTTTTTGCAGAATTATGGAACGTAACTGCAAGAATATTTCTCCCTGTCTATGTACGTATGTATGTGCGTGTAAGTGATACACATGCTGGAAAACTGTGACTCTCGAATGAACCGTTTTTTTTTCAATTAGAAACATTTTCGTTTTTTGTTTTGTTTCAACATCTGCCTTGGATCGAAATCTTTCCTGTTGGTTATTAACAGCTAAGGACACCAAGCGAGATTTCGAAGCAAGAAAAAAAATCCTTCTCATTTATAAAAAACCGCATTTGCGAGCCACAGTTCGAATTAAATAGTTAAGTAAAACGGAATTTATCCAACGGTGAACATCATATTATTACGATTAGTATTATCATTTGAGTTACGATTACGAAAGGTGGCATCGTAATGATGATAGTTACTACTATAATAGCAGTGATGACTATCGTTGTAATTATGATCGATGATGGTGGTTACTGTTGTTGTTATTATTACGTCGAGAAAATATAACATTTCGTTTTTTTGTCTGTAATCTAGATGGTTTCCTGAATTTTAATCATTCTAATGATTGATTTACTATTGTGTATTATAATTTTCAACACAAATCCTCACGAAACCTTCGATTAAAAAAAAAATCTTGCCTGGTGGTGGAGAACGACCAACAATACCAAGCGAGATTCCGATCCAAGACAAAAATTAAGAAAAAAAATGTTTCTAATTTAAAAAAAACGTCATTAGAGAGTCACAGTCCAAATTGAATGGTCGAATAAAAAAGTTTTTATTCAACCGTGAACATTATATCAATACGAGTAGTATCATCATTCGAGTTAGGGTTATAAAAGGTACCATTGTAATGATGTTAATGACTACTATAATAACGTTGATGACTATCGTTGTAATTACGATTGATGATAATGGATATTATCAGTATTATTATTACATTAAAGAAATATAACATTTTTTTTTGCTTTTTGTCTATGATCTAGGACGTTTCCTGAATTTTAATCATTCTAATGATTTATTTACTATTATGTATTTCTATTTTAAATATAAAACCTCACGTTTACCTTCAATTTTTTTAAATCCAGTACTAGATTGCCTTATTTATTCTCCTGCTTATATATTTGCTTATTTATTCACGATAATTGTAATTATAACGATAATTATTATTTTTATCATAATCTATTTATAATAATAATGACAATTATAATTATTATTATTGATGTCATTGCTCTTATGTTAGAAGAAATTCTCCACGTTTTCGTTGTATTTTATTTTTTATCTTGCAAATCCAAAACTTTCTTCGCCTCCTCCGTGCTCGTTTTTGTTTATTTCTTCATTATTGTTGGTACCATCATTTTTTCCAAAAACGATGTATTTTCGGTTTTTTTTTTTTTTTCAGAAAAATGAAGAGGTTTGTCAATACCACCGAGATGAAAAATTTCCCCACCGCCTCTTACCGCGCTTCGTCGTCCTTTTGTATAACATGCAAAAATAATCAACGGCCAAACGGATAAAAATCTTACGTGATCGAAGTTTTTTTTTTTTTTTTTCATTGTCATTTTCATTTTTTACGACGGTTATTTACCGATTTGCCGAGGGTGTAGAAGAAGCGCCGGTCGAGCCTCTGCTCAGGCTGCACGTGGCGCTGTGTTGCTGTTTCCCGTAAACCGGACGATTGTTAACGGAAACGCTCACTCTTTCAGCGATGCGAAATCGCGGCACGGTCGGCTTGTGATACATCATATTTGTCGCGAATGTGTGTTTCCGCGACGTGCCAACAACGCGGTACAACAATACCGACGACGATAACAATAATAATAATACTAAAGAATACAAACTCTCATTATTATCAGAATAATTGTATTAGGGAAATGATGAATATTTTCGTGTTCGTGATTACGTTGCGATCACAGCTGTCGCGATCGTGTTAGAAAAATCGATGTCGTTTCATTTTCACACTCGACGAAAAATAATAGAAATTAATGTCCAATATTGCGAAATTGTCCATGAGTGAATACGTGAATGAATTATTTTTTCATCCAGTTGAGTATTCGTTAAAATGTATTTTATCGAGTGTAATATCGAGTCAAAAGTTTCGGCTGAATAATTATCCAACGCTTACAAATAATCGCATTTTATGATTATTATTTTTCATTGTTCTTTATTAATAATATAAATTATTAATATGATTATTGTTGTTAAACGTAATGTCGAGTTTGAATTTTTTACTCAATAATTCCGGAAAGTTTACAAATTATTGTATTACATTATATCATTATTTTTTTATTAATAATAAGTATCATTGTTATTTTTCACTTTGGGATATTATTGTTACTATTTTTCCTTTTTTTTCGTTGTTTGACTTATGCTTCTTCTTGTTATTATTATCGATAATATATTAATTTTTTGTTATTACTAAACTATAAATTATGTCGTTATTATTATATCGCTTGTTATAATGTCGCGTAATATATTATTAACGTCGATATTATCACTAAATGTTGTCGTGAAGGAGAGTCTTGAGATTGGCCCGCTCCGAAAATTATTCGGATCGAAGTAAAACACGTGTAGATGAGTATATTCGTATATAAATATATATAGTCACGTAATTTGGGCAATTTAGGTCCTGAAATGTGTGTCGCGCATATTTCGTGTCGTCGAACCGGCGACCGAAATATTCCACGTCAATTTGTCCAATTTTTTGTTTCCTTCCCTTTCTGTACTGCTCGGAAATTTTATCACCGCGTACGAAGTGTCATGATAAGGAAATTTGCATGAATTATGCACGATCGATCAACTTCGCAATGCCAGGATCGTTGAACCTCATCAGCGACGCCTAACACTTGTTTTGCTCATTTTTTTCGTTTATTTTATTTTTCGTACATTCTATTGCATTTCACTTTATTTTTATCCACTTTTATTCGTCCTTTATTTTATTTCGTTCGGATTGATTATTTTTTTCACTGTTTTTCATTTTTTTTTCTCCGTTTTATTGCCCTCCTGATAACGGGAGCGGGAGGATCAAACGATAGCGAAAGGATCGAGCAAAGTTCAACGACGGTCACACACGTGTGCGTCTCCGTGGAGAGAACGTCGACGAGCGAGAGATTTCGCGAGACTGACGAGAGTCGAGGGCTCGACGTTAGAGAAAAGTCCCCGCGGACGCCAGCGAGAATCCTCACTTGAGGGAGTAACTATTGTAGCCACTATATAACGCAACACCGCGCAGAAAGTTGCCGTACAGTGATACTTTTGTGCACTCGTTTTTATCATAGTATTATATGTCTATGTGTATATGTGTCAATATATATATATATATATATATATATATATATATATATATATATATATTGTAATTATAGTTGCCAACAATACCAAGGATTACATTTTATATACGATAATTTGTATATTCGGCATATTCATTATTTTTAATTAATTTTCCTACTATATATATATATATATATATATATATATATATATATATAAACATAAGAATATTCAAGTTAAATTTCAAGGAGGTAAAAGTTGAAATCAATTTTTTCTTTATGGAGGGGGTCTTGTGGGGGGGGGGGGGGGGGTGGGTCTACGAAAAATCTACTCTCGCTCATTCGAACTATTTCTATTGTCAAAAATAATTTGTAATCATTTACAAAAAAAAAACTCAAAATTTATTTAATTCAACGAAATTTAAATAATTTTTAAGAAAAATCATTATAAGAAATAACTTCTCCTTTCATAATAATTATTTTCTAAAATAAATGCCACAATTTCGCTCTCCACCTCAAGTCTAAGGTATGAGCCCTCGACACGTTTCTTCGTCATTTGATTTACACGTAAAATTCACCGCTTACGTTCAAACTTGATTAACTTGATTAACTTGATATCTTTAACAATCTTTTTGATCTTCAAAAGCCTCGATCCGAATATTTTTACAGTTCAGCCAATTTGAAGAATTCTCACATTCTTGTCGAATATCAAAAGAAAGAAGAACCTTCTGTCAATAGCTCTACTTTTTGCGAAAATAATGTTATGCAGATACAGAGAGGCGAAAAAGTAAGAAAAAGCTTCTTAAAGGTATGAATAAGCAAATTTTAAGATTCTTCAACAGAATTTGACAAATGGACATTGGCTTTTGAGTTAATCGAGTGAGAAGTAAATGAAGGAGATAGGACGGTTGTGTTCTCTTTAACAGAATGAATACGTGAGGTTTAGTGCAGTTCAGAATTGCATACAGAACTCTCTCTCCCTCGCCGTTCTTCACTCCTCTCTCTTCTACGGGAGGGGGGGGGGGGGGCGACCAAACAAGTCGAGTTCTGCGGTTAAACCAGCATTTCTATAGTGTATTATATCGAGTAACGCGGGCGTATACATAATCGTTCCTTTTATGCATTATTATCATTATTATTATTAGTATTATAAAGTCGAGTTTCGCATTCGCGAGGAATCGGCGCCACTCCCGCTGCGCCGTCGAACTACCCCCCCCCCCCCCCGTATTCTACACAATTCAGGAAAAAAATCACCACGAAATAAAGTTCACCAAGTGGTTTTTCAATTCTTTTTTTTTCGGGTCCTCCGAGTGGATCTATTAACGCGTTAATTGTGTTAGCTGCGACTGGATTCGCGTTCGCTCGACCTTGAAAACGTCATCTGTGCGTGTGCACATTGGCCGCGTTGCAATAGGATCGTCGATCCGCGGCGACGCAGCTGTTGCACTCGACCACGAATGGAGACCGGAGAAATAACGAAGAAAAAAGAAAGAGAAAAACAAAGAAATGCAAATTCCCGAGACGCGAGTCGGCGTGTGACGACAAACCTACGTGTCGAGAAAAAAAAAAAAAAACGGACGCAAAAAAATTGCATAAAAAGGAGAGACAGAAGCGAGGGGACAACGGGACTTATGAAAAGAAGAAAGAGCCGAAAAAAATAAATAACATAATACGCAAAAAAAAAAGCTTAATAAAGGAAACGAACAAGTACGCAAGAATTTCCGGTCATAACAAAGGAAAAAAACGAAAAACGAACAGAAAAAAGTAAAAATAAATAAATGAGAAGAAACGAACGGGAAAGAATAAAATAAAAAAGAAGGGAAAAAACGAAGTTTTCTTTATTTAAAAAAAGTTAGAAAAACAAGGCTAAATATTCGAGAAAAATAAAATCACGAAATACGAGAGAAATTAAATTTAATACGAAAAAAAAATATAAACAAATTACCAATAACTTAAAAATTACTTTTCGAAAACGTCGAGCAGAGGGAATTAAAATACTACAAAATACAGGAGAGAAAAAAAAAGAACACAGTAAAAATAAAAGAAAAATGAAAAAATTAAATACGCAAGAAAAATAAAATAGTAAATGAAAACCGTAGGGAAGAAATAAAAATAAATAGACAGAGAACTGAGGAAAACGGCGACAAAAGCGACGCGGGCAGAGCGATAGAATCGGGCAAGCAAGTGAGCATTTCGATGATTAGGCAGCTCGGGCATCCAGCAGCTGTCGTCGTCGTCGTGTGCTCGCGCGTAAATAATCACACCGTGCGTTCTCGTGACTAACGTTATTTCTACGCGGCGCTTATAATATTGTGCCATGCTCCGAGAGCGATACCTGCACCGCGTCGTTGCATCTACAGATATACATATATATACAGATATATATATATATATATATATATATATATATATATATATGTATGTATATGTATATGTATATTATATGTGTCACTGGTATCGAAAAGTTTCGAGACTACTTCTGTAACACGCCAATAGAGATACTGTTGAAACTTTTTGATACCAGTAGTATGTGTATATATATATATATATATATATATATATATATATATTTATATATATATATATACACGAACTTGTTATCGGGACCCAAAGTGACAGATCTCGGCCAAAAAAAGACCCGAAGGGATGCTCGAGGAACCATTGGAAATTTTTAAAAAAATCATGCTGTTGAAGTTTGCATCGTTTGAACGCAACGAAAGCTCTTGTTTACATTTTATTTTCCATATCTTTATTGTTACAAAAAATCTTTTGAACAAGACTTATATTGTAGATCGCTAAATAAATATCTTAAAAAATGGTTGGTCGTTTTTTGTAAGCAAAGTTTGCTGAAATGAATTAAAAAATAAACAAATATTAATTTTCGTTGCGTTCCAACGATGCAAACATCAACCTTATAAAAATCAACCTTTTTCTCATTCCTTTCCAACTGTTTTCTCACCTTGGGGCCGTCCATATATTACGTCATCGATTTTTGCTGATTTTCGACCCCCCCCCCCCCCCTACAATCATCCTATCGTCATTTCCTAATGACCCCCCCCCCTCTCGCAAAACTGACGTCATTACCAGTTTGGCAAAATTAAAACATTTGCGGATTTGAGAAAAATTGGGTAACATTAAAACATTTTGTTATAGAATCATCTTTTATTATTTTGTACTTTGGCAATGTTTATTAATATAATAATATTATTCTTCCCTATTCTTTAGTTTTCTTTGGATAGTTCCCACATTTTGTTATAGAATCATCTTTTATTATTTTGTACTTTGGCAATTTTCATTAATATAATAATATTATTCTTCCCTATTCTTTAGTTTTCTTTGGATAGCTCCCACGGAGTTTTCACCCATTCTTGCAAATCCTGGATCACGGGTAATATCTCCGTATCCTCCCCATATTCATTTTGGCTCGATCGAACTATTTTCATAGGTACGCTGTTATTTGAAGTTCTCGAATATAATGTAGACAAACCTTATGTAATAAATAAATAAATAATGAGTTCAATAATTAATACCATTAGGTACTTGCAAAATATTTTTCATCACTCATGCGGGGAAACCACTCTAGTTGTACAATATACTATTGTACATTTTGAATTAACTGGTATCACAAGAATGACGTCAATTTCGAAACGCCCCCCCCCCCCCTCATCCATCATTTACCGTCATCCGCAGACGAACCTCCCCCCCCCCCCAATTTTAGAATGACGTAATATATGGACGGCCCCTTTGTTGCACGATTCATTTTTTTCTGCGTTTTTTCTGCATTTTTTCTACTTTCATGAGGGACAACATCATTTGTAGCCGATCTCGCCACAAAAGAATCGAAAAATTCGACTGCATTTTAACGAAAAATTATCCACGTTTCATTGAACAACAAGCGTCATTGGGACAATACAAATAATAAAACAAATAAAACGAAAAAAGAAACGCCAACATGACAATAAATAAACTCGTCGAGCAAAAAGTAAAGGGAAAGGCGACGGGGAAAAAGAATTTCGCTCGAGTCTCCCCTACCATATGAGCGTGTGTGCATGTGTGCGAGTTCCAAGCGCAATTCTCTCGCGATCGCTTTTCTTTGCGCGTCTCGCGTTCACCGAGGAGTCGATTCATCGACCCCCCAGGCGCCGTAAAAGTCGGTACTGTTGATACACTCGGACGAGACTCGTTTTAATGCGCGCACATACATACACATATACAGGGTGACAATTGTAAGGTGACCATGTGTTTTTTAAGATTATATCGAAGTTTGCATCGTTGGAGTGCAAATAAAAATTCCTCTCGATGCCTTCATTTCGTTAGTTTTATCATAATTTGCAATATTTTATTGCTGTTTTTGTTTACAAATTATCATTAATGATTATCGCAAATGTTTCGGCAACTTTGGTAGCTTCCATGTGGTAAAAGAAATATACATTCTCGTTGCATTCCAACGATGCAAACTTCAATAACATTTTCGAAGAGTCTTGCGCGGAGATTTCGCGATCGAGAAAAAATATGATTTTCGATAATTTTTCAAGTCGTCTTCGAAAAAAAAAAAATATAGCGGATTTTTGTCATGGGTGAATAGCCACCCAAAAATTGAGAATTCTGGAAAAATATAAAATTCTATTTTGGATACAACAGAATGAAGATAACTTTATTCCAAATACGAAACACTTTTGAAAAAAAAAAAATTTTGAGTATCCCGTCATCGAGAGAAAAAAAGATCAACGTGCATTTTCAAGGGAAAAGTAAATTTGATTACATTAAAAAAAAAAAACGTTTTTCAAAAGTATTTCGTATTCGGAATAGAATTGTATTCACTTTGCTGAACTGAAAGGGGAATTTTTATTTATTTCCAAAATACTTAACTTTTATTTTGCAGAGGTTTTTACGATGAAAAAATTTTCTCTTACTCATTCGAACTATTCCTATTGATTGCAAAAAATAATATGTAATAATTTACAATTAAAAAATTCGAAATTTATTTTGATTCGATGAAGTTTTAATCATTTTTAAGAAAAATCATAAAAACTAACACGTCCTTTTGTAATAATTTTTTTTAAATACATGCCATATTTTCACTTTCCAATTCAAGTCTAAGGTATCAGCCCATTTTTTTGCAAATACTAGTCACAAGGAAATGCTATTTTTTCGAAAAGGACCTGAAAGACCATTAAGGCCTTAGGCCACTATAGAAGCCGAAAAAATAGGCTTCTTGGCGATTTTTTTTTCCAGAAAAACTTCAAAATAAATCGACATTACAAAAAAGGGTATTTATCATACATATCAGTGACTGTATACGATAATTTTTTTGAAACGATTAATTTCAAAATAGCGGCTGTGCAGCGTTTATCTCAAAACTGCATTTTTGAAGTTGGCCGGAAACATAACTCAGACAATTTTCAACCGATTCACTTAAAATATTGAATATATCTTGAAAAATTGCGAACTTTCCAAAAATTTGCCTAAAAAATCGTCAGATAATTGAAGTTTTCAAAAATTTTGAACTTTCCAAAAATTTGCCTAAAAAATCGTCAGATAATTGTTAATAACGAATGAACTATGCAATATAAAAGAAAAATCCTACGTACTTCCATAGGCAATGTATTTTTCAAGATATATTCAACATTTCAAGTGAATCGGTTGAAAATTGTCTGAGTTATGTCTCCGGCCAACTTAAAAAATGCAGTCTTGAGATAAACGCTGCACAGCCGCCAGTTTCAAATGAATCATTTCAAAAAAATTATTGTATACAGTCACTGATATGTATGATTTTGTAATCCCTTTTTGTAATCTCGATTTATTTTGTAGTTTTTCTGAGAAAAAAATCCCCAAAAAGCCTATTTTTTCAGCCTCTAGAGTGGCCTAACCCCTTAAGTATCACATTTTTCTCGGTCGCGAAATTTCCGCGCCAGACCCATAAAAAAACGTATGGCCACCTAATAACTGTCACCCTGTATGTAGGAACATCTAAAGAGGCCAATCTCCAACTCTTCTTTCTCGCTCTCTCTCTCTCCTCTTGCTATTTTCATACTTTTTTCCGACAATTTTACGCTAGTAAAATTATATACATATATGATGATGTGTGTGTGCGTACGTATATATAGTATATATAGTATATAGAGGCATCGAGAGGTAGAGAGTTCGCCATAATGGAGAACGCGCATTTTGGTCGCAGTCGCGTGTATGTTCGCCGTGGTCGTTTTTTTACATCCGGTATCCGGTCACGGTACTTGGGGAACGTCGATGAGAACGTCGCCATTTTTTTTTCTCTCACATCGATGGACGCCAACGAAGCGTGCACAGGTACGAGTCGAGCTGCATTACAAAGACCACATTGTCGTTGCCATTTATAGTTTTTTTTTTTTGCGCGTAACCTTTTTTATCATCACTCGTGTGTGTAGGCATTACACTTGGCAAGCAACTTCGCTGAACGGTCCGTCATACCGGAAATAAATTAGGTTAAAAATCTACGGTATTCGGATCCGGAGAATGTTGACTTTTTTGTTGTTTTTTTTTTCGGCATGTCAAAATGTATAATTATTTTTCCGATTGAAATATTTGTGAGGAAAAAGGGAAAATAGTTCGGACAATCGGTGAAGCTCGTCGCGAGTGCAGAGGGAGACGTTGCACTTGACATTTCGCGAGGACGATAATTTTAGCACGTTGTAGGCGATGCCATTAACGAAGTCCGCACGAACCGAGAGTCTCGCTGATTCTGTTCATGTGCCTTAAAGAATCGTTGCTTAGTTTTTTTTTGTTTTTTTTTTTGAGAATTTGTTTAGGGGCCATTACGTCATTCTAAATTTGGGGGGGGGGGAGGTTCGTCTGCGGATGACGGTAAATGATGGATGAGGGGGGGGGGGGGGGGGGGCGTTTCGAAATTGACGTCATTCTTGTGATACCAGTTAATTCAAAATGTACAATAGAATATTGTACAACTAGAGTGGTTTCCCCGCATGAGTGATGAAAAATATTTTGCAAGTACCTAATGGTATTAATTATTGAACTCATTATTTATTTATTTATTACATAAGGTTTGTCTACATTATATTCGAGAACTTCAAATAACAGCGTACCTATGAAAATAGTTCGATCGAGCCAAAATGAATATGGGGAGGATACGGAGATATCACCCGTGATCCAGGATTTGCAAGAATGGGTGAAAACTCCGTGGGAGCTATCCAAAGAAAACTAAAGAATAGGGAAGAATAATATTATTATATTAATGAAAATTGCCAAAGTACAAAATAATAAAAGATGATTCTATAACAAAATGTGGGAGCTATCCAAAGAAAACTAAAGAATAGGGAAGAATAATATTATTATATTAATAAACATTGCCAAAGTACAAAATAATAAAAGATGATTCTATAACAAAATGTTATAATGTTACCCAATTTTTCTCAAATCCGCAAATGTTTTAATTTTGCCAAACTGGTAATGACGTCAGTTTTGCGAGAGGGGGGGGGGTCATTAGGAAATGACGATAGGATGATTGTAGGGGGGGGGGGTCGAAAATCAGCAAAAATCGATGACGTAATATATGGACGGCCCCTTAATAATTTTTTGACAAACGAAAAATGCTTGATTGGAATTTCAAAGGAGAGTTTCAGAATTCGCGTTTATTTATTATTTATCGTTGTCATTATTGTTCACTGTATTGTTTATTGCTGTTTGTTAAGGGGTTGGGCCACAGTAACGGGTATAAAATAATCTGCGAATGTAACAATTTTTTTCCGTATGAGAAAGTGAATCGCTCATAAAATCAATTACACATATATTTAGTATGAATATCAAGGCTGTTAGAAAAAATATATATTTTTTTTTCGATGTACAAAATGGCCGACTACTCGAAACTTCTCGAAACAGATTTTTTCCAATTGGCGTGACAAATAACTTCGACAATTTTCACTCGATTTACTTCAAATTTAAAATTTATGTTCCTAATTGCATTTCGCAGAGAAGCACATACGAAATTTCTGATTAATCGAAAACTTTTCATTTTATGAGCAGTTATAATGAAATTTTTCACTGAAAATTCATTTCTTAAGTTCAAATACCTACAACTTTTGAATAAAACAATATTTTTTTAATTCCGTACGTACTTCTTCAGGTATTTTAATGTAGATTGACGAGAGTTTTTGTTTTTTGTTCTGGGTAAAAAATTGTGGATGCTAAATGTCACGCCGCGGAGCGACTAAAAAAAAGATAAAAGAAAATATTATTAGTCGGCCATTTTGTACATCGAAAAAAAGAAATATATTTTCTAACAGCTTGATATTCATACTAAATGGATGTGTGATTAACTTTACGAGTAAATCACTTTTTCATACGAAAAAAATTGTTAAATTCGCACATTATTATATACCCGTTCCTGTGGCCTGACCCCTTAATTATTTGCGATTTGTTATATATGATTTATTATTCATTATCCATTCGTAATTATTTATTACTTATTTATTTGTTATTCGTTATTTACGATTTATTACTTATTGAATTATAATGTATGGTTCATTATTTATTTACCATTATTGTTACTATTCTGTCTGTTGGAATTGTAATTATAACATAACGACCTAAAAACTTGCGAAGGCGTCTCGGAAAAAAAAATCAAAATAAAAACGTTTTCTCGCTCTTTCATATTTGTTTTTGTACGAGAGGGCGGAGAGGGACGCGCCTCGGATTATTCCGTTGGGCGCCATCTCCCAACCGTCTAGACTCAACGGATGCGTTGCTATTCTCGTACGGAAGGATTTGAAACCATAATCAGAGTCCGCACCAACTTCCGATCCCCCTCACGCCTGGTGACTTTTAAAAAGTAAAAAAAATCGACTTCCCAAAATGGATCCTCGCCCTTTTATCTCCTGCTTTTTCACTCTCTACCCTAGGAACTTCCACGTGTGCTTATTTCCTTCGAAACGGCGCTTGATTCATCCAGCTACGACGATTTCCACTTTTGCCAAATTTTTGTACTCGGATCGCCTAATTTCGTTGATTTTTTTTTTCTACCTGTAAAATCAGGTTCGATTTTTACTGTGCTGAAGTTTGCATCGTTGAAATCCCACGAAAATTCTTCATGATTTCCTTTATTTCGTTATTTTCATTATTTAAAATTTTCTTGCAGGTCTTGGTTATATATTTTTATAAGGATCCTCGAAAACATTTCGTCATTTTCGTTATCTGAATATGCAAAAAAAAATCGGTAATACGAAGAAAATATATTTTCGTTGCAGTCCAACGATGCAAACTTCAATATCATCGATTTTTTGGAATCTACGGAAAGATTTATTTTCCCGAAAAGAAACGAGATATCGAATAGTATAGTATAATACAAATTTTTGTATTTTGAAATATTTCGAGACGTTGTCGCACGTAAAGCTGATTGAAAAAAAAAACTTAAACAAACGCCATACTTGTTCAGATGCGGTTGAAAAAGCGACGAAAAAAAAAAACAAGTCCTAGAGAACTGGGTGGCTGGGTAACGAGCGCAAGTGAAGGAGGGCAAAGAAGGAAACGCGAAGAGCGCGCTAGGCTCACTCGTCACCGGTCTTGGTGTGAATGGCATGGTAACGCGACCGACGAGGCACCGAGGCCAGCCGAGACCGGTTCGTTCGCATCGGTGGCGCCATCTCGCGGACGGGACCTCGACTACGATTGCCGATCGACGTTACCGATCTCCCAAGATCACTATCATTATCGCGCAAGCTTGAGGGGCTTTACCAGTGCGACACTTAAAAAAATCGATTTTTTTTGCCCTTCGACAGTTTATACTTTCAAGAATATCCTGTAAAAATTTCGAGGCCGTATCTCTTATCATTTTATCTTGCAAAAATCGATAGTTAAATCTTTAAACGCGTTTTTCTCGAAATGAGATTTTTCAAATTTGCTGACATTGCTGTCAGCAAGTCAAATTTGCTGACATTGTAACATTGTAAAGGAGCAATTATCCGATTGAGTTGAAATTTGAACTGAGTACTCTTGAATACATTTACTGATTAGATGAAAATTGACGATTTGGCATTGAAAAAAACGACCATTTTATAGATAGAAAACAGACTTTTTTCATAACTACGCCATTTTTTAAATTTTGATATTTTTATTGAAAATCCTACGTCATTGTACAGGAAATAACTTCGAGTTTAACGACAATTTTTCCTTTTTCGATTTCAGCTACTCAATCGGCCGGAATCATGTCAGCAGTGGAGGAACTTTTTTGGCGCCTCCGAAGGCAGCGCTTAAGTCGCTTGGATCTCAATATTTTTCTATGAAAAAATTATCTAATAAGATCAAATATAGCCAAATATATTCTTAATTTTTTGAAACATTTAATTGAGTACTTTTCTTCCAAAGAATTCCCGCAAATCACCCGAATTTTCAGCGTCCACACTGGTATAGCCCCTTAAATGCAGACTATTTTGGCATCTCTTTGATCATGATGTAGATAGTTACTAAGCCCATCGCTCCTAGTCCATCATAACTCGATAACACTATTACCTTAGCAATACTATATGAGTTATAAAATCACCATCGTTGTTATTTCCAATATGTTTATTTTTATGATTTTATAAGGATTCATCTCGTGGTTATTTTCTTATTACTTATATTGCACTCCTAATTTATATTTATGTTATGTAATTTTTTCTATTTTTATTGTTTTTTTATACCTATTTTTTATGAACTGTACACAGTATGTACCATATTGCCTTAAGGTTCTGACCAAGACATAACAATATATCAATCAATCAATCTCTCTCTCTCTCTCTATCTATCTATCTATCGTTTTTTTCTTCCTCCTGCATAGGATACCATGGTATCCTATGCAGAGTTGGGCGTAATTCTATTTATAAATACGAATACGAATTTATTCACACCGTGATTTTCAAGTGAATATAAATACAAATTTATTCATACTTTACTTATTGTAAATATGAATACCAATACAACTGTATTCAGAAATAGTTCGAATATACAAAAAAATTCACAGAAAAAATTGTGAATATTCACAAAAAATCCTGTAAAAAAAATTCACATCAAAATCTGCGAATGGAAATGTATTCACAAAAAATTGTAAATACAAAAAAATTCACAAAATAAGTTGCGATTTTTTTTTTCGTATTTAAGACAAATTAAAATCAAATTCACAATGATTAGATTAAAATTTACACCAAAAGTGAGTTCTTACGTATTTTGAGAGAAAACATTGCGTTGAGGCAAATCTTTGCAAAAAAAGGTGTGAGTTTTAAATATTACATTATAAATATGAAAAAATTCACAAAATGAGTTGTGAATTTCCTCAAGTTGAAGAAAATTAAAATCGAATTCACGACAAGCATATTAAAATTTACACCACAAGCGAGTCCTTACGTATTTGGAGAGAAAACATTGTGTTGAACTCAATAAGTAAGAACTCACTTTTGGTGTAACTTTTAATCCAATCATTGTGAATTTGATTTTAATTTGTCTTAAATACGAAGAAAATTCACAACATATTTTGTCAATTTTTTCGTATTTACAATTTTTTGTGAATACATTTGCATTCACAGATTTTTATGTGATTTTTTTTTTAATTCACAGAATTTTTTGTAAATATTCACATTTTTTATGTGAATTTATTTGTATGTTCAGAATATTTGTGAATACAATTGTGTTTGTATTCACACAAATTTTGGAATGATTATTCCGTTGGGAGATGGCGCCCAACGGAATAATCCGACGCGCGTCCCTCTCCACCCTCTCGAACAAAAACAAATATGAAAGAGCGAGAAAACGTTTTTACTTTGATTTTCTTTCCGAGACGCCTTCGCAAGTTTTTAGGTCGCTATGTTATAATTACGATACCAACAGACAGAATAGTAACAATAATGATAAATAAATAATGAACCATACATTATATTTGAATAAGTCATAAATCTTAAATAATGAATAACAAATAAATAAGTAATAAATAATAACGAATGGATAATTAATAATAAATCATATAACAAATCGCAAATAATTAAGCGGTCAGGCCACAGTAACGGGTATAAAATCATGTGCGAGTTTAACAATTATTTTTCGTATGAAAAAGTGATTCACTTATAAAATTAATCACACATCTATTTAGTATGAATATCAAGCTGTTAGAAAATGTACACCAAACTCACTTTTGGTGTAAATCTTAATCTAATCACTTTGAATTTGTCTTAAATACGGAAAAATTCACAACTTATTTTGTCAATTTTTTCGTATTTAAATTTTTTTGTGAATACATTTGCATTCGCAGATTTTCATTTGATTTTTTGTAATTCACAAGATTTTTTGTAAATATTCACATTTTTTGTGAATATTCACAACTTTTTATGTGAATTTATTTGTATGTTCAGAATATTTGTGAATACAATTGTGTTTGTATGCATGCATGTGAATACAAATAAATTCGTATTCACAAGTGTGAATACGAATTTATTTATAAATTTTTTCTATTTCTAAAAACGAATACGAATTTTTTCACATCGTGATTTTCATGTGAATATAAATACAAATTTATTCATACTTCACTTATTTGTATTGGTATTTACAATAAGTAAAGTATGAATAAATTTGTATTTATATTCACATGAAAATCACGATGTGAATAAATTCTCATTCGTATTTATAAATAGAATTTCACCCAATTCTGATCCTATGAAAGTTATATTGTGAAAAAGTGGGATGGAATTATTGACAAAATTGGTGTCGAAATTCTCCATTTTATTTTTTGTCCGGGAGTATATTTTTCTATGAAAAAATTATGCAACATAGGTCGAATTAGCCGAATATTTTCTTAATTTTCCGAAACATTGAATTCAGTTCTTTTCTTCCAAAAAATTCCCGCAAATCACCCAAATGTTCAGCGTTCACACTGGTATAGCCCCTCAAGTCGACGGATCACCCGCTCAGTCGGTAAAAATCCGGCGGTCGGTAAGCAACGAAAAAAAAAACTCACCCTTCGGTCTGCAGTCTATTGTCGTTGAGTTGCGTGTTGATCAACGGGGCGGACAATTGTCGCACCAGTTCGTCCCGTTCCCTCTCCTTCTGCTGTATCGTTTCCTGCAGTCGTTGCTTCTGCTTCTGGTATTCCTTGCACAAATCCCCGTTGTAGCTTTGCTCGAGGTGTTGCTCGCCGCCGGCGGCGATTATGGCGGCGGCGCCCCGTCCCGGTACGGGGGTGAGTTCCGGTATTTTGGCAGCAACCCCGGTTGGCTTGTCGGCGAGGGAGTCCCGCCGGGAGCTGCGGGCGGTCGAGGGTGCCGGCGATTCGCGGCCTGGCAATCGACGCTCGGGCGTCGAGGCGGCCGAAGGATCGGCTTTGACACCTGCGCGTAAAGGGATGGACAGATAGAGTGAGAAAGACTCTGGCCTTAACGGCGGGGTAAAGTTAATTCGGCGAAAAAAGGCATGTTTTTAAGATTTTTTTTTTTGGCGTAACGAATAGTGTTCGTTTATTGAAAAATTTACATATAATAAAGTAACATTTGAACAACATTCTCCTAAATTTGCATTGCAAAATATTCAAAATTGAGCGAGTGGAAATTAAACCCCGGAGGCGCCTCGAAAAAAAGTTGGTTTGCGGTGTGCACCATAACTCGCAACAGAATCATTTGAAACAAAAAAAATCAAAATGCATTTGTTAAAGGAGATGTTTTTCGAGGTAATGACGGGAGGATTTTTTTTTTTTTTCGATTTTTCGATTTTTCGTAGCACTTGGGAGTCAAAAACCCGATTTTCGCTAAAAAAATCGGCTAATTTGTTGTTGAAAAATTAGTAATTATTAAAAAAAAAACAAAAAATCTCTCGACAATACCTGGTGAATTATGTGAAGAAGTACTGTGCAAAATTTCAAAGCGATTGGTCCAGTAGATTTTGAGTTATCGTGCACACGGACTTCAAATATGACAAGTCTCAGAAAAACGGTTTGAAAAACGCAGAACAGAAGAGAACGGCATGGAGCAATAGACGCTCAAATACTCATAACTTCGTCAATTTTACTCCGATCGACTTGAAATTTTAACACAATATTCTTGATATATTATTCATATATCAAGAATGTCATATTCTTGATATATGAATATTATATATCATGTATTCATATATCACGAAGAATATTCATATATCATATATTATTCATGATATAGCATTCATTTAAAAAATTAAAAAAAAATAATAAAAAATTTAAATACTTTACCCCGCCCTTAAGGCCTTAGAACACAGTAACGGGTATAAAATCATGTGCGAATTTAACAATTTTGTTTCATATGAAAGTCATTCGCTCATGAAATTAATTACACATCTATTTAGTATGAATATCAAGCTGTTAGAATTGTTGTTTATTTACGTTATAATTTTCACTCGACTTACTTCAAATTTAAAAGTTATGTTCCTAATTGCATTTCGCAGAGACGTACGTACGGAATTTCTGATTAATCGCAAACTTTTCATTTTATGAGCATTTTATAACGAAATTTTTCACTGAAAATTCATTTCTTAAGGGACCAGCCCACTTTGAAAATTTCAAAAAATCGTTTTTTTTGCCGTTTTCGAAAGTACATACTTTCAGAAATATTGTGTCAAAATTTTATGAAAATACGAGCTCTCTAAGTATTTTTTTTTCACCTGAACGTCAGGACCTCATTTCGTTTACCTGAGCGTATAACGCGCTCGGCCGACCCATCGTATTATAAACTTCAAACGCGTTTTTCTCGAAACAACGTTTTCAAAATCTCGCTCCATCGTATCTCTAAAACTAATAAAGCGATTCTCTTGAAATTTAAACCACATATTGTAAACATGATTCGCAACGAGATGACCCTCGATGGTTTTACAATTTTATTTTTACTCTTTTTTGCGAATAACTGCGAAAGAACGCGTTTTTTAAAACTTTTTTCGTTTTTCATCTGCCATTTTTTTATTTTTTTGATAAAACTTTATATCCGAGGGTCATTTTGTAGCTGGTGTCATACTGAATCTAATGGACTTCGGTTTTTTTTTGTCTCGGACAAGCCGTTGCCGAGTTGTGATGGAGCTACCTAGCCCACCTATTTTTGAGGCGTTACGTTAAACTATAGTTTTGTACTTAAAAATGAATAAAAATGAATTGATTTTTTAAAATGTAGTTCAAGACTTTATCAAGCCCAACAACTTTTATATTCATATCTTTTATAAAATCCTCGAAAAAACATCGCGAAAATAGCCTTTTTCGTGGCTCCAAAGTGGACTGACCCCTTAAGTTCAAGTACCTACAACTTTTGAATAAAAAAATATTTTTCAAATTCCGTACGTACTTCTCTAGGTATTCCAATGTAGATTGACGAGAATTTTTGTTTTTTGTTCTAGGTAAAAAATTGTGGATGTTAATGTCACGCCTCGGAGCGCTTAAAAGAAAAGATAACAAAAGAAAATATTAGTAGACGGCCATTTTGTACATCGAACAAAATATATATATTTTTTCTAACCGCTTGATATCCATACTGAACAGATCTGTAATGAATTTTATGAGTGAATCACGTTTTCATACACAAAAAATTGTTCAATTCGCACATGATTATACCCGTAACTGTGGCCTAAGGCCTTAAATGTAAGCATAACTGGGGGTGTAGGGGTGAAAAGCAGCAAACCATTCAAAAACTGGTCTTCAACGTCGATTATTTGCACCTTGCCATGTGTTGGTCATCATGCCTGTTGCAGCGCACAACTTTACCATATTCGGCACATTTAACACTCCCGTTACCACCTCTTCAAAAAGGACATATCAAATTTTCGTCTCGCACGAGTCTAATGGAATTCAACAAAGAATGTTCATGCCAAGTTTCATGCCTCTAGGTCTAATCGTTTCCGAGAAAAGCCAAAAACTTCAATACCCAGCGCCCTGGCCGTTCCAGGGGTGTAGAGGGTGAAAAGCAGAAAATCATTTAAATACTGGTCTTCAACATCGATGATTCGAACCGTGTCATATCTTGGTCATCAGGCCTGGAGCAGCGCGCCACTTTACTATCTTTGGCACATTCAACACCCCCGTTAGCACCTCTTCAAAAAGGGCATACCAAAATTTCGTCTTACACGTGTCCAATGGAATTCAACAAAGAACATTCATGCCAAATTGCATGCCTCTAGGTCTGACCAATTTCGAGAAAAGCCAAAAACTTCAATACCCATGGCCAAGGTATCCAGTCCCAAAGTGAGAAAAAGTAGCCTCTCCCAGCATTTTAATTGTCTGGATTCAAGGGCTTTGAGCTTTGCTTCGACTTAGTGACTGTGATTTCGGGAAGTGTCCACAAATCGGCCAAACCTCGTGACGACAGGTGTTCACTTACCGTCCGGACTCTTCGACTGTCCCCTCGTCCTCGGTGGAGCTTTGGGCTGTGCGTTGATCGGATTTGCGGCTCCGGTGGTTTCCTGTATCGAGGGCAACTGTTGAAACTCGGCGTAGCTCGAGCTGAGGAAGACGTCGCCCTCGTTCTCGAAGAGCCGATCGACGCTCGTGTTCATGAGTTTGTTGCTCTTGAAGCCGGTAAGATGAAAGCTTGCGAAAGATGAGCGCGACATTGGATTGATGTCGCCGGTGGAGAGTGCCATGAGAGCGGCAGATGGTAGCACGGTGTGTTTGGGCCCGGGGCTGCGTGGTCCTAGGCCAGCCTCGAGAGCCGGCACGAGGCTCCTCGACATCATGTCGGCGGCTGACCTTGGTCTGGTGAAGGGCATAGCACTGTGCGGAAATGTCTTTGGCTTGATGGGCGTGATGAGCATGTGCTCGGTCCAGGAGGTCTCCAGCGAGGGTTTCTCGAGTCTCTCGACGTCGACGTTGAGGGTTCTCTGGGCGAAGGGCACGGCGAAGGTATCCGGTGGTATGCTCTGCAGCCAGGACAGCAGACTGAGATCCGAGTCGCTGAAGCCAACCGAGCCGTCCAACAAACGGGAAAAGCTCATCTCCACTTGCTCGGACTCTTTGGAGCCGGTTGCTTTCGCCTGGCAATAATTCACGCAAGACTCGTAGAGTATACCCTTGATAATCAGCTGTATGAGCCGGTCGTTTTTGGCGAAACTCGCGATATTGGAAGCCTCGCCGCCGCCTTTGCGATCACCAGGCAAAAACTTCTCCACCAGCGGATGCACCTCGCGAAAGCATTGGACCCTCGCGTTGCTGGGATTCCAGTCCTTGTACTGCAGATGATCGGTCAATCTTGGCAATGTCAGCAGCAGACAAAGACCGCTGTACTCGTCCTTGCTGGGTGCAACCTTCTCCAGATCGCTCAGCACCTTCACCACCTCCTCGACAGCGTTGTCGACGCTGCCGTTCGTACACGCCACCATTAAATTAGCCTCGGACTTGATGCACAAGAGTTCCACGTACTTGTGACGCAGTATCGAGTACGTGAACTTGCGCATGTCGAAGTCCGGCAGTGCCTCGAGAGGCTGTATGAACTCCAACACGTCGTCCCATTGTCCGTCCAGTATCAATTGACGGAGAAAGAGAACGTCGTCGCTGTACTGGCCGTTTATAACGCCCGTCTCACGCTCGAGGGACAACTGCGAGATGTGAAGGTCACGGCCGTGCAAGAACTCGAGGGTCAGCCTCACCACGTCCTCCTCGCGCAGCGTCAGGTGCGCCGCCGGCATCACGTAACGGATACGCAACCTTCGCAGTACCGGAAACAAACGGGGCAACCCATTGTACCAACTGGAGAACTCTACCGTTTTCACTGGATCGTTTCCTTGTAGTCCGGTAAAAGAGACGATAACCCAGATCTTTTTAGCGTAGAGTGTGAATTTTTCACTGGAGGTAGATCGTTGCAGAGTGAAAGCAACCCCAATAAAATGTCAGCTCAACTCGCCCCATCCCTAAGAAATAGGGGTTGAAAAGTTAAAAATCGTCGTGTCTCGATAATTAATAGCCCGATCGAAAAATGTTTTAAACAAAAGTCGTTTGAAATAATAAAATACGTATAAAGTTATCTGACGTCCAATCAGTGACTCAGACAAGGACGCAGCTATGTGTCTATTCCGCTTGCACACGCATCAACCCCAAATTTTCGAATCGCTTTTGTCCCGCTATTTTCGAAGATAGGGGGTTGGAGGTCAGATAACTTTATACGAATTTTATCGTTCCAAACAACTTTTGTTTGAAACCTTTTTTTATCGGGCTATTAATTATCGAGATACGGCGATTTTTAAGTTTTCAACCCCCATTGCAAGGGGTGAGTTGAGGGGTTTTTATTAGGGTTAAGGTAAATGTCCCAATTATTGAACAGGTCCCAATTATTGAACACTATCTTGTATTTTTATTATTTCTCATTCACCTGCATGCATTTGCTTATTTATAAAATTTCATTACATATATGAAACTTTTAGCTATCGAAATGTAACCTTACTTGTGCAAAAAAAGCTTTAATTAATAGAGAAAAAAATTATTTAATCAGCAACGGTGACTCGATTTGACATCTCGTGGTAACTGCTTATCGTTTTTGCTAAGACGCGCCGCTTCATGCGTAAGGGCATAAAAAATTCGAAAACTGTCGCATCTCAAAAAGTAAAGGCGTTTCAGGTTCCTCAGAAAATTTCTTACAAATAACAATTTTTATGAAAAAAAACTTTATTTAATTATTTGTTAAAAAATACGGTGTTCGATCATTGGGACATCGAAAATGCAGTGTGTCCCAATTATTGAACACTCGAATTCTCTAAGTTGGCGTCATTAAACCCATCAAAACATCGAGACAGTTAACGTGTGACAGATCGTGTGAATCGGATTTATTCAAACAAAAACTGTAAGTTCCTGAATAAACTTACCTTTATTCTTTTAATAATAACTCTAAGATCGTCAAATATATTTTTTATTTGTATTTTCGTGCAATAAACATAAAAAGGAAAGTAAAAAGAGAATATAACCAAATGTAACCTAAAAATACGAACGTACTGTTCAATATTTTTTGCTCTCCGATATTTCAGGGAGCCAAGCTGCGACAAAATCAAACAAAGACAAAACATGAAAACGAGGAAGCTGAAAATAAAAATAAAATAAAGTTCGAGTTGAAAAGCAAAAATAAACCAAATGCGAATGAACCAAAAACCTGTCAAAAGAGACTAAATATATATTTTTGTATTTTTACATGATTAACAAAAGATTATTTAAGTGTTTGATTTTGCTTTTATTTCTTAATATTGTACCCAAAATAATATTTTTAGAGCGAAAAAAGAATTCTCGAGAGTGTTCAATAAGTGGGACATGCCTGTTCAATATTAGGGACATAGGCACTTCCAGTGTTCAATAATTGGGACGTTTGCATTCTTCACATTGTTATTCTTTTTGTTCATTTGAAATCATTTAAAAATAATTTAAAGGGTGATTTTTCGAAAGCAAAAATATCAAAGTATGATTTGAACCTGAAAGCGATGGTTTTTTCTTGATTTTATATTTTTTTTCTCACCGAATTCATTCCCCCAGATCCTTAGCTGTTCAATAATTGGGACATTTACCTTACTTTCAGTATGCAACCATCTAACCTTCAGTCAAACATTGATATTTTACGCTAAAAAGTGCTGGGTTTTCGTCTCTTTTACTGGACTATTGAACTTAAGGAAGCATCAGTGTAAAATTTTCAAAAAATCGATTTTTTGCATTATCCGATCACGGTTATAAACATTCCGTCCAATTTTTAGATCGAAATTCGAATTATTTCAGTCGCTACAGCCTTTCTAAGAACTTTAAACTCGTTTTTCTCGGAGCGGCGTTTTTCAAAACGGTGGCCACTCTCAAAGGAAGAGTTTTTAAGATAGCCGTTTGAAATTTTAACAGAACATTCGTCACGTCATTACTTTTGTTGCTATCAAAGCTTTTTGTTACGAAAAACTGTCGAAAAAGGCTAAATTTGATACTTTTGTGCAGACCGCTGCCACTTTGTTTAAATTTCACTAAAAAAAAGAACCTCCATAGGAACATAGCGGCTTTCCTACAGATTAATAATCATTTTGTTATTTTTGTTACAGACAAAATTTGCGGCCGCAATCCTGGCCACCATGGGACACCATTTTTTCCACGCAATTTTCCGCGAATAAAAACAATGTTAAACAATAAATAAAGAATTTGTTTGGAGAAACTATTCGTATTCTTTACAGGTGCTTCAATTTGTAAAAAAAAATTAGACCAATTAGCTTATCCTATCTACCAAAAAAAAATCACGAAAATCGGCTATTTTTCGGGCGGTCACACTGTCATAATTCCTTAAGGGAGACTACTAGTCTAGAGCCCGAAAGAAAAGGCGAATTTCGACAGTTTCTCTTTTTATATTCGGTTGATGCAACAAAAATTCTGTTTAGTGGAATTTATTTTACATATCTTTAAGTATCGTTGTACATTTTTTCGCGCGATTTTCTAACAAAATGGCGGTGCTGAAGCTGGATGAAACGAGTCACCTTTGTCTGATAGTGTCCTGCGGCCGGCAATATTACGTCGCTGGTTCTTCACCCATTGACTTGACATTCGTGTCGAAACCTTATAACAACGTTTTACATCGAAGTACATACTAGGGGTTTTTTATATGTTGAAAACTTCTCCTGAAAAAGATATTTTCGGTGTTTTTTTTACCGAAAATAATTTTCAAAACGTGCACGTTTTGACCAAAAATTGCTATTTATCGATTTCCGTACGTACTTCGAAGGCAAATCTTATCTAGAAGTCGAATTATTTTCAATTTCCGTTCCAGGTAAATGTTTGGAGGAGAACTCTTGCCAGTCGCAGGACACTATCAGCCAAAGGTGACTCGTTTCATTCGATTCGGCGCCGCTATATTGCAAAAAATCTTGTGGAACAATTTGTAAAGATACTTAAAGATATGTTAAATAAACGCCACTAAACGGAGTTTTCATTCTAAGATAACGAGTCAGAGATGTGTGCGGCCGTGTGGATGAACAAGTAGATCGTGTGGATTCGGCTTCGGTCCGGCCAATGAAGGGTATTCCAAAGTCAATAATGGAAATACAGGGTGTTTTGACGTTTCGGCCCTCGGTTCGGGTCCTCTTCAGAAGTCTTTTTATTCTGTATATATTGTGATACACATTTTTCTTAATTATATATAAATACAATGATATTTGATAAAAATTATATATATGAGCGTTTTTTGGTCATGATTCTGTTATATAGTTTTATGTGTTGTTGTATAACAATATTGTTGGTTGTGTTTAGGTTATAATTATGTTGATAAATTGAGTTATTTCATTTTATGTATTAGTGTTTGAGATGTGTGAAGAGTGCGAGGGAGGGTTAATCTATTGTGACGTAATAACAAAGATGAATTGTATGACTAAACTAACCTCGATATTGTTGATATTTTAAGTCTTTGCCCATATTAGGAAGGTTGTTATGTAGAGCATTATTTATGTTAGTAAATAATGTTTGGTGAAAAACATATTCAATTGGTAAGGATTTTTTTCGTTTATCGGCGATTTTTTTCCCTTATCTGCAATGAATGATTAATTATGAAAAAGTTATATGTTTTATAAGTAAAAGCAAAAATCCT
This sequence comes from Ophion obscuratus, assembly GCA_964007375.1. Lineage (NCBI taxonomy): Eukaryota > Metazoa > Arthropoda > Insecta > Hymenoptera > Ichneumonidae > Ophion > Ophion obscuratus. Next base: position 33,352,657 of record OZ023323.1, read on the forward strand.
AGGACTGTGATAGTTACCTATTGAAAATTAGTTTTTGAGAAAATGTTTTCCTTTTTAAATGACCAGAAACTCGAAATATAGAATATTTTTTTCCTACATGTTGAGTTTGTGGTCAACGAGGGTTCGAGAGAGAGGACCCTCGTTGACCACAAACTCAACATGTAGGAAAAAAATATTGTATATTTCGAGTTTCTGCTCATTTAAAAAGGAAAACATTTTCTCAAAAACTAATTTTCAATAGGTAACTATCACAGTCCTAGGATTTTTGCTTTTACTTATAAAACATATAACTTTTTCATAATTAATCATTCGTTGCAGATAAGGGAAAAAAATCGCCGATAAACGAAAAAAATCCTTACCAATTGAATATGTTTTTCACCAAACATTATTTACTAACATAAATAATGCTCTACATAACAACCTTCCTAATATGGGCAAAGACTTAAAATATCAACAATATCGAGGTTAGTTTAGTCATACAATTCATCTTTTTTATTACGTCACAATAGATTAACCCTCCCTCGCACTCTTCACACATCTCAAACACTAATACATAAAATGAAATAACTCAATTTATCAACATAATTATAACCTAAACATAACCAACAATATTGTTATACAACAACACATAAAACTATATAACAGAATCATGACCAAAAAACGCTCATATATATAATTTTTGTCAAATATCATTGTATTTATATATAATTATGAAAAATGTGTATCACAACATATACAGAATAAAAAGACTTCTGAAGAGGACCCGAACCGAGGGCCGAAACGTCAAAACACCCTGTATTTCCATTATTGACTTTGGAATACCCTTCATTGGCCGGACCGAAGCCGAATCCACACGATCTACTTGTTTTCATTCTATGAATAGGGTATCCATAAAAAATTGTCAAAATTCACCTTTTTTTTCCCTCGGTGTATATTTTGGAATTTGATTGTGAGAAAGCTTGTTATGCGATTTATTTTATCTAGCACGAAATTGGCAAACACAGCGGCATAAATATATTTCACATTTGGAGAATAAAATACAATCCATTCAAACTTTATTTAAACGAGAGCGAGAGCGGGCGTGGGTCGAAAAAAAAAAGAAATTTATCCGCGAATTCGCCCTTCATTCAACGGAGTTTTTTGCTAAATCTTATTCGGCAAATAAAAAAAAATCTGGAATGTTTTCCACCAATTTTTACAAACAAAAGTGGCATTATGTTTTATATTTCATTAACAAATGGAGTGATTTAAAAAATCGTCCATCAGACGACGGCTGACAGGATATAATAATTGTGAACAAATTAGTCTCATAACCGTTCCTACTATTTATATATTTTCTTCAAATTTAACAAATATTTTTCTTGATAATACCATTAATTTGCCGAAAATGAATCAAATCACTAATTTTTCGGATTTTCCTTCAGTGCCTGTGAAATTTATATGAACTTTTATCAGTTCAAATAAATGATAATAAAATAGATCATGAATATTATCAATATTAATAGTAACTATGTTGAAATAAATTATAAATATTAGGTATCATTATTAATTACTCATGAGTACTCGCTACGATCGATATGTTGCGGCAACATTTAATTAGAGCGCGCAGTAGCTTTATTGAGAAACACGCGTACTGGCACACGCAGCAAAAATGCATCGCTGCATTTCGCATTGGAATTTCGCAACCCATGGCAACATTGGCCCCTCAATAAAAATTCACATTTTCGCCAAATTCTATCGCAATATACCCAGACAGAAAAAAATGAGGACCAGAAATTCCGACGCGCTTTTTTTTAATCTGATTCAATCATCTACAATTATAATGGCAAGGAGAGTATTCACTTCAATCAGCCGCATTTCTGATGATCAGGAGAGCTCGTGTCATTGAATTGGCCCGAGCCAATTTGGGTCAGTATTTTTTAATTGGAACGCGAGGGATTGCGTTATCGAGAAGTGTGCATTGGCACACCCACGCAACGAAATGCATCGATGCATTCACCGATCGGAATTTCGCCACCTTCGAGGTTATCGAACTCGAGAACATTCGCAACGTCAAAGCTTCGTGAACGCAAGAAAGAAATGAAAAAAAAGGACTATTTATGCAAATCCCCTTAAGGATCATGCGAGGAAAGATATCATCTTTCCTAACAATAAAAAAAACAAGGATTGCACAAAAAGAAGTCTCATAAAAAAACAACTTTCATGGAGGGGCATATATATATATATATATATATATATATATATATATATATATATATATATATATATATGCACACACGAAAAGAAATAAAGCCGGAAATGTGAGAACGATCCCACTGTCGGAGAGCGCATCCCGAAGGGATTTCCCTTCCGCTATTTCAGCAAGTCCCTCCCCCCAAAATAGGGACTAAATGTCCCGAGGACTTTGCTTCTGAATGGAATTTTACCCAGCATAAAATGCTTGCGAACACCGACCAGGAAAACGTTTAAAAAAAAAGAAGAAATATTTATTGAGCGCGGTTTTTTGTCATTTTTATTTAAAAAATCTTCAACCAAAAGAAATGTTATTTATGTATAATTTACAGCTGCTCATGGGTTCGATTTTGAACTTTTCGAAAAAATCCTTGCAACTCATAATTTTTCGAGTATACTACACCAAAAAAAAATGAAAAGTTAAAATCAAGAACTGCAATAAACGGAGTTAATTCAATTCGGTCCCGGGACTCGCAAACCCAAACAAAATCTTCTTGCACCATTGACGATGGTCGTTTTTCGTTGTTACAAACTGGGTCGAATTTTTGGCCCCCGTTGTGGCAAATTCCAAATTTATATCGAAAATTCCGAGCATTGCGAATGGAACAAAGTGCTTGCTGCGAATAAAAAGAAAAAAAAAAGACAAAGTCACCTCATGCGAGATACGAAATTTGCAGTCAGCATTTTTTGTTCTTCCGTAGTCAACTTTTCGACCGACGAGCTCGATAGTCGTTCAGTCTCGTTCAAGTGCTTGGCACGTTTAGACCGAGAACACAACGATGGAGCTCTCAAAGTACACAATCGTAAGTACTCTCAAGAATTTGCATGGTTTATCATCCTCCTAATTTAAATTAGATCGAAAAAAATAATCGATCGTCTCCGAGAAACGATATGAACTTTATTTTCATAATTTCCAACAATACAATTGAATCTTGTAAAAATCTCGAAACTTGTATTTTCTCCAACACTAATTTCCTTCTTTCATTCGTGATGTCAAACTAATTGTCCTATGATATATTTGATCAAGCTATTGGGCATTTTTCTCCTGACGGCATCGACGATTGGGGACATAATTGTGCGGCCTGGTCATGAAAAACTGAGCAAAAGGCTGGAAGATTCGCGAAAAAGCCCAACGGTTGGAAGCCCAAGGGTAAATTACCCCAACAGCATAATCGTCGAGCCTGGCTACGAGCATGGTGCGAAAGTTGAGAATACTTCCGGCAAGGTCGCCTGTCAAGCTGGCTGCGAGCAAAAAAGCCCCATGGTTGCAAATCCACAGGCCGAGCCTTCCAACAAGTCGATAGTCCAACCTGGCTACGCGCAGCACCCTGCAAATGCTCAGGCTCGTTTCGCACAAGGGGTCAGGCTTGAAAATCCACAGGTCAATCCAACGAACAACATCCCGGTCCCGCATGGCTATCATCAGCAAAGTCCTAGTTTTGAAATTCCACAGTCCAATCCCCCAAGCCACATTGTAGTCCAATCTGCTTATCATCCCCAAAGTCGCATGGCTGCAATTTCCCAGTCTAATCCACCGAGCAGCATTGTCATCCAACCTGGCTATCATCAGCAAAGTCCTACTTTTGAAATTCCACAGTCCAATCCCCCAAGCCACATTGTAGTCCCATCTGCTTATCATCCCCAAAGTCGCATGACCGAAATTGCCCAGTCTAATCCATCCAATAACATTATCATCAAGCCTGGCTACCAATTCCAACGTCTTCTAGTTGGAATACCACAGTCCAATTCGCCCAGCAATATTGTCGTCCGACCTGGCTACCAAGCCCAAAGTCCAACACTTGAAATTCCACAGACCAATCCGCCCAGCAAGATTGTCCAGCCTAGCTATCATCCGCAAAGTCGCACGCTTGAGATAGCCCAGTCTAATCGACCCAGCAGCATCGTCGTCCAACCTGGCTATCAAGCCCAAACTCCAACAGTTGAAATTCCACAGTCCAATCCAGCTGGAAAGATTATCCCCCAGGCTGGCGAACATCCCCAAAGTCGCATGGTTGAAATACCCCAGACTAATTCACCCAGCAACATCGCCGTCCAACCTAACTACCAATCTCAAAATCCAACATTTGCGATTCCCCAGCCCAACCCAGCCAGGAACATCGTTGTCCAACCTGTCTATCATCCCCAAAGTCGCGCCCTCGACATTACCCAATTCAATCCAACCAACAACATCGCCTACCAACCTGGCTACCAAACCCAAAATCCAACATTTACAATTACCCAGCCCAACTCAGCCAGGAACATCGTCGTCCAACCTGTCTATCATCCCCAAAGTCGCACGCTGGAAATTCCCCAATTCAATCCAACCAACAATGATGTACTTCAGCCTGTCTACCACCAGCCTCCCATGTCCGAAATTCCACTTTTCCCAGCTCCAAGAACTATCGTACTGCACCCAAACCACAAGATCCGTCCGAACCCCCTCAAGATCGTAACCCCGGAGTTTACACCTACCAAGGACAACATTGTAGTTCAGCCTGGATATGGACGAGTGAAATGCTTTATGGAGTTCCTACCACATGGCACTTACGTGACTGATCTGTCGAGACAATCAAGCCTAAACGACGAGATCCAGCGTAATCAGGATCTCCAACGAGCATTAACCAACCAACTGTACTCCCTGGGCAATCAGGGTCAACGGGCGGCTGCCTTCATGGATCGTTCGAAGCACGTCCCTTTTTACGCAGGAAGCTCAAAGCACGTTATCACCCCGTTCGGCCTTCGAGGCTTCAAAAAGAAGAAGTACGGATGGGGAAAAGTACCGCTGATTTTCCGATCAGCCACGAACGACCCGAATTGCGTGAGTACATGCGTGTGGTAACGAATCCCCCAGTTTTGATTGATGAACAATCGAAATAAACTGGTCCATCAAATTTATCGAAAACCCAACTACTTTTGTACGAAAAAAAAATTGACCTTGAAGAAATTTTGTGTAGGCAGAGAGAGTTCAGTATGTTAGATCCCTCGATAGCCGATCAGGATCCGATAGTGGGCATGAAGAGCATGCTGTGGCCACGAAGTCGTCCATAGAGCAGAGTAACGAAAATGGGATCGTTGATTTGCGAGTACCGGAGGCTGTGCCGATCCTCGACGATGTAAAAGGTTCGTTGATGCATAATAAAAAGAGATACCCAGACATCTCTCAAAGGATAAAGTTTAAAGATTTCTTTAGATTCGTGATCATGTACGTGATCATTACAACTCAAATATTTTAATTGTACATATCATTGCACAATACGTTTATAAATATATAAAATCGTTAATTTGAATACGTGTGTATGTATATATTGTTTTAATCGAGATATCGATTGTATGTATATATTGTATTTAATCGAGAGAGTATTTAAGAACGAATTTAATGTTTGATAAAAATGAAAAAAAAAAACCAAGTCGATTTAATTAATTAAATCAATAAAATACATGAAATTAGAAAAATAAACAAAATAGTGAAATGAGTGAAATAAGTAAGCCGAATAAAATAGAAAAAATATTGAAAACAATTACAAATCCAATAAATATCATTATATGTAGATACATCAGAAAATAGTTTAACTGTATTTATTATTACCATAATCTATATACATATATAAATATGTATTCATATGTATATATAAATTGTTATGGTAATATGTATAAATATAGAAATAATTGATCCATTATTAATATATATAATAAATATATATAATAAAATAATAGTTTCTTTATTTATATCAAAATAAATATAATCGTATCAAAATTAATATTAAAAGTCAACATATCTACATATGTTACATATATAAATGCATAAAATCTTCTCATGTATACATGAACATATATGTTCATATATGCATGCATATACATATAAATGAAAATAAATATATATAATTAAAAAAAATCTTTCGCTAGTTAAACACCTAGGGCCACGACAGAGCGATATACCTAACGCCTACACGCTCGATTCGCTTCGCGAACGAGTCAATTCCCAGCAACACGAGAATCCAGAGCTGAGCAATCCTTTCGTATCGGCGGGGCTAGGATCGAGCTTGAGGAACGCCGCTGAGGTCGCAGGAAAAAAGATATCAGATTTCGTATCACCGTTCGTCGGTAGCGCAAAATTTTGGGATCCACGAGGTAACGCGTTTTACGACAATGGGATCGAGAGGCTCGGTGATAGTTCGCAATATACAGAGGTAAGATTTTTCCTTTTTCTTCTCACCTCGTCAATTTTTTATTCGCTTTTTTAGGGTTCCGAACCCAAAGGGCAAAACAGAGTTTCTCTATCATGCGGAGTGTCATTGAGTAGAGTACAAATATATTTTTTCTCTTTTTTATCTTCAAAATAAAGAAATGGGAGGCCGTCAAAATTGTCAGTTTTAGACCATTTTTGTTACGGGGTCCATCTCAAAAACCAAATTAGTTAGAAATTTGGATTTTTTGTATATTATGTACCATATACTGCATTTAAACAACAAATACTGAAAACCCCGATTCATAATGTAGTATATATAATAATTTATTGTATACATAATACAATAAATTTACAGTGAAAATATTAAAAATTATTGTTATTTAAATATTTTCAATACCAAATGACTTATTTTTGGAGTCGGTGCCAGTTAAGAACGAGAGATTGACATCGGAGAAGAAACGAGATTGCAAATTTAAAAAAGACTAGATCGTATATTTAATTTATTCTTCTTCGCCTCCTCTTTTACTGCCAAAAATGTGAAAATATTGGCAATTGGCTGCACTGTAAAAAATTATATGAAATTTACAATACTTTTAAGATACAAAGGAATTGAATTTTACGTACTCAGTAGTTGAAATTAAATTTGAAACACTTGTACCGTAAATTTAAAACGGAAATATGAAATTCTAACGTGGATATAGAATTGATTGGATGAAACATGGCATTTCAAAGACAAGTTTGTAAATTTGTGGAAAATGTATTGCATTAACCCGTGTCTTCAATTGAAAATTACTACAGATGTATAATAAATCAGCTATAAAAAAACAGAGCATTGAAAATACAAAACAAATTTGAAATTTATTCACAGCAGCCTGAAAAATATAATATATGTGAAACTGAATTTTACGATACGTACAATGCATGATCACAACAGATTTATTTAAAAGTGCGAAACTGTAATTGAAAAAAAAATTCATAAACGCTGATGAAAATCACATGAAACAATGTGAAAATTATATTAAATTTACACTACAGTTAAGGCAAAAAAGAATTGAATTTTACGATCTTAATATACGAACGAATTTAATATACACTCGTATGTTGATATCAGCAAATGATTCTTGATTTCAATATACATGGATGTGAACATTTTTTTACACGTGCATTATTTTTCAAACGCACAAGTATATTAATATTACGGAGCTACACTTTTATTTTTAAAAAAAACCTGCTTTGGATTTTCAAAGTATTATCTGAAATTTCACAAACGGCGTCCGCATAAAAACACTTGTGTATGAATTTTTACACAGAAGCTTTTTACAGTGTACATTAAAGGTAATACTTTGTTTCCGTAAAATTAATACACACCCGAATGCTGATATTAGCAAATGGTTCTTGAATTTAATATACACTCGTATTTTGATATCAGCAAATGATTCTTGATTTCAATATACTTTGACGTTTATTTATTTACACGTGCATTATTTTTCAAACGCACAAGTATATTAATATTACGGAGCTACACTTTAATTTTTAAAATAACCTGTCTTGGATTTTCAAAATCGTATCTGAAATTTCATAAGCTGTATTCGCATAAAAACTTCCTACACTTGTGTATTAATTTTTATACAGACATTTTTTACAGTGTGGTACTAACTCAAAAAATAAGTTATTTGGTATTGTGAATATTTAAATAACAATAATTTTATATTTTTTTTTCATTATTAGCTTAGAGCAGGTGTATACAAAGCTTTCTTTAGCTATCGTCACCCGATATGGTTTCAGTTTAGTACTACCTAAGAACTAAGACAGAAAAAAAAACATTACCTAATTAAATATCTAGTTTAAAAAAAAGTTCATTGGCCATGTGTACGGAACGCTAATAGAGCGAGGCACTTGGCAGAGTTTTTTTTTTAATCTTGCGTCGTTGGTTAATTTATAAAAATTACGCATTGCAATGACCAGGCAAGTGGAAATTTCGCGGAATACCCAAATGGGGATGGGGCCTATAACAGTGGCCGGAACGAGCCTCAATCAAACGATCAAGGGCCTCAGGGCATTTTCGATGCCGCGATTTCGGGTGGCAACAGTTACGACTCTGATCCCGACCGTTCTGCCGCTATAAGAGGTATCATTGATCAGTACGCCCGGAGACCTTTTTTCACCGGCTGATATTCCCCCTTCGGACTTCGATAAAATGCTAGCAATCCCAAGTTCGTATGTCAAAAGGTTCTACGACGATAAAATGACACGCGTTCGTTAACGGCCTTCGTCTTGTACATCCTTTTGATGGTAATTGATAATCAAAAGATAGGGCAAAAATACGAGAAAAGAACGGAAAATTGAGTTAAAAAAAAAACAGCAGTCAACAACCTCGATTTTTCGTCTCCGCGACAATTTTATTTATTCAACTCATTCGTGCATTCGTATATGCTCGATGATTTTTGTATTTATTCAATTTATTTATTTTATTTATTCTGGATATTTTAATTATTTGATTTAGTTAGTTTATTTCATTTTGTTATTTTTTATACTTTTCCATATTGTGTATTTTATCGATCTTGTTTGTATTTTTTATGTTTTATATTTAGCTGTGAATTATTTATCGTGTGTCTTTTTTAATCGGCGATGAAAACAAGCCACACTTGCGTCAATGCAATATCACAAATTAGAATTAGTTTGGTCGCAAAAAAATGCGTTTTATTCAATTTTTTTTTTTTTTTTATATTTTCTATGCACTAAAAAATAATTACTCATTCGGCGAGAAATGTTCGCGAGCCTTATCGAAAGCCGTCCTTCGTATTTGCGATCCATTCGACTACTCAATCGACCAACTTGATACTCATTATAAATATTACGGGCAATCGATGTTGTAACGATGAATTATTGCTAATAAATGAGAATGATTGAAATCAATGTGAGAAAAAAATAAATAAAGATCAGTCGCGTGAGAGAAAAAAAAGCACTAAATGTATACGAGCCGAGAAAGGAGGAAAAATAAAAATAATATACGAGTATATAAAGTTCGTGTATACCAGCGAGGGAATCCGAGTTGTTATTTCTTTGATTAACGAGGCTCCGAGGGGCGGAGACCTTTGCCGATTTTGCTCCGTTTAATAATCCCTTATTCCGTCCCCAGTTCGCTCGGCAATTGCCAGATGAGAAAAAAAAAACTTATGATTGCTCTCCTTCCCAATTACTTTTCCCTCCTTCTCATCCCTTCTTTGTCCCTTTTTCCCCTAGCAATACGTAACGACGTGTTCATCTTCGAGAGATCTCGTAAAAAAAAAAAAACAAATCTCAAAACAATCTCGATACGAAGTCTTGTTCTCGGATGATTTTTTTTACACTTTGCAGGATTTTGTTTATTCATACTTTTGGTTTTTTTTTAATAAAAACTTTCAGTCCATTTTTTGAAAATGCCAAAATCAATTCGAAACTTCAATTATGTTTACGAAATAATTATTTTTAAATATTCTTCTCGACTGTTTTTCGATAGGGAAAATAAAAAAATACTAGATGACTTATTAATTGAAAAAAACTAAAATTGCTTGTTATTCTTGGATGAAAATGTTCATACAACTGTGCGACGATGAAATCAAGATGAAAAATAAAAGATTGGACATCGCGAAATTTCGGACGAGGGAGGTCGAGTGAAAAATTAGATTTTCTGCAATTAGTCGTCGTCGTCGTCGTCGTAGTTGTTAATTGAAACGAGAAAAAGAAAACGTTCGGGGACGACCAGATGGGGGGGGGGGGGTGAAAAGGGTGGACGCGTGACCCAGCCAGGTAAATACAGCAATCGAGCAATTGCCTGAAACACCTGGTGCCTCGATTTCGATTAAATTGATAGATCAGAAGTCAGAGGTGGCTTGCAATACAGAGCAAACCGAATCGTTGATGTCAATCTACATTTTTTGCCTTGTCTTTTTCTCGTTGCCAACTACAATTACATTTTCATTTATAAGCAAACATTTTCAGCGTACTTTTGTTTATTCGCGTTAATTCGATATTAATTGGTCGATTTACTTTATGCCGTTAGGTAACGTCATTTATTGAATTTAACTTTATATTTATTTCCGAATATGATGAGCAATCGACTTTTCAAATTATTACGTAAGTACATAAAATACGTAATTAATTATTACTCGGCTTTTGCTGTTAAGCAAAAGCCGTTCTACGCTACTTCATTGTTCTACGCTACTTCATATTGATTTTCGAATTCTTAAATCAAAGGTCTCTCTTATTTTTAAATTCGACATTGCTAACTATATTATTCGTGCTTTTTCAATTTCCTCTCGTTCATTAAACTCCAAAATTCCACAAGTGCCACATTTTGCTACGATATAATTCGATTATTATAATCATGTTTGTAAAAAAAGAGAATGCCTTTTTTATCGTTAGCAAAATCGTTTTCGCAGCTTTTTTTCCGCACCCGAATTGCGTCAAACATGAGAGGATAAAAGAGGGGGGAAAAAATAGAGGAGGAAACGAAAATCGTCGAAAAAAACGACGAAAGAAAACGAGACTTTCTTTCTTTTTTAACGCTGGGGTCGTTTCTGGCGACGAGAATACGTAATGTCGCTGGGCTTTCCATTGAGGTTGGTAATTCGCAAGAGAGGAGTCATCAGCTCACAGTGATGGTCGCATTCAAACTACGAGAGAGAGAGAGAGAGAGAGAGAGAGAGAGAGAGAGAGAGAGAGAGAGAGAGAGAGAGAGAGAGAGAGAGAGAGAGAGAGAGAGAGAGAGAGAGAGAAAGAGAGAGAGAGAGAGAGAGGGGACGAAGCTGGGGAAGACGAAGGGTTAAGGGGCTATGAGAGAACCTTGGTCCTTTTGTGATAACCGCGATTACAGCTTCCGGAGGTCCGTCGGCCGCATATAGCGATACGTCGTAACGAAGATAGAGGACGGACCTACACCTTGAGGATGGGAACATATTTGTTCAGGGAGTTTACTAAAGCAGATGGGAAATTGTAGCCATGTAGGCCGTACAGTTTTCTTCCTGCCTTTCCACCCTCAACCCACTCCGCTTTTTTTGTCCATTTTATTTGCAACGCTGATTCGCGACAGGTATACCCATGTAGAGGGCGTTCCACTCGAATATCCTGCAAAGTCTCGATCCAAAAAAATTTTTGGCAAAAAAATCAAACGGTTTTAAATGGCGCCATATAGAGTTGAATTTTTTATTTTAAAAGAGTAAATTTTTTATGTTTCTCTCTCTTTAAAAGAGTTAAATTTTTAATTTTCTCTATCTTTAAGGGGTTACACGTAATTTGAATTGTTGAAAAAATCGATTTTTCGTTTTCGACGGATTCTTATAATAACCGTTCAAAAATATTCTCGGAAAATGTCAAGTCGGTCCGTTGGAAATTGGGGGAGTTATGAGCGTTTACACGTAGGTAAGCTTACCGCTTAATCGTTACAGGTAAACAAATTTAACGCGTTTTTCTCGGAATTATTTTTTCAGAATCGGTGACCAAAATATCTAAAATATGAATAAACCGATCTGCTTCAAATTTCACATATGTTTTAGAAACGGTTTTAAATGGCGCGACATCGAGTTGAATTGTTTATTTAAAAAAAGTTAAATAGAGTCAATTTTTTTTATTTTACTCTCTTTTTAAAGACATAAACAAAAAAAGTTTAATTTTTAACTTTCCCTCTCTTTTAAAGAGTTAAGGGGTTACCCCCACTTGCGATTTTGAAAAAAATCGATTTTTTTTATTGCATTTTTTTGAATTATAAGTATCTGAGAATATGTCCTGACAATTTCAAGTCGATCCGAACAAAATTGACTGAGATATGAGCGTTGAAAGAGAAGAATCCGTTGTGTAAACGACCGGCTAATTGAAACTTTAAACGCGTTTTTCTCAAAATGGCATTTCTGAAGTCGGTGACCAAGATTACTCGAACACTGATGAACGATCTTCTTGAAATTTTGCAGGCTTATTTAATACATAAAAATGTAGTCTTTAATCGTTCGATTTTTTTTTTCGAAAAAATGGACGTATTATAGCCAAAAAACGGCCGTTTTTTTTCGTTAAAATCGAACCATTAACTTTGACTGTCCGCCATTTTGTGAAAAATGAATATTTTTTAAAATCCTTCGATTAAAGACTAGTTTATACTTATGTTTGACTAAATCCATCCGCATATTTTTTTCAGATGATCCACTTCGCCGCAATGTTGGTCACCGCAAACCGTGTATATAAAAACATTATTTCATTGACGGCCATTTGCCACTAAACAATGTAATATTTTTCAATAAAAAAATTACTGAAAGTTCTTCAAGATGTGTTCTTTAAGATGGTATATTGATCGATTAAAAATTTTTTGTAGTTTTCTTTAAAAAAATTCATGAAAAAGGCCTTTTTTTGCGCTACAAGTGGGGGTAAGGCCTTAAACAAAAAGGGAGTAAAATTTTTTATTTACTCTCTCTTTATCTTAAAAAGAGTTGAATAAAAAGAGTTAAATAAAAAAAAGATTTAAAGGTTTAATTTTCTCGTAAACACCCCGTACGTATGTGCGCGCGTATACGAATGATTCTATATGTATTGCGATACACAGTTATCGCGGCAAATATTAAATTACACATGGAAGGTAAATGAGCTTTGCAAGCTGAATGAATTTCGTCGTAATATTATAGAGTGCAAGGATGAAATTTGCCAAGCTTGCAATGACGAATGAAAATGATCATGTGCAATTTAAATGAATGGCGGATGCAGTTTTTAATAAATTGTTTCGATTAATTCGTGTTATTATTGTCTACATGGGATAGTAAAGTATTGTCAAATAATCAGTACATCGAATTGAAACAAAAGTAAACTTATTTTGAGCAAATGACAATTGCAGATTTAATTCAAAATGATCGAGCTCGATTGATGCAACTCAAGAATCCCAATGTACATGAGTTTGTGTGTTTGTAAATTAGGACGTTGAAGTCTGTATCGTTGAAACGCAAGGATATTTTTTCCATTTTTTCATTTCTCCATCTTTATTTTCATTCAAAAACTTTTCTTGCAAACTGAGGTCGAAAATTACTAATAAGAATACGTAGAAAGGTCTGAACGATTTTCGCAGCCTAAATCCATTTATATTCTCCTGAACGGGCTTTGTCTACCTAGGTGGGTAAAAAAAATTGCATTTTCCAAAAATACTTTTATTCGATAGATAAATAAAATGATAAATACTTTTATTTGATATCACTATTAAGCTATATATTCCCTAAAAATTTCATTGAAATACAGTGAAATTTCAGTTATACGTTTTTCAAGGGGTACATCGAATATGACGTACAAGTGAGAATAACGTAGAAGTGAAATACAGTATGAATCTGAAACTCTTTAACATTCGAAAATGGCGATTGGTGCTTAATTCACGGTTTTTCAATAGCAGTACCTCTATTATGTTAATGTTTGGTTTTCCAATTGAAAATTGGATTGGTAATAATTGAGTAATGAGCCAACTCAAGTTTTCGAATTACCGTTTTGAACTTTTATTTAATGCAATTTTTTAACACTTTGACGTTTAGACTAGTAAATAGCAGACAGGTTCGTATTGATAAGAAATATGGAATCACAGTACATGCATACGTAGTCTAAGTCAGAAACATCAAAACACACAATGTAAAAAATTTCTGTATAAAAATTAATATACAAGTGTAGGAAGTTTTTATGCGGATACCGCTTATGAAATTTCAGATACGATTTTGAAATTCCAAAACAGGTTATCTAAAAAATGAAAATGTAGTTCCGTAATGTTAATATACTTGTGCGTTTGAAAAATAATGCACGTGTAAAGAAATAATCACATCCAAGTATATTAAAATCAAGAACCATTTGCTGATATCAAAATACGAGTGTATATTAAACTCGAGATCCATTTGCTAATATCAATATATGCGTGTGTATTAAAATGACTGATCCTAAGTATTAAGTTTATTTCAGAAATTGATAATTGCAATACGTTTTTATGTAAAAATTATCAAATTAAGACCACTCAATTCATGTACTGTATGATGCTTTCGTGAAACTTGTGTATATGATTTTTTCGCAGCTTTATCCCATAATTAATATTGAATACTTGAATAATAAAATTTAAATGCAGTGAAATCACTGCACGTATGTATTTTTTTTTCTTTATATATGTATTCCTCAGAGGCACGGTGTCCTTCCCCTTTTACAATCCCCTCCTTTATTCCTTCCATCATTCACAATCCTTCCAGAGCCCCCCCCCCCCCCCCCCCCAGGGGGTGGACCGCATCCACTCTTTCCCAATGCACTATTGTATTGCATTTGCACGAGGGCCCAGGGATACTGCGGAAAACCTGGGCCGATACAGGCGGCTCTATATATTCGGCTGAGTTTCAGTTGTATTACCATCAGAAACTCAGAAAAACTGCCCCCCACTCAGAGGTTGACGCGCAAACCAGTGCACGGGCAAGCGGTCACCGCTCCAAGTATTGGCAGCCTCCAATGCTGCTTAAGGGCGGGGTAAAGTATTTAATTGTTTTTTTCATTAAAAAATTTTTTTTTAAATGAATGCATAATATATCAAGAATATTGTGTTAAAATTTCAAGTCGATCGGAGTAAAATTGACGAAGTTATGAGTATTTGAGCGTCTATTGCTCCATGCCGTTCTCTTCTCTTCTGCGTTTTTCAAACCGATTTTCTGAGACTTGTCATATTTGAAGTCCGTGTGCACGATAACTCAAAATCTACTGGACCAATCGCTTTGAAATTTTGCACAGTACTTCTTCACATAATTCACCAGGTATTGTCGAGAGCTTTTTTGTTTTTTTAAATAATTACTAATTTTTCAACAACAAATTAGCCGATTTTTTTAGCGAAAATCGGGTTTTTGGCTCCCAAGTGCTACGAAAAATCGAAAAATCGAAGAAAAAAAAATCCTCCCGTCATTACCTCGAGAAACATCTCCTTTAACAAATGCATTTTGATTTTTTTGTTTCAAATGATTCTGTTGCGAGTTATGGTGCACACCGCAAACCAACTTTTTTTCGAGGCGCCTCCGGGGTTTAATTTTCACTCGCTCAATTTTGAATATTTTGCAATGCAAATTTAGGAGAATGTTGTTCAAATGTTACTTTATTATATGTAAATTTTTCAATAAACGAACACTATTCGTTACGCCAAAAAAAATCTTAAAAACATGCCTTCTTTTCGCCGAATTAACTTTACCCCGCCGTTAACTTCAGTGACCGCCGAGCCCGTACACCGACCGCGCGCCCATCTCTGTCCACTGCACGAATGTATTTGAAATTCATGTGATTTTGAGATATCGTCCGGGTCAGTAATTATGAAAATCATGAAATGTTTCTTCAATATTAATATACGAACACATTAAATTCAACTTAACTGTGATTTGTTTTTGACAAACAATTGTTATTCTCAGTGGCTTTTGTCTCGGAAATTCCATGTTGCATCTATTAAATTCTATATCCACGTTGGAATTTCATGTTCCTGTTTTAAATGTACGGTACATGTGTCTCAAATTCAATTTCATTTACCGAGTTCGTAAAATTCAATTCTTTTGTGCCTTAAATGTAGTGTAAATTTAATATAATTTTCACATTGATTCTTGTGATTTCCATCAGCGTTTATGAATTTTTTTTTCAATTCCAGTCTCGCTCTTTTAAATAAATATGTTGTGATCATGCATTGTACGTATCGTAAAATTCAGTTTCACATATATTATATTTTTCAGGCAGCTGTAAATAAATTTCAAACTTGTTTTGTATTTTCAATGCTCTGTTTTTTATAGTTGATTTATTATACATCTGTAGTAATTTTCAAAGGAAGACACGGGTTAATGCAATACATTTTCCACAAATTTACAAACTTGTTTTTGAAATTCCATATTGCGTCTATTAAATTCTATATCCACGTTAGAATGTCATGTTCCTGTTTTGAATTTACGGTACAAGTGTTTCAAATTTAATTTCATCTAGAGTTCGTAAAATTCAATTCCTTTATATCTTAAATCTGTTATAAATTTCATATCATTTTTTACAGTGCAGTCAAATGAAATTTTTTTCCGGCGAGAGAATATCACGTGTGCTTAAGGTAGTCCTATCGCCAGGCTTCAATCCATAGGATTTTCATAATTTTTTTTTTTTTTGAGCTTCGCTAAATATATTAATAATCGTCTCTGTAAAATTTCAGGGTCGTTTATCGACCTAATTTCAGATAAAAGAGATATTAAAGTTGCGTATTTTTGTGAAAGAATTCCGAGACGACATACAAAAACTCAATTTCCGGTCGTTACAAAAGTGTATATAACAGTGAGAATACGTGAGATTCTTAAAAATAATCAGATTTACATACTTAACACTTGTAGTAATCGAGGGCTCTCAGAAAAGTTAGGCTTATTGACCTAATTTTTTATGTAATATCAAGTTTAATTTGAACTTCCGGTATTGGATTTATTACCACTTGCTACGATAAAGTGACGTGACAGCAAGGCAACAGCTGACTGTAGTCCTAACCTCATCTCACTCATTCGAATTTCCACACATATTTCATTTTTAACCGACATATTTCGCCGACACAAATTTTCCACGCTTGTTACCAGTCGTAGCCCGAATACAATGCTTTATATTTCCCGCACCTGACATTGTTTTGACAGATCAACACTGAAAAGCATCGAGGTTAAACTCGCCTAGTTGAGTAAAAAGCAACGGAGATAGAACACCAATATTGCCAAGTATGAAACCTCGAAATACTGCGCGAATCGTTCGAATAACTATATTTTCATTTTTCTAATTAAATGTCATCATTCATTAAACAGTTTACACATGGAAAATTTAGTTATTACAACTCTTTTTTTGCATATGTTAGAAATGTAAATTGTACCAGTCCGTAAATTGTACCAATTCAGTGGAATGACTAGTGTGAAGTGATAGGCCTACCTTAAGGGGAGATATACACCTAGATGGTCGAGGTCGAGGATTTAGAAGCTATGAACATTCCGTCGACCGTAGAAGACTTACACTATGGGCCTGGTATCGATGATTCCATGTAAGTTGACAAATTTCATGATTCATTCATTCCCAAATTTTCAAACGCGTTTTTCTCAAAACCGCGTTTTTCAAATCGGTACCCAAAATTTCTCGAAAACCAATGAACCGATCGCCTTGAGGTTTTTTGTGGTTATTCTATACACCATTATCTAGTACTTGCCATAGGATTTTTTTTCCGTTACTTAGTTTTTGTTTTATAGGCAAAATAATAATTAATTTTTGGCTCAAAAATCACTATTTGTGTTCAAACGTCCGCCATTTTGTCATAAATCGATATTTTCAAAATCGGCTATGACAAGCACTAGATTATAGTATCTAATTTAATAATCTTTTTGGTTTTTTTTTTTTCAGATGATTTTTGAAGAAACGCCAGTGGGTATACGCAGATTTTTTTACGACGCTCCAAGGATCATACAATATCCTTGTATATTTTTGAATAAAGAAAATTAAACGTATTTCTGAATGTCTATACTTTTATATAATTAAAACTCCAATCCGAAATTTCGAATAGTTTTACTTGAAAAAATTCACGAAAATGACCGTTTTTTTTCGGCTCCTAGGTGTATATCTTCCCTTAACGTATACCTGGGGAAAAACGAACCTCGAAACCGACGCTGGGGAATAAAATTAATAACGTATGAGGGTGAAAAACGTATAAGTGAAAAACGTAAAAATGAAACTTTATTACCATCTTTTTACGTATTTACGAAATTTTACGTATAAATCATAAAAACGGATAAGTGCAAAACGTATAAACGAGGCTTCACTTTATTCCTAAAATTGAATGAGCTAAAGCTTCTAGCAGCCGGCCGGGCGAGCGCTAGCAGCACCATACTTCAAACTTTAAACGCGTTTTTCTCGAAACACTGTTTTCAAAGTCGGTGGACATGATATCTCGAGAACCACTTGATGGATTGTTTACAAATTTACAGGAGATACGATGAGAAACATTGAAAGGTCGTTGACGATCGCATTTTTCAAAAATCGATCTTCATTTTTCAATAGTTACGTAAAAATGACGACTTTTTTCATAGATTTTGTATGAGCGAGTTGCAATTGGTCGCGACGTTTTAAAAAAAAATGATTAAAAAAAATCCCGGATCGTCAACGACTAGTATGTATTGTAAACTTGAATAATCCGTTCGGTTTTCAGCATTCAGATGGACCGTTGAAGCTAGAGCGTGTCCACCGCCAAACGTGGCGAAAAAAAATGTCATCATCCACCGGCGGCCATGTTTTTGTTGTTTCCCTTTTTTTGATGATTGTTTATTAAAGGCTCTCGATATATGTACCTTTGTGTACAAAAATCGTTTCTTTTTCAACAACCGTATCTCCAAAAAAAAATCAAAATTTGGCCATTTTATTCAGGCCTCCAGATAAACGTAGCCGCTTCATTAATTATTATTATCATCGTTCTTATTTATCGTTCCAATTTATTATTACCACGATTGTTAAACGCGAAAAAAAGAAGAAAAAAACCCTAAGCCAATTCGATAGATGCGTTCGAGCTTACTTCCGGTTTGCGGGATCGCCTAGTTTTTCGTTTGCAGACATTCACGTGAGTGGGCTCATTGGAGCGCGACACGAGCGTTCGGCTCGGCGAGAGGGCGAACGGCGTAGAAAAAAGAAACAAAGTAAAAAAGCTCGAGGGAAGAAAGGTCGATGTGCGAGACAAAGAGTCGAAGACAACGCGTGAAAATTTTGTACACAAGGAGCTGGCGCGGAGGGGGAGCTATCGGCGTCGAACCGGAAGTGGCTCCGCTCGCGAGCCGCGCGCGTACTCAACGACGCTCGGACGGGATCGACGTCGCGCGCCGAACTGGCTGCTCGCGAGATGTACTTTGTATTTCGGCAAAGGGGCGTCGCGACCTAGCCCGACACTACGTCGGCGTGCGACGACCCGCGATATATGCTCGCATACGTATACACCCCCTCTCCCCCCATCCGCGAATGTACGGAATTTTGTAAGAAACCGCAGACAACCCCCACGCACGATCGATCCACCCGGCGGCAAATTCCAATTGTATTCCAGAGGATTTTCAAGAGGCCCGGGACATTTCATTTTCATAATCGTTTGCCAAGTCAATCGAGCTAGTCTTCAATTATGTGAATCAAGAAAAGTTTCGGATAAAGTTCCGAAAAGGACATACCGCCGGTTAATTTGGAATTTTGCCTACCCACGTACTTTCACTCGCTGATCACGATTACGATGGTGACAATACCCGCAGATTTCATTTTCAAGGTCAAAAGTAGGAAAAACTGAATTTTGTTGGGTTTTTCTGTTTTATTGTAATAAATGTTATCCTTAGAGAAAAATGTTTTCTACGAAAGTTGTTGCCTATAAAGAGATTGATATTTTATGTTGTAGACATGTTTTGTCGAAGACCGATCTGTTTCGAGAAAAATGGGATAATGCTCCGAAAAGTACATTTTCTTAAGGGGTTGCCCCCACTTGCGATTTTGAAAAAATCGATTTTTTTTTATTGTATTTTTTTGAAGTATAAGTATCTGAGAATATGTCCTGAAAATTTCAAGTCGATCCGAACAAAATTGACTGAGATATGAGCGTTGAGAGAGAAGAATCCGTTGTGTAAACGACTGGAAATTGAAGCTTTAAACGCGTTTTTCTCAAAGTGGCATTTCTGAAGTCGGTGACCAAGATTACTCGAACACTAATGAACCGATCTTCTTGAAATTTTGCAGGCTTATTTAATACATAAAAATGTAGTCTTTAATCGTTCGATTTTTTTTCGAAAAAAAAAAATGGCCGTTTTATAGCCAAAAAACGGCCGTTTTTTTTTCGTTAAAATCGAAGCATTAACTTTGACTGTCCGCCATTTTGTGAAAAATTCATATTTTTTAAAATCCTTCGATTAAAGACTAGTTTATACTTATATTTGACTAAATCCATCCGCATTTTTTTTTTCAGATGATCCACTTCGCCGCAATGTTGGTCACCGCAAACCGTGTATATAAAAACATTATTTCATTGACGGCCATTTGCCACTGAACAATGTAATATTTTTCAATAAAAAAATTACTGAAAGTTCTTCAAGATGTGTTCTTTAAGATGGTATATTGATCGATTGAAAACGTTTTGTAGTTTTCTTTAAAAAAAATCATGAAAAAGGCCTTTTTTTGCGCTACAAGTGTACCCCCACTTGTAGCGCAAAAAAAGGCCTTTTTCATGAATTTTTTTAAAGAAAACTACAAAACGCCTAACGCCTTAAGGCCTTAGGCCACAGTAACGGATATAAAATCATGCGCGAATTTGACAATTTTTTTTCGTATGAAAAAGTGCTTTACTCATAAAATTAATTACAGATCTATTTAGTATGAATGTCAAGCTGTTAGAAAAAATATATATATTTTTTCGATGTATAAAATGGCCGACTATTCGAAACTTCTCGAAACAGCTTTTTTCCAATTGGCGTGACAAATAACTTCAACAATTTTCACTCGATTTACTTCAAATTCAAAAGTTACGTTCCTAATTGCATTTCGCAGAGAAGCACGTAAGAAATTTCTGATTAATCGAAAACTTTTCATTTTATGAGCAGTTTATGACCAGTTACAACGAAATTTTTCACTGAAAATTCATTTCTTCAGTGCAAATACCTACAACTTTTGAATAAAACAATATTTTTTAAATTCCGTACGCACTTCTCTAGGTATTCTAATGTAGATTGACGAGAATTTTTGTTTTTTGTTCTAGGTCAAAAATTGTAGATGCTAAATGTCACGCCGCGGAGCACCTAAAGAAAAGATAACAAAAGAAAATATTAGTAGTCGGCCATTTTGTGCGTCGAAAAAAAAAATATATATATATTTTCTAACAGCTTGATATTCATACTAAATAGATGTGTAATTAATTTTATGAGTGAATCACTTTTTCGTATGAAAAAAATTGTTAAATTCGCACATGATTTTATATACCCGTTACTGTGGCCTAAGGCTTTAAACTCCATTCGTTTCGGTATTATCTGCTTACGCACTTTACCGCGGGAAGGCTGCAGTTTGATATTTAACACTATACGCATACCCAAACAACAAACAAACCCAAACAATACACAACACAACAAACAAACCCAAACAAACTCCAACGTTCTCGCGGTAAAGTGCGTAAGTAGATAATACCGAAACTAATGGAGTTTAGCTAAATGTACTTATTGGAGCATTATTCAATTTTTCTCGAAACAGAATGATTTTGGACAAAAACTGTATGTAATATAAAAGATTCATCTTTTTATAGGCTACAACTTTTGTGGGAAACATTTTTCTCAAAGATCAACATTTATTAAAATAAAGTAGAAAAACTTTTAAAAAATCTGTTTTTGTGAGTTTTGACCTTGAAAATCAAAAAATCATATTTGGGTATTTTAACTACCATATTCGTAATCAGCGGGTCAAAATACGTGAGTACACGAAATTCCAAATTAATCAGAGGAACGTCCTTTTCGGAACTGCAACCATGGTGTCTCCAAGCCCAATTCTCATTTTGACAAACTGTGAACGGATGAAAATAACGAGAAAGATCTTAAAAAAGAAAATTATGTAAATAATCTTACGATTGGAGGGATAGGGGTACGTAAGAATTTTGGGCCTGTTAGTCATGGAGGAGAGTGTTTAGTGACAAGGAGATAAGTAAACAAGACAGTGACGCGGTTCGCTAATGTACATGAAAAAATCAACCTGCCGCTACGAGGCGCCGCAGCCGACTGACAAAGGCCCACGTGCTCCACCGGCGAGACGCGCGCGCTGCGGCTCCCCCCACCTCTCACGCTACTCCCACCACACGCGGCGCGCTGGCGCTAGCGACCGGGTCGCCAGTACCCTTTGTGCTGACCCACATGGTCTTCTGAAAACGTAACCTTAGAGATTCGCCATCGGAGCGCCAGCACCAAACACAAAGGAAATTTAGAGAAAGAAAAAAATCAAAGCGATATTCGCCCTCTGAACCGAGATAACCGGCCTCCAGGCTACACACGCGCGATCGAACGGTACAATTTTATTACGAAGAATGCGCCGAGACGAGAATTCACGAGATTGATACTGAATAGCAAAGTGACCGGTCGCGTGGAACAATACCCAAGAATCAGCAATATATTTCGCTCATAAATACCGAACGACTAATAAATATCGAAAAATTGATAATTACCAAAAAGTTCTTAAATACAAAAATATCAAACAATAAATAAATAAATTAATAAATTAACAATAAATCAATAAACACAATAAAATATTTTAATTTAATTGTTAAATAAAAATGAATAAATATCGTAAAAATCACAAAATTTTTTTGAAAACTCAGAAATATCGAAGAATTCACAAATATTAAAAACCAACAGAAATGCATTTCGTTTGGTCCTTCTTCAATTTTAATTATCTTTGGCTCACCAACTGTTCAATCAGCTGCAAAAAATATAGAAAAATGTCTAAAAGTAACGAAAAACATCCGTATTGCATTTGCAATTTGGATTAATAAAAAAATGCTAAAAAATTTGAAGGTCAATGAATCTGTGACAGCCACGAGAGACTTTCACGCCGTTTACACGGTTGATAATAATAATGATTGCAATTTTTTTTTTTTCAACTCGTGCAAATAATTAATCAGCAATTCCGTAGGCTTGCGAATATGGCGAATGCGTCGCGAAAGACATATTACGCCACGAAAGTAGCTTCGATAACGGACTCCTCGCGCGTACACAACGAGTCACGTGAGATTTCACAGGGGCAAGGACACATACTACACAAGATGAGGCTTTTTGCCGCGGCTGCAGGATCACGCATCTACAGACGAACACACACACACACACTCGAATATAAACGAGAAATTATTGCCGCTGCGATGCTTTATTCCCTTAAGGATGCCTCAACTATACGCGTACACTCCCGGACAAAAGTCGAGAGAGAACGAACGTTGAGGAAATTATTTTCTCGCTTAGTCGTTTGAAAATCATTTTAAAAAATCAAAACAGTTTGAAAAATCAATAAATTTGAAAAATTGAAGACAATGCACAAAATTTAAAATAATAAATTTAATACAAATTCACCGAATTCGAAGGAATAAAAGACAATTTCACAAATTTGAAACAACAAATGTAAAAAAAATTCAATAAATTCAAGCAAATTCACGATGGAGCAACAAATTAAAAAAAAACAATTTTAATACCAATTCAATAAATTATAACCAATTGAGAAAAAACAAATCTAAAACAAAAACGAAGACAAAAAATTCAATAAATTCACACAAACTTTAAAACAACAACAAAGATTAATAGGAAAATTGTCGACGTTGATAATCGTAATAAAATCATTGAAAAAAAATGTGCGCAACGATTAATCGAGTTCTCTCAATAGTTCCTTTACCTTCGAGAAAAAAATTAAAATTGTTAATTTAAAGAAAGAAAAAACAAGTTGTAATTTCTGACATTGCGGTTAAAATTGAGGCCAAGAGCACGATCGAGGGAGGAAACGAGACGATTCCGTATGGTCTTATAGGCTGGGAGGCATAGCGCCAAGACGAAAATTGCATCGCAAGTACGTAGTTATATGATTTTCCATACGTATGTATTAAACGTGTATGGGTTGGTGCAACGTCCGTTCCGGCCTGGAGGAATCCCATAATTGAACAAGTGTGCTCACCGCACTTACCCACGTTATAACTATATATATATATATATATATATATATATATATATATATATATATATATATATATATATATATAAATTGTCCACACATCACGTACCGAACGTACGACCGATACGGCCACGATTCACCTATCTTAATTTCTTATCTGGATAAGTCAATTAATTGGCTTTTATTTGCTGAATGATGATATCGCTGTACAACGATATTTAATCGAGTTTTCATTGGGTCATTCCACTCCAAGTAGGGAATGAAAATCTGGTCCGTAAAATATGTACGTACATACATACCTACAGACAAGTAGGTTATTTATTGCTATTATTACGTATTTCATAAACCCAATAATAATAATAATTAAAATATATCTCGTCTAATATTACGATGCCTGAATGCCTACGTACCGGGTGTCCCGTTTGAAATAAATTAGATAAGCTTGAGGGATTACGTGCATGTGTGTGCGTGTGTGTGTGTGTTTTTTAAAAATGGAAGTGAATGTATAGTAACAAAGTAACTATTGAAAATTGTGGAAAAATATGGACACAGACGACAAAATATTCTTATTGTTGTAGTATAAAGATATATATATATTAATAATAATAACAATAAAATTATAAAATAATGATAATTAAGTTTTGATGTTTTTGAAAGTATATATACGTGTAGCTGAAAAATTTCCTGACTCTCATTGTGATCGGTATTGAGTAGAAAACAAGGTTTTTTTCATTACATGTTTATATGCACGTCCATATAAACACGTAACAAAGTGAGTATTGAAAATATGGTAATATATGGACACGGACGAAAAAATATTCTTATTGTTGTAGTATAAAGATATATATATATATATATATATATTAATAATAATAAATTATAATAAAATTATAAAATAAAAATAATAAAATTTTGATGTTTTTGAAAATATCTATACGTATAGCTGAAAAATTTCCTGACTCTCATTATGATTGGTATTGAGTAGAAAATAAGGTTTTTTTCATTACATGTTTATATGCACGTCCATATATTTTTGTAAGGGTTCTGCATAAGCCTGACATTTTTAAAATACACATTTTTTATTGTATAGTTTCATAGCCTAAAGTCTTCAGTTTGCAAGAACGGTTTTGTAAACATTCCACAAATTGACCCAATTATGACGATTTTTGTGAAGTGTTAAATCGCCCACTACGATTTACCCTATTTTCTTTAGTGCTTTTCTCGACACTATGTTTAATAAAACGATGTAAGTCGTATCTCGAAATCGATTCGTCCCATTCACTTCAAATTCGGACAGAGCATACTCTATAACATTGTCCATCCTGTGACCGGATCATTTTCTAATACGTTCATCCAATTGTTAACTACAAATAATTAAATTAATTTTTTCGTCGAAAAACAAAGGTTTTTTTTCTACAGCTGGCCATTTTCGTAATTCTCAAACTTTCAAAAAAGTGTCCGGTCGTACAAAAGTGCTATTATCGTACTAAAAGTTCTTTTTTTCTCACTTCACATCGGCCTAGTTGCGAGAACGACCTACACCGATTGGCCATGAAGCAACGGTGGCGCTTTGTTTAAATAATATCTTCATTGTTTGTAAAAAAAAATCATAAAAAAGAAATCTCAAACTCGGCCCGACCATGTATCAATAGTAGATCAATAGTATAACATGTATTTGGAACTGGAAAAATTTTTTTTTGCCAATGCGCCTGGTGTTCGTACGTGCATCCCAAGTGATAAAAAAATCTTTTCCCATAAAGCGGATACAAATAAATTTTCGTAATTGCTCTATCCGTGTGTACATGACGAACGATGTCAATGAAAAGTGGGTCTCACCGGGACACTAAACTTTCGATCGGTCAACGTCACGCGTATTCTCTTCATATCTCTCTCTCCCTCTCGCTGTCCCATACGTATATTTAGCTCTGCGTGCCTCATGCGCGTGCAGCATCAGAGCCATTTGACGTCTCTTATAACGCGCTTTTAAAGGATGTTGACAAAGGGGCCGCACCGGACGAAGAAGCATGAACACGTTGCGAATTTCACCGACCTCGAAAAATCTATACACGAGAGTTTGCAATGCGCACGGACTCGCGCGGTCATTTCTCCGATTATCTACGCGGTGTCACTTGAGAATCTTCAACCCTCTTCGTATCCCCGCTTACTTGGCCCCGTTTATAGTATTCTCGCTCAACCCTGTTTGTCGCCTCTCTTTAAGCGAATCTTAAGCGGAGGTACCTTCGTAAACAGCGGGAAAAACAAGTAAACTTCGGGAATTTTTATCTCAAAAACTAATGTTTCGATTGGATCCGGGTTTTTTTTTTGAAAATATGTACATCGAGGTACGTTTAGGAATTTTTAAAAATAAATTCGTTGACTGCAAGCGATTCAAACGCGATTATCTCGAAACATAGTTTTCAAGGTCGGTGCCAGATGTATCTCGAAAACGGCTTGTCCGATTTTGTCCAAATTTGGATACAATATTCTTCGATAGTTTTTCTCGTTCGCCACGTAGGGATTTTTCATTTGATTGAACCATTGCTTTTTCATGCAATGTGTATGCAATCCAAAATCGTCGGAAATGTTAAATTAAAACGGTCGCAAATCCGGCAAAAATGAAAATTTCAAAAAAAAATCCCACGTGGCGAACGAGAAAAACTATCGAAGAATATTCTATCCAAATTTGAACAAAATCGAACGAGCCGTTTTCGAGATACATCGACTTTGAAAACTATGTTTCGAGATAATGGCGGTTGAATCGCTTCCAGTCAACGAAATTATTTTTAAAAAATTCCTGAACATACCTCAATGTACATATTTTCCAATAAAAAAATCCGGATCCAATTGAAACGTTAGTTTTTGAGATCAAAATTCCCGAAGTTTACCTGTTTTTCTCGCCGTTTACTCAGGTACCTCCCCTTAACGGTCTTTCAAGTTTTAACACAGTTTAGAGTCTTTGACTTAGCTCTTATCTAAAGCCTCTCTCAGCCCAGTTCAAAGCATATTTAAGCTCTGCTTAAAGTATGTTTAAGTTCAGTTTAGAGTATGTTTAAGCTCTATTTAAAGCATGTTTAAGCCCTGTTTAAAGTAGGTTTAAGCTATGTTTAAAGTAGGTTTAAGCTCTGTTTAAAGTAGGTTTAAGCTCTGTTTAAAGTAGGTTTAAGCTCTGTTTAAAGTACATTTAAGCCCTGCTTGAAATATTTATAAACTCTGTGCAAAGCCCTCTTAGCCATGGTCACAGTCAGTGTCACATTAGTCTTGATCCAAGTCGCTTTTTAGAGCCTTTTGAAGCTCTTTAGTGACTTTCTTAGTTTTTTTCAATCCTCTCCTAGCTCTCTTTAAAGGGACTTCAAGTCCTGCTTAACCCTTCTTAAAGCCCCTCCAAGCCCTGCTTAACCACCCTTTAAGCTCTATATGAAGCCTTTTAAGCTCTGTTTAAAGCCTTCTTAAGCCCTGTTCGAAGCATTTTTAAGCCCCGTTAAAAACCTCTTCGAGCTCTGTTTAAAATGTCTTCAAGCTCCGTTTAAAGCCCCTCTTAGCCTCTCCATAATCGGGAAATAAAAAAATGAACATTTATTTCGTTTCCCTGCAATACGAAGTTGTTTCTTCTTTTCGATCTCCTCAAAAAAAAAAATCTTTTCCATTCAATCTGTAAGGAGCAAAGTTTTCGTTCACGTTTCGTCCCTTTTTCATGTCGTTTCTCTCCCGTCTCATTTATTCTTGAACGAGATGGATAGGGAGCGAGTTTGCCGGGATCCCCGGGATCGACGGTGGCGAGAGCTCGCGTGTCCCTTACCTGCCGAGGGTGTCCTTGGAAAAGTCCTCAACGACAGCGACCGCCGACGAGGTTACGACGACCATGTTGTTTGGGTTGCACGCAACGTGGCTCGTATCCCATAATATCGACGGTGAAGCTTTTCGATACGAGAACCCGAGGGTCGAGAGACTCTCGTGACGTCACGCTCCTCGCAGGCTCACATGGGTGTGAGAGAAAGAGAAAGAGAGGGAGAGAGAGAGAGGCGGCTACCTATATGTGGTATTAAAATGTTATCTCCTTCCGGGACATATTACTTCCTGGTCACGATTCTCCCCCTCTCGGTTCCTTGAGGTCCTATCCTCGCTGCTGCCCCCTCGAGTTTTGGGCAAATACGTATATGTGCCAAGAGTATCCGGACACACAGTGTCCGGATTTTAATTAAGAGGAGGGATTCCTCGAGCCTGGGAAATTGCCAACGTCACGAGTCTGAGACTCTCTCTCTCTCTCTCTCTCTCTCTCTTTCTCTCTCTCTCTCTCTCTTGTTGCTCTCTCCCTCTCTGTATCTATCTCTATGTTAATCGAGTGGGAACCAAAGGGTCCACCGGAAAGAGCCCCGAATAGTTCAATTGCAAATTTGGCCGTCTCGAACCATTCCACGCTCCCCCATTTCAATATTCATGAACGTCAGCACACCACGTTGTCACTCGTAAACTTATATATCTCTATGTTTGCGCACGATATATTTGTAGAATCGTGATCCGAATTTTCGCAAGTCTCACTGATTCACTATTCACAAACGCCACGGTATCGTTATTGGATTTTCGAAAAAGAAAAAAAACAAACGACCCATTAGGTCTTCAAAGAGCGGGAAACGAGTGTACGAATGCGCGAGCGATGAGGCGCGCCACCTGGCGGATTAGTACATCGAGCGGCCGCGCCACCTAGCGGACTGGTACATCGAACGGGCGCGGGTTTTTCACGTTTTTTCTTTTACTTTCGTTGGCTTTGAATGTTTTTGAGGTCAATTTTGTTTCCCCTTGCGGGATGGGAAAACTTTGCGTACGAGGACGCGCGTTCTGTCAGGCTATCGAGAGATCGAGACGATCCGCGGCGCGAGGAAAAGAGAACGAGACTGACTTGAGGCCCATTCGAGCCGGAGACCACAAGCCGGCGAAGCCGCGCTTCCCCGCCTGCGACCACTACCTGTGCCCAGACGAGAAACCGGCGCGCGCGAGCCTTCACCTGCAGGAGAGAGAGAGAGAGAAAGAGGGAGAGAGAGAACGAACACGCACACCTGCGGAAACGAGAGGGCCGCGATTTACGGTGACTCGAAAGAATAATAAACGAATGTATAATCGCGATACGACAGAGAAGATCCGTGCGGTATTTTGTATTGCTCGTTGATCTGACAATGGAGAAATCGTTCAGGATTTTTGGTTCAATCGAGTTTGAAGGGGGAAGGTGGGCTTAACAGTTTTTAATGTTCAACTCGAAGAACTCGACGAAGATATATATATACACAGACACACTACCTGTCAAAAGTTTTCGGATACTTCAGATAATTGTAAATCTTACGTCCACTGGATAATTGCGAAATAATGTTAAAATAATATAATTCATTTCATTTATTATTTTACGACGATACTTTATAGAACTTTATCATGAATTATATTATTTTAATATAGTTTTGCAATAATCCAAAGAGATCGAAAGTTTTGCAATTATCTAAAGTGTCCGAAAGGTTTTGACCGGTAGTGTATATATATGAGGTATTCCAAGTGTTTTCGAATGGCCTAAATTGGCATTGACCTTCTTCAATCTTTTTCAAAGTTGGTGATGTTTTTGTATAATATATTTTGAATACGTGGCAGTGTTTTCAGATTTTTATCAGCCCGCTAACTCGGCTAACGCGGAAACAAGATTTTACACGTGATAAAATTTCAAATGAAAGAAAGATGCGTTTTTTTATGAACAATTTCCGCTTTTTTCAGATTTAATTCGAAAAATATCGATGGTAGAGAAAAAACAGTAATGAGCAAAGTTTTAAAGCGCTCGATTTCCTGCAAGTTTAGTCATTACAATTTTTACTTTAAAATATTAAATCGCCGAGTTATTCAACAAAAACAATTTCCCATTAAACTTAAGACGATATTAACTGAACGCAAGCGCAGCCCAGAATGAAACTTACACATGTTGTTTTACACTAATGAAAGAAAATTCAGTGTAAATTTTAGCTAGATCAATCTAGTCATTGGGATTAAAAAATTAAAAAATGAAAGATTTCCCTTTTTTTCATGTTGTAGTACTTGGAAAATTTCGAATTTTTTTTTCCAAGTAGTTCATAGAAATACGCATCTTTTTTGTCGAGGACATTTTTTCGTACGACGAGAAGATCGCTACGATACGATCAATTTTATCACGTGTAAAACCTTGTCTCCGAGTTACCCGAGTTAGCGAGCCGATAAAAATCTGAAAAAAATGCCACGTACTCAAAATATATTGTACAAAAACATCACCAACTTGGAAAAAGATTGAAGAAGGTCGGGCCGTTCGCAAACACTTGGAATACCTCATATATATATATATATACACACATACATACTAAGTCTCTCAAACTCAGTACAGCCGTGTGTATGTTTCGTTATTATAAATGCTTGTTAATTGTTATTATCATTTTTATTTCAATAACTTTTGGCTCGTTTTGCAACGGGATTTCGTTGTTTGCTCACATAGCTTCTCTGCCTGATTTTGTTTTGTCATACCATTTTCCGATTTTGGCTTTATGCCTTTCTCCTTTTTCTTACATACTTTATCCAACTGTTCATTTAATTATTTATCTCGTACTTTATTGTTTGTCATTTTGTTGTACTAAATAGTTTTTTTCGTTACACAATGTTACGCTGTTTTTCTCATATACTCATATTAGTATAGTGTATTTTTATCATCATAGTTTGAACCTAATATGCATCTTAGGCACCGAAAATGCACCGAAAAAATAATATTTCTGAATTCCTTTAATTTCGTTTGGCAAACTTTCCGTACTAAAATCCTCCAACCATTTTTCAAGATATTTATTTATCGATCTACAATATAATCCTATAAAAGCAAAGATCTACAACGATAAAAACATGGAAAACAAAATGTAAAAAAGAACGTTCGTTGCGTGCCAACGACGCAAACTTCAACATCATAAAAATGATTTATCTACGTAATTCTGGCTACCAAGCTATCCACAACGGAATTGATTTCCAAAAATCACTTCATGCCCATATCTACAGGATGTCCTTTTATGAATTGATAATCCTCCAATTGTCGTTAGGTCAGATCATGTCCCACTATATGCTGGAATTTCAGTTTAGTAAAAGAGTTTTCGCGATAAAAATCATCTGCTTTTCGTTTTTCGCATGCCACGAATGACTTTTTTTGACCCGTTTTTTTTTTATACTCTTGCTTATTTGTTGTATCTAGAAAATTCGACTTTTTAACCTTGAATGTTAAGGAAACTTTAAAAAGTTGTTCAGTTATTGTCGATTCATATCATTTGTAGAAATGGCATATGAAAAACCGAAAGCAAATGATGAAGAAAAAAAAACATAAAGTACACCATCTGGAAAACCGTGAGACTTTTACGAAACTGAAATTCCAGCATATATATAGTAGGACTTATCCATTCATAACAGGACACCCTGTATACATGCATATGAAATTTCATCTATCTCAATACTTCATACAACATTCAATTTCACACTGCCATATTTTATTACCAATTACGACACACGTATACCCGTGTACACGTAACTCCACAAATCCCTGACCAACCGCAACGTTTGGCCCGTCGTACTCGCGCGATGTTCGGGTATTTTAAAAATAGAATGGAGCTATCGTCCGAGAGACGATTGCTGACTCGTGCTCGTGAAATGCTAATCTTTCTCTCACATATATATATATATATATATATATATATAAACACAAAAGTATAAACCCAAACCGAATATACAGTAAAAGGGGGGGGGGGCTCACCCAAAACGAATTCGAATTGGTCCTGGGGGACCAAATTCGAACAATATCGGCTCGAAAGAGTGTTTCGTTTTTCTTTCTTCCTTTTAATTCGAGGCCCGGAGTCGTAAGAGGTACACAGATCAGGTCGATGCACGCGCGGCTCTCTCTCTCGATCGTTCGCGAGAGAGCGCAATTAAAAGGTCATTAATCTCGTTCACGGGATGGTGCACGCCCGTGGCCCGGGATGAAGACCGAAGAAGACGCAAGAGTGGAGAGAGGGAATGAGAGAAGAAGAGAGGAAAATAGACTTTTAACAAAAGACAGAAGCTTTCGCACGAATGACCACCATATACATATACAGCTTATCGTTTGATTCTCCGTGCCACACGTACGTCTTCACGTACTACAGTCACACTCTGAATGCTGCGAAACTCGTTCGCCACATTAAATATGAGGCTGGTTAACGTCTGTCCCGATTCAACGACCACTCGCATGTTGCGACGAGAAACTTACAGCAATTACGAGGGAGCCTCCGGTCGCGAACTGTTACTTTTTTTTTTTTTTAATTATCGTATATTTTCATTGTGTGCTTAATGTCAAAATGATTTCGCACATGTGTATACATACATGTATGCATGTAAAATCTCTGCAAGTCATATATATATATATATGATGGCGATTCATTTATAAGCACTAAATCCTGGCATTTATGTATTCGCGAATATACAGTGTCCCATTTGAATCGACCCACTGGATCGTCTTCGAAACTGTCGACGATACGAAAATACGTTTCAGCCAAAAGTTGAATTGTTTTAGGAAAAAGGTGGCGGAGCCATTATCTGATGTAATTGTTTTTCTATGTGAAATATTTTTTCTATATGACGTTTGTTTTTCCTAAATATATCATGTATTTTTCGATGTGGAATATTTTTTTTGTATATCAAATCATTTTTGCTATACGTACAAGATATCCGCGGCTCGACTTTGTATTCTATTTTTCGTTCAATGATATTGTATATTATTCGATTCACAAAACAACGCAACTTGTGCTACATCGACCCGGATGAAAAAAGTACTATAGGAATTCGTGAATTGTGATTTTTGTCTCGAAAACCGTGGGACTTTAACTAAATTGAAATTCCAGCATCTAGTAGGACATGATCTGAACTATCGACAGTTGCAGGGTCATTCGTTCATAACAGGACACCGTGTATACAGGGTGTCCCAGAACTGAATGCGTTCCCGGAAATGGGGGGTTGGGGGAGAAATTCTGAGTCGATTGATATGAGCATGTGTGGGTCTCAGATCAATCCCTGAATTATTATTGATTTTTAGAGGCGGGCTAATCAGGTGCGCCTGTAGGTGCGGTGCTCCCGCCAGGCACCACTACACGCGCGTATCACTCATCGGGCGCACCTGATTGGCCCACCTTTAAGAAAATAATAATAATTCAGGGGTTGATCTGAGAGCCACATATGCTTATATCAATCGACTCAGAATTTTACCCCCAACCACCCATTTCACGGAACGCATTCAGTTCTGGGACACCCTGTATATATGCATACATATAATAGAATATAAAGTGATTGTGTTTTTCATTATATCAATTATATGTACGAGCATAACGAAAAGAAGACGCAGTGATGGACATAAAAAAAAAGGGAACAAAACTCAACTACATTAAAAATGAATACGTACGAAGGCAATTTATGGGCGATTGTTTTTTTTTTCAAGTTGATGGCTGTTTATAAATTGACTAACAAAACAGAGTGCAAAATAAAATACATAGAGAGGGGTTGGAAAATCAAAATTCAAGGGTGGTCCATAGCAACGAAAATATGGAGAAAATTATTCTCTATATTTCGTACGTTTGAACCATACCCGAAAAACCGATTGTTTTTGAGTTATTCAATAAACAATTTTTGTTTTGGTTTTTTAACCATTTTTTGGGGGTGAAGATATTATCGGAGAGTGATGATCAAATACTCGATCGACGCGTCTTTTCAAGGGCTACAACGTTCCCATTTGAACAAAAAGTGTACGATTTTTTAAAAAATAGTTATTGAATTAAAACTGATTTTTCAATATTTCACCCCCAAAGTGAACTTCCACAACTTCGGCGTTGTGGACAAAACTAAAGCCCGGATTTTTCTGAACAGTTTGTCTCACGGCGCCGACCTCGTAGGGGTTGCACTTTGGCATTAATCCACCCCCTTCTCCTTTCATCCCCTAAAAAAGAACCCTACACCCCGATTTTTAGGCAAACTTGGATTTAGCAACATTGGATTTAGCAAAACTTGGATTTAGCAAAACTTGGATTTAGCAAAACTTGGATTTAGCAAAAAACACCTGTCAAAAAACTAGCCGTCTTCTAATTTTCTCCCATTCCAGGCTTTTTCAGCGGAAGCACGACTGTACTACTAAAAAAATGAATGAGAAAAAAGAACCAAAGAATACAACTTGAGAATGCTAATAATATACCGACCTCATGAATTAAATATTATGCCCGAATATGCCTACGTTCTCTCTCTTTTTCTCTTTCTCTATCTCTCTCTCCCTCTCTCTTTCCCCCCTTTTTGACGTACACCTAATTGAGAAAAGTGGATCCCGTTCTCCATCGGAATTTTTCCCTCCTTCTGTTCTATGTAAGAAATATATGCACTTGCTAATATTTCAAACATTCCTCATTCTAATTAGACGAGGATGGATCGCTCGATATCCGGTGTATCTATATATAATATGTGCACTGGACATGCGGCAAAAGGTTAGTGATTGTGTGTCGTGTGTGTGTCCGCCGATTATGCTACGTATGGGAGTACGTGCACCCATTCGGAGTGTGCTACTTGCCAGCGACGTGAGACGCGAATTGTCTGGAGGCGCAAAAGCGTTTATCCGATCGCAGTGTATACGAGAACGGAATTCTAATCAGATATATATATATGTACAGGGTGTCCTGTTATGAATGGATAATCTTCCGACTGTCGACAGGTCAGATCATGTCCTATATGCCAGAATTTCAGTTTAGTAAAAGTCCCACGGTTCTGGAGATATTAGCCTTTATGTTATTTTTAAAAGATCATCTACTTTTGGTTTTCCGCATGCCATTTCTACAAACGATGAATCGCACAATAACTAAGCAACTTTTTTAAGTAATTGGCAGAATGTACTTTGTACATTTTTTTTACACCGCAGGCTATCAAAGTCGGATGTTCGAATTGGTTTGTATGAAAATTCCGCATAAGATCGTTTTTCATAAAGTTTTCTTATCATTCAAGGTTAAAAAGAAGACTCTTTTACCCAGATAGACAGCTCTGATGACCACGTCGTGCATACAACTGATGAAGCAAATTTTACAGCATAGTGACTACATGTGACGCGAAGCCATGAACTCATTTAGTATCATGAATGTACAAAACATTTTTATCTCAATATGTCGTTTACAAATGCATCGTATGTTTAAAGCACGTCGAACTTATATCCCTGTGCTCAAGTGTTCGCAAATTTTACGTCATATTGAAGTCATGTGTAGACATTTTGGCGTGTATTCACTATTGTAGCATTAATTGTTCTCACGAATTGTACTTAACATGAACGCAATTTCGTTTACGTTGATGAAGACATTTTATGAGCTCATTCACCGTATCATGAATTTGAGATACATCGTGACTTAAATTTGTCGTTTCAAAATACATCATCCGTTGACTACAAGATGTACTCATAAGACGGCAAATTTGAATTTTCCAACGAATATTGACAGATTGACGTCATATTGACAGATTGACGTCATATTGACAGATTGACGTCATCCAATGACTTTTGTTGGTAAATTCACTGGGGTAGCACTGGTGCACTCAGAAAAACGTTTGGTACCGTCAAAAAAAAATTGTTTGAATCAACCAAAACCTGCAGTTGCGGGTGGCGAACGATATGAACAATTCAATTGACTGCGAGATTCGGTTGAATTACAAATATATATTTGTTTCCGGCAAATAAACTTCTTCTTGATCCAAAAACGCATAGAGTACTTTCAATTCTAAATTCCGGTGTCCTGAAACCAAACTTTATTTTAACATACTGAACGGTTGGGTCGGTAATCTCTCCCTTAAAAGCATTTTCGAAATATATAGTTCAATGAAAAACATATACAGTAGAATGAAACATGTGGGCATTTAATGAATTGCAGAGCATATTTCAGTCAATACATAAGGGGCTTGAACCGAGTGTCCACGTGGTTGGATTTACCGAATTTAATCGAAATCTGAAATTACGGGAAAACTCGTGCCCGCAAAAAATCTCAATCACGATTCCCTTAGCAATCCTTCAAAGCTTATGCACTTGGTGAACACGCAACGTTAAATGAAACTCACCGGCTTCCACTAAATTTACTATCAACACCCGAGAGACGCCGTACAATGTTTTTCTCGAAGGATATAGCACGCAGCGTGACAACAATGGCGGACAAAAAGAAATGACGATCGTACACTTCCCTCGAAATGTAGCGACAAGCGATTGAAGTCCCCAATCAATCAAGATGTCTTCTATTAGGAGTACAACTTTGCAGTGACCGTTTTACTTAGAGAGCCACTGCGGCCGAAGTAGTGGCCCTAGCTCAATAAAAAAAGTGGCATTTTAAACTAGAGGCTCTTTTCGAAACGTCTCCGGGATATGGGTATGATCCAAAAGCAAGGAAACTGGGTCCCGCATGATTTGAAGCCGAGAGACATCGAGCGCCGATTTTTCACCTGTGAACAACTGCTCCAAAGACAACAAAGGAAGGGATTTTTGCACCGGATTGTGACTGGAGATGAAAAGTGGGTTCACTACGATAATCCTAAACGCCGAAAATCATGGGGACTGCCTGGTCATATTCCGTCATCGACGCCCAAACCGAATATTCACGGATCCAAAGTGATGCTGTGTATCTGGTGGGACCAGCTGGGCATTGTGTACTATCAGCTGCTCAAACCATCCGAAACCATCACAGGGGAACTCTACCGACGTCAGTTGATGCGCTTGAGTAAGGCACTCAAAGAGAAACGGCCACAATTCAACGAAAGACATGACAAGGTGATACTGCAACATGACAATGCCCGACCCCATGTTGCAAATGTCGTGAAAAAGTACTTGGAAACGCTGAAATGGGAGGTTTTATCCCACCCGCCGTACTCTCCAGACATTGCCCCTTCCGACTATCACTTGTTCCGGTCAATGGCACACGATTTGGCTGACCAGCACTTCGGTACTTACGAAGAAGTCAAAAATTGGGTCCATTCCTGGATTGCCTCCAAGGATCAACACTTTTATCGACGCGGGATTCGAATGCTACCTGAAAGATGGGCCGAGGTCGTAGCTAGCGACGGGCAGTACTTTGGTTAAAAAATATGTAGCCACTTTTTTATAATAAAGCCTTAAACTTTTGAAAAAACGGTCACTGCAAAGTTGTACTCCTTATACTAGGCACATTTTTATATTTTCGATGTGAATCGTCTCACAAAACGTATCACAATGACTATTGTAGTTTTCTACACGCTCATAGGGGAGATGCACGTCAACAGCCAGAAGAGAAGACGTGAACAGCCGGAAGTCGAAAGGGCGATCGTAGCGCTGTTCGTGCATCCATCTGAAACTACACTGATTCGCTATTTCCACTAACTAATCGCTCACAGCGATCGAACAGAGCGCGCCCGTGGTCGGATTTGCCAAATAAAGTCGTTATCTATAAGTCGTACCGGGAAAAAAGTGATCGATTGCATCCATAAGAAATGAAGTAGCAATAGCAATCAATAGCTGAAAAATATGCACATCGTAGAAAAAAGAAAACACGGTCTTACCTCGAAGTCACTTTAATTAAATCATTTGTTTCAATTAACTTATTCAATTGTAGAACCAACCATCATTCGCTTTATGCGTAATAATTAATTCAGTTGGGAAATGTAGTTTATTGGCCAATATAACGACCAAATATAAAGTTCAAATAAAACGCGGATTACTTGTATGAACTCCGATGTAGTTAATCTAACCCATTTTATATGGCCAGGGAGATATTGCTATTTTGACATGATAATTTGGTTGTTTCAACTAAACTGGCTTTGCCACTAGAATCGAATTGTATTTCAAGCGAGTAAAATTAGGTTGCTTCAAGCAAAATTGCTTCAACTAAATATACATAGTTGGTATCACCAAACGTTTTTCTGAGTGTAGTAAACATGCCATGCAAGCAATATGACAGCGATATGCATGTTCTCAGTGATACGTTCGATGAGCGCAATATAACGGCGATATGCATGTTTTTCAGTGGTACCGTAAAACTACTTTGGCATTCAGGATAACTTTGACAGTTTTTGGGGCTACGTTGACAGAGGGCCAAAATACGTTTTGAATGTGTGCGCAGCGAGCCCGCTTCTATGGCGGGCGGCAAGTGCGAGGACTAAACTTGAACAACAATTTGTTGTTCATGTTTATTATAATTTTGCTAAAGTTGATTGTAATGTTGCTCGAGTTGATTTTGATCTCAAAGACAATAAGACTCATTACGTGCCTATAATAGCACCCCAAGTACTTGATATTTTTATGTGAAATGTTTCCTTAAGAGAGGGCACCACTGTAACTGCCCATTTTCGGCAGTTATCTTTGAATTTTTTTTTAAAGAAAGGCATAAAATACATGGTCAAAAGAGACAAGTCACTATAGCACTACTGTTTTTCAGCCAACGCTCTCCGCGACACGCAGTGGAACTGTCGTAAATTTAGTCCCGGAACTGAGAGTGAAAGAATGATAATATTTTTAGCATTACGGGGGGAATTAAAAAATAATAAAAAGAAAAATAGAGACGAGTTTGAAAAAAAGTTCGTTTTTTTTACTATAATTTTAATCTCAAAAGTGATATATTTTTCACAATTTTCGCTTCATCGAAAAAAGCGCTCGTTTTTGACTGTTGAAAGCAATCTAAGAAGCTGCATTAAAAATTTCAAGTCGATTGGACGAAAATTGTTCGAGTTCTGCTGCCTTAATAACGATGACAATTTGGTTATAAAAAATCGTTGTTTTTCATTCAATTCTATGTGTAATGCATAAAATATTACATTTTTTATCAAAATGATTCCAAAGTTACCCTTAATCTTTGACATAAGTCGCATTTCAATGCCCTGTCAAAGCAGCCCCACACTCGGGGCTACTTTGACACTTAAAAAAATGTATTTATCAAATTGTGAGGGTTTGGGGGAGCTTGACCTTATTAACATTTGATAGACAAAGGACACACTGTTCTATTGGAGCAAGAAAAGTTGGTATCTAGGATGTTAAAAAAAGTTACCTCCAAAAAAACTCCCAAAACCTGTTCAAATTAGCTCCGTTTTACGGTACAGCCCATGAGCGCAATATGACGGCAATATGCATATTGATAAAAATCAAGAACGGCGAAAACAGACAAAGAAACAAAGAAAGTTTACACAAGTGTTAGAATGGCTAAGTAGGTAGCGCGCTCAGCTCTAGAATTAAAGCCTATAGAATTAATTGAGCTCTAGAAATAAAGCATAAGGTAAATGGCCCAGTAACTGTCACCTTAAGCAGATCGCTTGACTTTGCAACTTTATATAGCTCAACTAGGAAAGTAAGCAAAAGTTATTTTAAGTCGTTCTTAATCAGTTTTTTATTCCGAAAAAGAAGGTCGTTGTGAAATTCCCGTGCCTAGTACAGTTTTCGAGAAAATATTTCGTAAAGGTTGTAAGATGCTATTGTACGAGTCATCGTCATGCCACTATGACAGTTGGTCTGGTAATCGCCATGGCAACGTCCCATTAATCGTCACATGCGTTCAAACTGCTTTGAGGCCTTAGATACCTTTGAAATAAAAAATGTTTTTTTTTTATTGATTTCAATTATCTATAAACATGTCGAAAATAATATGCAAAAGTTATTTTAGGTGGAAATTTTTTTAAAGACTTGCAGAAAAATGGTTTTAAAACTTTAAACGCGTTTTTCATGAAGAAATGTTTTCAAAATCGGGCGGACCCGTAAGTTCTGCATTTTTTGACTGATTGACTTGAAATTTCAACTATAACTTCTTAGATACATTTTATAGCGAAGTACACACGATTTTTATTATCGTTTAACAATTGCGATTTTTGGAAACGAACAAAGGCCGTTGTTTCAGTAAAAAATGCGACTTTCTTAAAAATGAAGCTAGATGTACAAAAATAAATATTTTACAATAATCGTGTGTACTTCGGTAGCAAAACTCATGTAGATTACGGGGAAAAGAAAATGTTTCTGAGTGCACATGTGCGACTGGGACGAGTCCGCTCGTTGGAGGTACCTACAGATATGTGAAACAAACCCTCTAAACCTCGTTTTGATTGCTTTGTAAGTATTTTTTTTTAATCCTGAAAAGCCTTGTTTTCCGAACATCCAAAGGTATATAAGGCCTTAACTAATTATGTAAAGGTTCGTAGGACTATGTTGACTCGATTATGTCTTCATATAGAACGGCAGAATCATTTTTACGCACTCTGTCACAAACTTTATGATTTTTATTAAAACATTTGATAAAGAGTTTGAAAAATAAATTTCTCTTCCATGGAAATTCATTAATTTCAAAAATAAAACAAATTATTGCCTATTATGTCAGAATTATAATTTTTATTTATTCGTAGTCACTATAAACTATTTTTTTTCATGAAATAACTTTTAATATTATTTCGATCGAGTGCTGTTCATCTGTGTTCGAGACATACCCTGTTATCGACATGGTCACGACCCAGTAATCGACAACATTTATTTATATGTATATCTTTTTACTGTAGCGAATATGTGTATGAAGATTACTGGTCCGTGGATCCTTCAGACAATGCTAATTACGCACCCAATATTTCTTTTCTGATTTTCTATAAACTAATATTCGATTCGTAAGACTCTTTTTTTGCTAACATTGTCCCAGTTATCGACAGCCGTGGCGATTAATCGGCAGAGTGTTTATGTTGCTGAACCGGTAATCGTCATATATGAAAATTCGTTGAAATTAACATAAAACTATAATTTTCTATGCTGAACGCAAAACTAAAATCCTTGTTAATTACGTGAAGGAAACCTTACTTCACGCAAGTCCACAGGCATTCTCAAATCACACGAAATGTGACATGGTTCACGTTAACCTCCTAATGAAGGATTCGGCCGAAATGACAGCTAGACGTCGTAGCGGAATATATTTAATTTGATTATTCTTTTATACGTATACTTACGGGTGTGACAATGTAATACAACATAGTAAATACCTCCTGGAAGCTAATATATTAGGTGTACAAATAAGTTTTAGGACAGTTTTCAAAAAATTCAAGATTTTTTAAAAAAGAAGTAAAACACAGTTATTCATCGAAGTAATCTCCATCGCACTGAATGACCTTCAGCCATCTCTCAGGTAACTCGCGGATGCCTTTCGCAAAGAAACTTTCGTCTTGCGAGGTGAGAAATTTAGCGACCCATTTTTCCACTTCTTCAAATGTTTTGAATCGCACGTCAGACAAATCGTTCTGCATTTTCCGGAATAAATGATAATCGGATGGGGCTAAGTCTGGTGAATACGCCGGGTGTGGTACAGCTTCCCATCCAAGCGCTAGTAACGTATCCTTGACCGGTTTACCCACATGAGGCCGCGCGTTGTCATGGAGCAGTTTTACTGGACGTTTTCCTTTACCAGAAAATGGACGTTTCTTCTCAATTTCTTGATTCACTTGCATCAATTGATGACAATATCGATCGGTAGTAACTGTTTGACCAGGTTTGAGAAGTTCATAATACAGTACGCTTTTCATATCCCACCATATGCACAGCATGACTTTGTTACAATGAACATTGCGCTTTGGCGTGGATGTTGTCGGCTCGCCGGGGTCAACCCAATGATATTTGCGTTTCGGATTATCAAAATAAATCCACTTTTCATCGCCGGTCACAATTTTCCACAAGAAAGACTTTCTATGTTGCTTGTTGTAAAGACTCACACAAATGTTAAGACGGCTGTTTTTATTTTCTTGAGTCAGAAAGTGTGGTACCCACTTTGTTCCTTTTCGAATCTTACCCATTGCTTTTAAACGATAAGAAACAGTTTGTTGAGTTACTCCAAGCTGTTCCGAAAGTTGTTTCTCCGTCTGACAAGAGTTTTCATCCAGCAACGCTTGCAGTTCCTGATCGTCCACCTTTACAGGAGGCCCCGTGCGTTCACGGTCACTAACGTCGAAATCACCTTCTTTGAATCGCTTATACCAATACTCACATGTACTTTTAGATACAATGTTGTCTCCAAGAACAGAACATATCGATTCACACGCTTTCCTAACATTTTTTCCTCGATGGAATTCATAGCGAATGCAGTGTCTAATAAATAGCTCATCGGTCTGCATGTTTAATTTACAGAATTTATAGGTTATGTTTATGACTCCTTTACGTTTCGATACTACATATCAAGCGCCATCTATGATAAGTGAGCGGGACCTTTGAATTAATTTAGAATAGCTGTTATGATACAAAATCGAAGTGTCCTAAAACTTATCTGTACACCTTACTACAGACCTGCATGAAGGACTGATTTTTATCTTAAAATACTTATTTAATGCGCAAACATGACGATCACTAGAACGCTGACGGCCACTCGGCCGACTACCTTACGGAAACAAAAAACACAAGCAGATTTCTTTTATTCAAAATTTATTCCTTTTTCACGCCGCGACACCCAAACGAGCGCCAAATAAGCATAACATAGTTACGTCGCGCCATGCCGCCAATTTTCGTGAGCCGATTTTGCTAGTGCTGATGAATTCACTGCATGCATACTCGCGTGAAAACAACTTTGCTTCATTTGGACTTGTTATTGTGAATCATCATGTGATGCAAATATGACTTGAAGGGAGCACTCATAAGGGTCACATAACTGCGTGATTTGCCGTGCCTCGTAGAAGATCTACATATGATGCCAATATGAGCTACACGTGTCTATCTTTGTAGATCAAACAAATAACCAGGAGTATTTTTCAAAAAACCGGATACAAAAGACATCATTACTAGAAATGGCATGCGAAAAACCTGAAGCAGATGATTTTTATTTCGAAAACCGTGGGACTTTTACTAAACTGAAATTCCAGTATATAGCAGGACATGATCTGACCTATCGACAGCTGCAGGATTATCCATTCATAACAGGACAGCCTGTATATGTATAACCATAAAATGTAATGACGTTGAAGCATCTTTGGAATGCAAACGAAAATGAATACTTTTTAATTGCTCAAATTGTTTTTGGCCGATTTAGGCTGTGAAAAGCGCTCAAACGTTTCTACGTATTCTCATTAAAAATGTACGACTTCAATTTCGAAAAAAAACCTTCAGACAATTATAAAAATCGTGAAAAAAAAAACGAAAAAAAATCCTTGCTTTCCAACGATGCAAACTTCAACGTCATAATATGTACGGTATGGTATCTTTATTATGATATAATCTCATTGCTTCCTATTTCTCTCTCTCTCTCTCTCTCTCTCTCTCTCTAATTTACGCACAGCTAAATTAGAAATGACGAAGTAGCCGATTCTACCAGAAGACCGCGAGGAGGAACGAGAGACGAGGAGAACGAAAAGAAGAAGAAAAAGGAGGAGGAGAATGACGAGACAGAAGGGCGGGGGGGAGGAGTAAGAACGTAGGGAGCGATGAGACGAGAGAGGGGGTTAGTGATGCGAATAAAAAGATAAAACGGTTCGGGTGACCGGGTGGTGGATTTACCGATGAACCGGACCAGATATAATAACGGTGATCGCGTCATCCCGCGATCCCTTGCCCAAAGAAACTCGTTTTAACGGCGGAGGAGAGAAAAGAGGGGACAAAAATAAAACAAAAAAAATCCATGAAAAATGGAAAAGAGAGAG
This sequence comes from Ophion obscuratus, assembly GCA_964007375.1. Taxonomy (NCBI): domain Eukaryota; kingdom Metazoa; phylum Arthropoda; class Insecta; order Hymenoptera; family Ichneumonidae; genus Ophion; species Ophion obscuratus. The sequence continues at coordinate 33,396,416 of OZ023323.1, forward strand.
AAAGAAGAGGAAGAAAAAAGGCAAAAAAAACACGATGAATCTCGACCCTCGCTTCGTACGAAAAAGAACGCGAGGATTTGCATGAAAATTGGCCTCTTTCCCCTTTCCCCCTTGGCTCCGCGAGAAAATTCCGACGTCTCTTAATTGACCGACAGTCGACAAAAAATACCAAACAAGTGCCAAATTCTTTAAGTTCCCTCTCGCCTTTTTTTCATTTAATTCTACTTTTTCTTTGCCGTTATCATGTTTACCCAGCTTCAAAACCTAAAAAAGGAACTGCTCAATATCCGAAATTCGCATCGTCCCAAAGTTATCACAACGCGCAAAAAAAAAGAAATCCAATCCAAAAGAATCCAATTTTTATCACTCAATTTTCCTTCGCAATTCGTTCATGCGTTTTTTTTCTTCTAATCGCTGAGTCAAAAATCGTGACGCGAATTATTTGAATACTCGCACCGCGTGTGCCAAACTTTTGGTCGTGAGTGTACGCGCAAAGTATTTTTTGTTTCATTTTTTACAACCTGCCGCGATCTGATCTACGAATACTGGAAAGACTTCGCAAGGTCGAGGATTGAGAAGGAAAAAAAAGAACAACGAAATTAATGAGGCGAAAGAGAACTTAAAGGTGATCATGATTAATTACCATACTAGAATATATATATACACACACGTATATATATGTATGAATATATTTTATGGACATGCGAAATCGATTAGTTTGGAAATATTGCTTACAGGTGGTGAATAACTGTAAAGAATAATTCTTCTTCAGTCAAATTCTTTCTCGAGATCAACGAACGTTCCTAGCCAGACGAAAATCGTCCTGGGCATGGCCAATACGTATTTATATATATACAAACAAAAAAATATGTTTGTATTTTTCATTTGATGAACTTCGAAAAATAAGAAAAGGTTCTGGGAATATATATATAATTATAAATGTCGTAATACTCATTATATTTAATTGAAAATGTATTAATTATGATGCTGTCGAAGCTTGCATCGTTGAAGTGCAACGGAAATGATTTTTCATTTCCTTTATGCATAATTGTTATTGTTATGGAAAATATTTACCGATAGAGTTAGGGTAGAGACCGACACCCTAACTCTATCGGGAAATATTTTCCATAACAATAACAATTATGAATAAAGGAAATGAAAAATAATTTCTGTGAAGATTGTAGATAATGAAGATTTTTTTAAAATCTCTGATCTGGCAAAGAATATGGCAATCAGAAGAAAAAAAATTCGTTGCATTCCAACGATGCAAGCTTCAATATCTTTGATTATGATAATTAATAATAATAGTTCATTCACTTACATTAAATAAATATGAACATTTTTAATGGAAATATCGGTGTGTATACGGTGAAAATATCAAATGAAAAAATACTTGCCCACACACATACACACCTATTATTATTATATATGCCGTAATATATATATATATATATATATATATATATATATATATATATATATATAAAGCAGTGTATTATCGTGTAAGCTAAATGAAGAAGAAAATGATTGAGCGCTTATAGGTTAGACTTGAATTCGAGAGTGACAGTATGGCATGATGATGTTGAAGTTTGCATCGTTAGAACGCAACGAAAAAAAAATATTTCTGAATTCCTTTAATTTCCTCTGGCAAACTTTCCGTACCAAAATCCTCCAACCATTTTCAAGATATTTATTCACCCATCTACAATATAATCCTATAAAAACAAAGATCTTCAACTATAAAAACATGGAAAATAAAATGTAAAAAAGAACTTTCGTTGCGTTCCAACGATGCATACTTCAACATCATATAGCATGTATATTTTTTTCTTGATAAGTATTACCAACGGAGTTATTTTTTATCGTTATCTTTCTACAAAAATAATCAACATCTTATCGAATTAAATTAAAAAATGTTAAATGCATTAAAACTATTTTTTCAAAGTATCAGGGGTAGTTCGAAGAAATAAGAATTAATTTTTTTCGGAAAAAAAACCTTACATTCACTATCATTGCGGTGTCATTGCGGAGTAGTGGAATATAGATTATCTGCGAAAATATCTAATAAAAGCGAATTTCTATTATCCAAAGTGTCCAGAATTAAACCACTGTGTGTGTGTGTGTGTGCGTGCGCGTGTTTGTGTGTGTGTGTGTATGTATTATGGTGTGGCAAGGTGATAATTAATTCCAATTTTCATTTATTGAACAATTTTTTTATATTGGGTTGTTGCAAAATAGTATCTTTGTACTTTTTATTGGATGCACTACGAAAACGGGAAAATTCTAATGTGCGTGTTCGTGTGTGCAGGGTGCTAGGCTGGTCGATGCAAAGTCTTAAGGGGGTGATAGGTCACCTAGTTAGCAACATATCTAACCTAGTTTACCTTAGTCCAAAGTCTGAGGATTTCGAGTTATCATGGTATGATTTTTGGAAAATTTCCCAAAATTAGGTACTAACTCGTTTACCTCTTATATCAATGCTTTTTTTTTAATAGCATTAACATAAGAGGTGTTTTAATTTTTTGACAAGTTTAACATTACTCAACACATGTCCATTTAGTTAATGGTGTGGATAGAGATGATTGCATTGGTGTTTGTCGATTGAACACATGTGTGTATATATATGATGTAAATGTAAAGCTGTACACATCAAGCTAAGACGCAAATAAGTTTTTAGTTGCCAATTATTGTCTGTTCGAACATTATGAACCAGTACCTAATTTTGGGGAATTTTCCAAAAATCACACTTACCACGATAAATCGAAATCCTTAAACTTTGGACTAAGGTAACCTAGGTTGGATATGTTCCTAACGAGGTATCCTATCACCCCTTTAAGGCTTTGCATCGACCTTCCTAACACCCTGCATAATATATCGTAATAACACGAAAAAGATAATGGATATAAGTATTAAAAATGGATATGTAAAAAGCGGTCACGCTATACGTTGGAATGAATCAAATAAAACATATATATATATAATGTGTGTACAGTTATATATATACATACACATGCATATATATACACACATACACACACACATTATTTTTGTTATTAATGTGACGATAGTAATAATGATAACGCGACAAAGTATACCAACGTACACACAGGCGCACACGTACTATACGTGGTAGATCGAAAATAAACAACGAGCTCAGGGTGCCTCGGGGCCGGACTGCTCATGCCCGCGGCCAGGCTTTGAGGTTATGCTACCCCCTCGGCAATCGAAGCAACGTTCTCCTTCACCTCGCGCCTCAAAGGCAGGGTTATTTCGCCCGCGATACACCGCGACGCAAAATTCCCTCGAAAACAAACTGTATGCCGCGGGAACACGTCGCAAAGGCACGGAAAACAAACACAACCTTCAATGGACGGAGCAGAAGCGAGCTGAAGAGTCACGAAAAGAGACAACAAAGGGCGAATTCTGCAGCGTGCGAGGAAATTCGACAGCGAACAAATTTTACGGAAGAATAATTAGTCGCGTGCTTTTTTCGCGATGCTCTGGCTCGAAGAATCATTTTTCTGAATTTGCAATGGCGAAAAGAATTTTTTTTAAGAGTTGTCAGTGTCGGGGTGTGAGGCACGAAGAGATTTCGCGTGGGCGATTCGTGCGATAGCCGCGTATCCGCGTGTGTGTGTGTAGGTATAGGGAAGGGAGTTTGCCATGTTCGGCGATGTGACACACAAGTGATGCCGCGATCGTTTCGTATTTTAATTCGCTTTGCAGAGGCTCGTATAGCGCGAGACACGTGACGCTAAACGTTCGAAATGCACAAGCCCCCTACCCTGCGGACACTCGACAATTATGTAATGATTTTGTCGCGAAAATAAAGCCTCACTTACCGCTTGTTTCCAGCGACAAAAAAAACGTCAGGAAGAAACACGCACGGACACGCACACACGTAAACACACACGCGGACTGCACCGGAGTGCGGTTTGCGCGCGACTGCCGCCTGGCGGCGCTGCACCCGATCCCCCACCACTGGGTCGCCACGAGCGAGACGAAGTGAACGCAGCAACGCCGACGAGAACTTTCACGACACGCCGGCCGCGGCAGCACGCGCCGGTGAAACGCTGCACGCAGCTCGACACCTCCCGCACCGATCATTCTCTCGTGGAACGCGCATTGATATTTTTGTACGCGAGAACGGGTAATTCGAAATGACGCGAAACGTTGCCATCGCAAAAAACAAAAAAGTTAAGTTAAATATTAACGAATCGGAGACGATGGTAAAAACTACTTTTAACTGGAATTGTAAAGCGTATTATGCGATTTGGAGCTGATTTTACTTTACGATTAGAAAATATATTCGAGAAAGGAAATTTCGGTCTGTCGCCGAGAATTTTACCGGCCGTGTGTTCTCAAGTGTACTCGAGTAAATATTTCTCACACTCAATTTTCATTCGAGCTTTTGGGCAGTCTAACTGTTCTAAAAAAAGAGCTTTGTAATTGGTGGATCGTAGGCGCAGCGAAAAAAAAAACGATTACCGAAATGACAACAATGGTGTCTCGGAGAATCAAACATGACGGGCTACGAGAAGTTTTTACACGTGATGTTGTTGTCTCTTGTCGATAGCGAGGAAAACGAACGTCGATCCGGCTCTCGATAAAACAGAAGTCTATTCGAACGCGGAACACGGCGCATGCGTAATGAATTATACGCTGGGACAAGCACGCGCGGTGAAAGCTACCGCGCGACTGACGGTCGGGCGGCCGCCTACTTTGCCATGGCGCTTCGCCGAACCGCCGCGAGAGGCGCGCGCGGATATTCGAATTGTTGCGCATATCCTAGAGTCGATATTACGTCTCCTGGACACTTATCTAATCTACTAACGAAATGTACGAACTCACTGAACATGTTCCAATGCCGTGAAATCACTTGGTGGGGCCCCGAAACTTGGGCCCTTGTCCTAACCGATAGATCACTCATGATGACCACATATTTGAATTATTTGAAGGCTCCGAATATTTGTACCTTTGTGTTTAAAGAAAATGCATTCTTCTTTCACAAACGGTTTCGGGCCACTAGGTGGCGGTAGCCTGTTAATTGCCAATCCAAAGATCAAAGGACTTCTATCACAACTTGCGTCAAAACTTCAAACCTATCCATCGCACATATACCTCCACCTTTCATCCCACCAAATTGAGTTGTTAAAAAAAAGGTCGATTTTTTCAATTTAGAATTGATCTTTTGCAATTAAAAAAACAGAATGTCAAAAGGGTTTTTCTTTGAAATAATTCTGAAGATAATTATTAATTGTTTTATATCACGATAATTAAAACTATAGATGTCGGCGCCTAAACGCCACGCTATCGGCGCTGGCGCTAATGACGTCACCGTTCGAACGCGATCGAATAGACTACGCATACGGCTTACACGCGACTGTACACAAGTGTACAATTTGGGGTCATTTTACATCGGAAAACATTTTGAGCATTTTCAAAAAGTCGAAAACTAGTTTAATTTTCGTGCAGCGATGTGTGAAATTGGATTTATGAAAGCAAATTCGAGTAATTCGCCGACCGTGGATTTGTAGGTTAGAAAAGGTTCGATAAATTGTGTCATTTATTTTTGCTACGTATTTCTGGTTAATATGTCGTGCTGCATGGAACCACCGATTTCGACGTTTTACGTCTTGTGGCACATTAAGAAATACCCTATTAGGGGCACTTTTCGTCGTCTTTATGTAAAGAGGAATGAAACAAGCCTTATCCAATTTTGTCGTTGCCATCGTTGACAGAAAACTCGTATTACACGAGTAGTTCATATACCGGCGTTCGGACGTGACGTCACAAAGCGCTCGGGTAACTTCGGATACCCTCGGCGCGTTTCAGCCAAGCCGAACAGAACAACAATTTCAAAGTGCTACATCGTTGATAATTCTTGAAACAAAAAGAAAAATACTTTGCTTTAGAAACCGCACATGATTGTTACAACGAAAAAAAAATCAATCCATGACTCAATTGCACCTAGCTATACCTTGCTTCACTAAACTCTACATTGGTCGTGTTCGTTTGGTCTCATCATTTTGATGCGAACAAGTGCGCATGTGCATAATGATGCGCAACGCGCAACTGCGCAACGAAACGTGCGCATCATCAAATGCGCATAAATATGCGCATGCGCAATCAAAATGATGAGACCCAACGAACACGACCATTCTCGCACTTTTCACGTGCGCTTTCGACGGTGCGCGCGGCTCCGTGGCCGCCGTGTTCCGGTTGGTTGGACCGCTGGGCTCGGCAATTACGATTGGCCGGGGCAGGCCGCAGCCGGCCGGGCGGCAAAATTAATTAAGGCTGGTTTTTAGACAACTGACCACGGTCTTGTATGTAAGACCGTGCAACTGACGTAGCCGGTTGAACATCGCACTGCAACGCAGAAGAAGCGGAAGACCGGAATCCAAGGAACAAGAAAGAAAATAAAGTAAGTCAAAACGTTGATCGTTTACCGTCTCCGGAACTTCAACGTACTCTCCATTGTCATATATACATTTCATGATGTTGATGTTTGCATTGTTCGAAAACAACGAAAAAAAAATATTTCTGAATTCCTTTAATTCCATTTGACAAACCGTACTAAAATCCTCCAAACATATTTCAAGATATTTATTTACCGATCTACAATATAATCCCATAAAAACAAAGGTCTACAACGATAAAAATATTGAAAGTAAAATGTAAAAAAGAACTTTCGTTGCGCTCCAAAGATGCAAACTTCAACATCGTATACATTTTTTGTTCCGTTCCAAACAAAACAATCGGTATACGCAGGGCCCATCGGCAATTCCTCCATCACTGCGTACATATACGGCATATTGCCACGAGTCTCCTAATCAACCAGATATAAGATAGCCAGAACAAAAGCTCAGATTCCTTTCGAGGCTGGTCATCGTTACGATACTCATAGGGCCAGGCGCTACTCGCATCTCGAAATTTCAGTATGACAATGGCGCTTTTGAGTGTCTGGTTTTGCCTGGGCCTCATTGTCGGACATTCCGCCGCCCAGGTCTGCACCGCAAATCAGGACGGCGACATGTGCGAGAACAGCGTCGATTCCGAGGTGCCGGAACAGTGGCGAAGATTTGCACCGACCTGGGACAGCCTGGACGCTCGTCCTCTGCCTGCCTGGTATGATAAGGCAAAGTTCGGCATATTCGTTCACTGGGGAGTCTTCAGCGTGCCCAGTTTCGGCTCCGAATGGTTCTGGCACTCTTGGCAGAGTATGTCCGAGCCTAGCGCTCTCCCCTTCCGCTTCGGCTCAAATAACTTTCCAAATCATTGTAATCTTTCTAGGCGAATCCGGCACCTCCACGAAGTACCGGGACTTCATGAAGCAGCGGCATCCGCCGAGTTTCACATACCAGGACTTCGCAAAGGAATTCACGGCGGAGTTTTTCAACGCCACCGAGTGGAGCAAACTCTTTGAGGCTGCGGGCGCAAAGTACGTGGTCCTTGTGAGCAAACACCATGAGGGATACACACTATGGCCGTCCACGCGCTCCTACAGCTGGAATTCGTTGGACGTGGGGCCCAACAGAGACTTGGTCGGTGAGTGACCAACGCGGCGGGGATCAATGGTGCGCCGGAGATCTATGGGATTCTCGCGAAATGCATTGGGATTTCGTTTTATCCAAGTTTGTGTCCAAAATTGAGGTCATCCGATGAAGACTCACAACACTCATTCGCAGGCGTTTTAAATTTTTTGGTGAAGAAGGAAGGATTGAGGAAGGTGGTAGGAACAAACAAGGGAAGATAAAGCCAAGTTTGGTACATAGTAATTTCTGCGATCGTTTGAAGCGTCGATGTTCAACTAGTACTTGGTTGTTATCAATCTATGTTGAGCCATGATCATCTATCGCATAGCTATTTTTATTTCATTTAATAATCCGCAATCATTATACTCTAATGCTACAGGCGGGGCGAAGCGAGGGGAGGGGATTGTTTGATGTTCGATAGCACATTAACGAGGCTCCAAACAACACTCAACAAAGTTGTTTGTGCAGGCCTCTTATGGAGTTTCCATCAAGTCAACTTAGCGATAACTTGGTTGACCGTATCTCCCGGATTTGTTGATGTAACGACGGAAATAATTGAAATCGAAAGTTCCAGCCAAATGGTAGGGACCAGAATTGTTTCAGATTTTTCAAATCATCGGTTGCAAAATTAGAGGGAGGGCACATCGCTCTACTTTAAGGGGAGGGTAGGGGTTTCAGTGTGAAAAAAAAACGCTGCGAATTTTTTTCATCTATGTGGATAGAGTCAATTTATTGAAACCTTTTGTACACTGTTAAGTGTCATTTCAAGAACATTCCGTGAAATTTGTACGCGAAAGAATCCACAAACCAGCCGGTGACAAAGCTTTTCCAAGAACGCCTTTGGAAAAACACGATTTGCGGTGTTCACTGTATCTCAGCTATAAATTATCTGTAATCAAGTACCATTAAAATTTAGTCAAAGTATCATCAAATCCTCCCCCCAACGGTCTTTGATAATTTTTTTTTCATTTCTATATTTTTGATGGTCATGTAAGGTGAAAAGTGCTATTTTTCACGAAAAATTCCGCCATTTTGGGGGTGGAAAACCCACTCAATGTAAAAAAATTTCCAACTCACCGTTGGGGGGAGGTATTTTAAATGCAGAAAGTGTGTCCCAAGTTTGAAATAAATCGGTCATGTAGTTTTCAAATGGCAGTGAACACGGACTTTGAAAAAGTGGTTTCGAGAAAAACGCGTTTGAAGTTTAGAGAAGTCGGAGCTACAGTGTTAGAGGAGTGGGACTAAATAGTCAAAACTTCGAGAGTTTTGCTCTGAGTGACTTGAAATTTTGGGATTATATTCTTGAAATGTTTAACTATAAGAAAAGACAGAAAAATCGATTTTTCAAAAGTGCAAACCCCTACCCGGCCCTTAAGACTTGAATTTAGCAAACGGGGCTTAAAAATGATGAATGGAACCTCAATTTCATTTTGAAAAACCTGTTCAAAGATACCCCACTCGATGAAATGCGCGAAACAACAAACGCCCCCATTTTACATAGTGGGAAGGATCCTTAAGGGGCCAGTCCACTTTCAAGCCACGAAAAAAAGGTTTTTTTGAGGATTTTGCAAAATATATGAATATAAAAGTTGTTGGGCTTCATAAATAAAGTCTTGAAATACATATAAAAAAATATTTATTCATTTTTATTCATTTTTAAGTACAAGAACTATAGTTTAACGTAACGCCTCAAAAATAGGTGGGCTCAATCACAACTCGGCAACGGCTTGTCTAAAAAAAATTAAAGTCCATTAGATTCAGTATGACACCAGCTACAAAATGAACCTCGGATATAAAGTTTTATCAAAAAATAAAAAAATGGCAGATGACAAACGAAAAAAGTAAAAAATAACGCGTTTTTCGCAAAAAAAAGCGTAAAAATCAAAATTTTAAAACCATCGAGGGTCATCTTGTTTACAATATGCGGTTTAAATTTCAACAGAATCGGTTTATCAGTTTGAGAGATAGAATGGAGCTAGATTTTGAAAACGTTTTTTCGAGAAAAACGCGTTTGAAGTTTATACCATGATCGGCCAAGCGCGCTATACGCTCAGGAAGACGAAATGAGGTCCTGACGTTCAGGTAAAAAAAAAACATACTTAGAGAGCTCGGGATTTCATAAAATTTTGACACGATATTTCTGAATGTATGTACTTTCGAAAACAGTAAGCAAAAATCGATTTTTTGACATTTTCAAAGTAGACTGGCCCCTTAAAATATGTTTTTAAAATATTTTCCGACAGATCAATTGAGATTTTCATTCGAAGCATGTACGCGCGAAATTGCATGCATGTACGATCGAAACTGAAGAAACTGTGAGACTGTGACGGACGGACGGACATGACGAAGCTAGAAGGCGTGGACGTCGGAACCCTGAAAGATAAAAATTATATTTCTTCTCTTCGAATACAATTCAGACGAGCTCGCAACGGCCATAAGGGAAAAAACAAAGATGAGATTCGGCCTGTACTACTCGCTCTTCGAGTGGTACAATCCTCTCTGGTTGGCCGATAAGAAGAAAAATTTTACGAGCGACGACTTCGTCACGTCGAAGACACTGCCCGAGCTTCGCGAGTTGGTCGAGCTCTACAAGCCGGAAGTGGTATGGCCGGACGGTGAGAGCGACGCGACCGACACTTATTGGAAGTCCAAGGAATTTTTGGCCTGGTTATACAACGAGAGTCCGGTCAGGGAGAGCGTTGTCGTGAACGATCGTTGGGGCCACGGGACCGCCTGTCATCACGGTGACTTTTACACCTGCACCGTACGTTACAATCCCGGCGTATTGCAGAAACACAAGTGGGAAAACGCATTGTCGATCGACAAGAATTCCTGGGGATATCGTCGGGACGCAAGGCTCACGGATTACCTCACGATCGCCGAATTGATCCGCGAGTTGGTGACCACGGTCAGTTGCGGTGGCAATTTGTTGCTCAACGTTGGACCCACCAAGGACGGCTTTATAGAGCTCGTGTTCGAAGAACGTCTCCGCCAAATAGGTAACGAAAACGGTCTCTTCTACAGCTATGAAAGTAACGTCGAATTTCCCTGGCGAGAAATAATCTCATTGTCGTCGCCCTGTATCTCTTTTCGTCTCTCTGTATTTCTCCGTCTCCGTCAACAGGCGACTGGTTGTCGGCCAACGGCGAGGCCATCTACGGGACGAGGCCCTGGATCATGCAAAACGACACGGTGAACGGAAACGTCTGGTGGACCGAGAACAAGGCTGCCAGGCGTGTCTACGGCTCGATCCTGCGCTGGCCCGAGGACAATCTTCTTCGCGTGACGCCCCTGACGTTGGACGAAAGCTATCGCGTCTGTCTCCTTGGGCCGGACTGCAAATACGAGCTCACGTGGAGGAACACCGACGAGGCGCTGGAAATTAATTTGCCGAGCGAAGCACACATGGGACAGCCCGCCTGGGTCGTTCGAATCGAGATTCCATCGCATCCTTAAGGCCCCACTTGTAGCGCAAAAAAAAGGCCTTTTTCATGAATTTTTTAAAAGAAAACTACAAAACTTTTTTAATCGATCAATACACCATCTTAATGAACACATCTTGAAGAACTTTCAGTAATTATTTTATTGAAAAATATTACATTGTTCAGTGGCAAATGGCCGTCAATGAAATAATGCTTTTATATACACGGTTTGCGGTGACCAACATTGCGGCGAAGTGGATCATCTGAAAAAAAAATGCGGATGGATTTAGTCAAATATATTAGGTGTACAAATAAGTTTTAGGACAGTTTTCAAAAAATTCAAGATTTATTAAAAAAGAAGTAAAACACAGTTATTCATCGAAGTAATCTCCATCGCACTGAATGACCTTCAGCCATCTCTCAGGTAACTCGCGGATGCCTTTCGCAAAGAAACTTTCGTCTTGCGAGGTGAGAAATTTAGCGACCCATTTTTCCACTTCTTCAAATGTTTTGAATCGCACGTCAGACAAATCGTTCTGCATTTTCCGGAATAAATAATAATCGGATGGGGCTAAGTCTGGTGAATACGCCGGGTGTGGTACAGCTTCCCATCCAAGCGCTAGTAACGTATCCTTGACCGGTTTACCCACATGAGGCCGCACGTTGTCATGGAGCAGTTTTACTGGACGTTTTCCTTTACCAGAAAATGGACGTTTCTTCTCAATTTCTTGATTCACTTGCATCAATTGATGACAATAGCGATCGGTAGTAACTGTTTGACCAGGTTTGAGAAGTTCATAATACAGTACGCTTTTCATATCCCACCATATGCACAGCATGACTTTGTTACAATGAACATTGCGCTTTGGCGTGGATGTTGTCAGCTCGCCGGGGTCAACCCAATGATATTTGCGTTTCGGATTATCAAAATAAATCCACTTTTCATCGCCGGTCACAATTTTCCACAAGAAAGACTTTCTATTTGCTTGTTGTAAAGACTCACACAAATGTTAAGACGGCTGTTTTTATTTTCTTGAGTCAGAAAGTGTGGTACCCACCTTGTTCCTTTTCGAATCTTACCCATTGCTTTTAAACGATAAGAAACAGTTTGTTGAGTTACTCCAAGCTGTTCCGAAAGTTGTTTCTCCGTCTGACAAGAGTTTTCATCCAGCAACGCTTGCAGTTCCTGATCGTCCACCTTTACAGGAGGCCCCGTGCGTTCACGGTCACTAACGTCGAAATCACCTTCTTTGAATCGCTTATACCAATACTCACATGTACTTTTAGATACAATGTTGTCTCCAAGAACAGAACATATCGATTCACACGCTTTCCTAACACTTTTTCCTTGATGGAATTCATAGCGAATGCAGTGTCTAATAAATAGCTTATCGGTCTGCATGTTTAATTTACAGAACTTATAGGTTATGTTTATGACTCCTTTACGTTTCGATACTACATATCAAGCGCCATCTATGATAAGTGAGCGGGACCTTTGAATTAATTTAGAATAGCTGTTATGATACAAAATCGAAGTGTCCTAAAACTTATTTGTACACCTAATAAGTATAAACTAGTCTTTAATCGAAGGATTTTAAAAAATATTCATTTTTCACCAAATGGCGGACAGTCAAAGTTAATGGTTCGATTTTAACGAAAAAAAAACGGCCGTTTTTTGGCTATAAAACGGCCATTTTTTCGAAAAAAAAAATTCGAACGATTAAAGACTACATTTTTATGTATTAAATAAGCCTGCAAAATTTCTTGAAGATCGGTTCATTAGTGTTCGAGTAATCTTGGTCACCGACTTCAGAAATGCCATTTTGAGAAAAACGCGTTTAAAGTTTCAATTTCCGGCCGTTTACACAACGGATTCTTCTCTTTCAACGCTCATATCTCAGTCAATTTTGTTCGGATCGACTTGAAATTTTCAGGACATATTCTCAGATACTTATACTTAAAAAAATGCAATAAAAAAAATCGATTTTTTCAAAATCGCAAGTGGGGGTAACCCCTTAAGGCCTTATATACGCGATTTCGCTGATTGTTCAAGGTACTTTTCTAGACGCGGTTAAAAAAATGACGCATATTGGCAACATTTTTTTTACAGATCATTTATGCACATGGTTAGGTATATGTAAAAAAAAATTCGAAATATTAACAAATGGCGAAGATATAACGTATTTCCACAATTCACTTTTTTTAACCTTGTGAAAGTTCTAACTCTCGAACGAAGGTTCGGATCGCTTTGAAATTTTTACAACATATTCTTAGTATCATTACCTATCGTTACCACAGAAACAAAAATTTCAATTACACAAAAAAATATAAAAATAAAATACCGACAGAAAATGGAGTGAAAAAATGTTAAGTTTGGAATTTTTATTATAATATTGTTCGTTCACACTGAGGATACATTCATTATGCAATTATAAATATGTTCATTTTTTTTCAGACACCCACATCGATGCCGAGAACCTTCACCATCAACGCGCGCGCAAAAAAAAATACATTGCTTTATTATGTTATATCTCCGCCATTTGTTAATATGTCTGATTTTTTTACTATACTTAGTCATGTGCATAAATGATCTGTAAAAAAAATGTTGTCAATATATGCGTCATTTTTTTTAACCGCGTCTAGAAAAGTACTTTCGAAAATCGGCGAAATCGCGTTTATGAAGCCTTAAACTATTTACGAAGGGAAATAGACCTAAAAGTATCCACGTAGTCTTTTCCCTCTAGCAACAGACACGGAAAAAAGCCTTTGTAACTTTAGATCATACTTTGGGGTGTAATGTGCTGTTTGATATAAAAAGTCTCGTATCGAAAATGTGTTATTCGAATTAATTAATTTAAAACGTTCTCACCGTCGAGGCGAACATAATTGGCTCGCAGCCAACCGTGCACATATATATTTCATCCAGTTTACTTGAAATTTCCACGATATCTTCCAAACGAAATTTGCTACAGAAATTTCTCGATTTCGTGAAAGATTCTCTTGATGGAGAAAACTTCGCACAATGTGTTTTCCGAAAAAAAAAAACATTCTTTTCCAATGTTCGCTATTTTAATGAAAAATAATAGGCTAAGATATTTACAAAATAGTTGTTTGGATAGAGTCTCGATTTGCGTACTTTCTCCCAAGCACAAAAAAACGCCCAAAGTTGAAACTTCGTTCGGGCGGCCGGACTAGCGCGGCCTTTGGAAAATAAAAATATTTGATGGCCGTACGTAAAAATATTTGATGGCTTCTGCGAGTACGGGCGTTCACGGTCTAAGAGCCGGCATCGCTGAAAACTTTGTAGCCCTGTAGACAGTTATTGATGTATTCTCTTCTACTCTTACGAAGGTGCAATTGCACCGTTACTTAATATTTAAGGGGGGAGATACCTTTAAACGAGGAAGAAAATGCCGATTTTTTTTCAGCAAAGATTTCACCTTTTTTAGACTTAGGGTATGTTTTATCACTACTTTTGGCTGTTACATGGCATTTTTTATCAATCTTTAAAAATGAAGAAGGTACGGCACGGTCTTTTAAACTGCATTTTCAAAACTGGCGTGACGTCTAATTGGAACAAACTAATCGACCTATTTTAATGAAATTTGGTATACATTTTTCTAACCGTATCGTCTAAAACATGACCTTAAATGTTATTGAAAGTAAAAAAAAGGTATTTTTTTATTGCAAAATGTAGCCGTTTGTTTCGGAAAATTCAATTTTTTTGTTTCAAAGCGTCTCATTTCTTCAATTTTCAACATTTCCCATTTTCTCTTGCTTCATACTCTGCGTATGAGTGTTAAGGGAGGATTGTCTTTTTTTTCGCAAAATTTACCGCTTTTTGGGAATTTTTTTGTGAAGAAAGTATACAACGGAAAACTTGTGAAACTTGGCATATAGTTTTATTGATCTGTTTACTACATACAAAAAAATTTTTAAACAATTTCATCAAAAAATCCGCCTCCCACCCCCCTCGACACGCGATGGTCCTTTTTTGATGGTGTGCACGATTACAGCCTTCACGTTCATCCTGCAACAAAAACCCAAAAAGCATTTTACTTTAGACACATATAGCTATCGTTCGATGAAGGGAAAAAAATTGACGATTTGGTGACGTTTTGAACTTGAAGTATCGATTTTTCGAAAAAAATTGATCGATTTTTTGTTATAAATAAAAAACTATTAAACGTATTGCTTTTTTGCTTCATCAAACGATAAAAGGATGTCACCTGAGCATTCTGTCCAAATTTGAAGGCAATCGGTTGAATAGTTTTTGAGAAATCGTGCACACCATCAAAAAAGGACCATCGAGCGTCGAGGGGGGTGGGAGGCGGATTTTTTGATGAAATTGTTTAAAAATTTTGTTGTATGTAGTAAACAGATCAATAAAACTATATGCCAAGTTTCACAAATTTTCCGTTGTACACTTTCTTCACAAAAAAATTCCCAAAAAGCGGTAAATTTTGCGAAAAAAAAGACAATCCCCCCTTAAGGAAAGAAAAATCTTCGTTGGTTTTTTTTTTCAGATTAAACCCGCCGACGCTGTCACGCCATCTGACAACATTCGCCGCGATCTGTTTAAATGACCGTTTAAATGACCTCAGCCATTTTCGAAGATTAATCAAAATAAATAAAAAAATATCATGTAACAGTGAAAAGTAGTAATGAAACAAAAAGGGCGAAGATATCTTACCTTTTGAAAACAAATAATGAAAATTATCCACTTTTTTCCTCGCCTGAAGGAACTCCCACCTTTACGCGCGATGCAGTAGTTCTTCCGTACACGTGTACGTCGGTAAGAAAATTCCCTGAATATCACGAATTGCCGAACTCACCGGGCCCGCAATCTGCAAAAAACCTGCAAAAATACGCCAACAACAAAAGTCAAAACGTTGATTGATTACTCGGCTGCCGCGACTTTAACCTCCACTGTCTTATCTGCATTTATTGTTCTGTTCCAAACGAAACCCAAACAGCAAAAAAAAACAATGTGAAAACATCGAAAAATTCGTCGGACACTTGCACGTGCCGCATGAAAAAAGAAACGGGGAAAAAAAATTGCACCGAAAAGAATCCAAGAATTACGTGCTGATGACAAAAGATCGCGTACTCGATAGTCAATGATAAGATGTTTACATTCCGAGGTTAAAACAAGCAGGGTCCAGATCTGAGATACGGGCCTCGGTGACCATTGTTCCATCACTGCCGCAATGTTTTTACGATTATCGTAATCAACCAGAGATAAGATAGTTGGTACAAAAGCTCAGATTTCTCCGGAGGCTCGTCACAGTAACGATACTGGAAACAAGGGGCGTCATTCCCATCGCGACATTCCAGCACGACAATGGCGCTTTGGAGTGTCTGGTGCTGCCTGGCCATTGTCGCCGGACGTTCCGCCGCCCAGATCTTCACAGTGAATCAGGATGGCGACACGAGCGAGAACGTCGTCCTTTCCGAGGAACCGCGACCGCCACATAAATTTGCGCCGACCTGGGACAGCCTGGACACGCGTCCGCTGCCCAACTGGTACGACGAGGCAAAGATCGGCATCTTCATTCACTGGGGAGTCTTCAGCGTGCCCAGTTTTGGCTCTGAATGGTTCTGGCACCACTGGAAAAGTACGTCCGAGCTCTTCTCTTCCTCATCAGGTTGAAGCACTTACCGGATCATTGGAATCTTTTCAGCCGAATCCGGCGCTTCCACGAAGTACCGGGACTTCATGAAACAGCGGTACCCCGCGAGCTTCACGTACCAGGACTTTGGAAAAGAATTCACGACGGAGTTCTACAACGCTACCGAGTGGAGCAAACTCTTCGAAGCCGCGGGCGCCAAGTACGTGGTCCTGACGAGCAAACACCACGAGGGATACACACTCTGGCCGTCCAAGCGCTCGTTCAGCTGGAACTCGATGGACGTGGGACCCAACAGGGACTTGGTCGGTGAGTGTCCAACACGGCGGGAATTATTGGTGCGTTGAAGACGCATCGGAGCCAGGGTTGCAAATAATGCATTACTTTATGTAATGCAGTAGAGGCATTCCACGTCACTTCAGCCAGTAAAAAAAAATCCACAAATAATTTGAAAAATCGAGTTACTTTGTTGAAAAATATTCACCGTGTCGACATTTAAAAAAAAATTCTGACGTTTTTTCTTGTTGATTACCACTTTTTAAATATTTTTCCATTCAAATGGCTGTATCTTTAGCAGGATTTGACGTATTTACATTCGTAAAAAAAGAAAATGTGCGTCTTTTTCAAGCCTTCCAGAAAAAAATTAATTTAGATTTTATTCAGCAAGTCGAACGTCCGTTTCAGAGCAAAATATGTAAAAATATTTTTTTTCTCGAGGAAAGACACTCGTTATTTTCTTTTTAAGAATTTCCTCGAATTGTGAATAGGAAAAACGGATTTTTGGTATTTTTTATATTATGGGATTCCTAAACACCGTGGAGTAATAGCTATTGTTATTTTTTGTATTTTTTAATTTAATGTTCTATTGAAGAGTGCGGAGCACTCGCTGTATGTTTACCGGGTTTTTGAAATACATATGGCATATATGTCATATGTACTGGAGCCTTGGAGTGGTCCACACTCTTCAATCGAAGATTGATAAAAAAAAATTTTAATTAAAAATAGCTGTTACTTCACGGTGTTTGGGAATCTCATAATATAAAAAATACCAAAAATCCGTTTTTCATATTCACTATTCGGGGAAATTAAAAAAAAAAAAATAACTAATGTCTTTCCTTGAGAAAAAAATATTTTTTCATATTTTGCCCTCAAACGGACGTTCGACTTGCTCAATAAAATCTAAATTATTTTTTTTCTGGAAGGCTATAAAAAGACGCACATTTTCGTTTTTTACGAACGTAAATACGTCAAATCCTGCTAAAGATACAGCCATTTCAATGGAAAAATGTTAATAAAATGGTAATCAACGAGAAAAAATGTCAGAATCTTTTTAAAAATGTCGACACTCGGTGAATGTTTTTCAATAAAGTAACTCGATTTTTCAAAATTATTTGTGGATTTTTTTTACTGGCTGAAATGACGTGGAATGTCTCATTAGCGTTTTCATTACATCATTATTTAACATTTTGTAATGAAAAAAATTTCATTACCCATTATATCACATTCAGTAATGTAACAAATTTCCATTACTTATTACATTACATTTCGTAATGCAAACAATTACCATTACCCGTTACGTTGGATTTTGTCATGTAAAAAATTTCCATTTTTCATTACATCACCTTTTGTAATGTGGAATATTGTCATTACCCATTACAATGTAATGGGCAATGGAATTTGTTTACATTACAAAGTCCAATGTAATGGGTAATGGAACTTTTTTACAGTACAAAGTCCAATGTAATGAGTAATGGATTTTCTTTACATTACAAAATGTAATATAATGAGCAATGGATTTTTTTCACATTACTAATGCAATGCAATGTAAAAAATCGCCATCAATCATTGCAATGCATTGAGGATTGTTATTCGTTTCCTATTAGGGGCAGCGGTTTATGCACTGGGTCGATCTGGCCCGAAGGGAAACGAATAATAATCCATATTATCTTGTAATGAGTAATGAACACTTTTTACATTACATTAAGAATGTGAACAAATTCCATTACCCATTACAATGTAATGTGTAATGAACTTTTTTCTCATTACACATTACATTGCATTTTGTAATGAAAATGTTTCACATCAGAAAATGTAATGTAATGAGTAATGGACATTTTCTACATTACAAAATCCAATGTATTGAGTAACGGAAATTGTTTACATTACCAAATATAATGTAATGTAATGTAAAAAAGTAATGAATAATGCATTACATTTTCATTACAAATTTCGCAACCCTGATAGGAGCCGTGCAGGAAACATAAAAAAAAAAAAAATTTAGGTCATCAGTTGAATCTCCACTTCTGTGCTTGGTCCTCCACTTTATGAGATGTACCGGAATAAAAATCGCCTCCACTTTTCATACCGGAGAAAAATCCTTGAAAAGTGCATTTTCAAGGTTTTCCTACAGATCAATTAAGACTTTCATCTGAAGCACCGACTCGCGAAATTTCATGCATAGAATATTAACGCTTTGTCCGTAAACCTGGGTATTTCGTGTCTGAGCCAAAAGTACTTTCCTACCGAGTTGCTTCATTGATTTAAGAAAAAATGTATTTTCCTATAATTTTATGATATATTAAGGCAGGATATACATTTGGACAAGAAAAAAATAAGCCATATTGAGCGGTTTTTTGAACTAAGAAATAATTATTCTACAATCATCAAACTTCAGGTATACTTTAATAGTATATTTAAGTATACAAAACAATTTTTTAAAATTAATTCATCATCAAAATGGCAGAGCTGTGGCAGAGTGTTACAGCAAGGTCGCCGCGGGAGTTGCGAATCGGCGTGCAGTCTAGCTTCCCGTAGACTTTGATTTGCAAAAAAGTTCAAACATTTTTTCAGTTAGAACATGTATAGTTTCTATGTGACGGTAATTCAAAAGAAGAAAAAGCAAATTTCAGAAAATGGCACGCATTTACAAAAAAAAATCAACATTTCACGCAACATTTCTGTAAAATGTGGATTACAAAAGTAGTTTTTTTTTCCAATTTTTCAAAAACAATTTTCGTCAAGGTACCAATATTATCAATATTTCTACCAAGTTTCAATCGGCTTAATAGTTTTTTTTAGTAATTCTGCACGCCAATTTCGATAATGCAGTTTTGAGAAAAAAGCGTTCGAAGTTCACGCCCGCTCCGAATCCGAGCGGTGTGGCACAGCGTTGACTTTCGCTTTGAAACTTTGGGAAAATATTCTAAATATATAGGTCTATCGTTTAAAGAAAGAAAAAAAGAAATCGATTTTTTGATCGTTGTAAATATATATCCCGCCTTAAATTGAATGTCTCGAACACGAGCATGAGTGTTTTTTTTTTTAAATATCGAATGCATTAACTGGCTGAAAAAACGGCAGGACTTGATGTATCCAGGTTTGCAAACGAAAGGTACCGGAAAATTGTTTACAGACGAAGTGTTAAAATTGGAGAAACTGTGAAGTTGCGACGGACGATCGCGCAACCCTAAAGGATGAAAAAACCATAAGATAAAAATTCCGTTTCTCATCGAATACAATGCAGGTGAGCTCGCAACAGCAATAAGGGAGAATACAAACATGAGATTCGGCCTCTACCACTCTCTCTTCGAGTGGTACAATCCTCTCTGGTTGGCCGACCAGAGTAACAATTTTACGAGCGACGATTTCGTCACGTCGAAGACACTGCCCGAGCTTCGCGAGTTAGTCGAGATCTACAAGCCGGAAGTGATATGGTCGGACGGTGAGTGGGACGCGCCCGACACTTACTGGAAGTCCAAGGAATTTTTGGCCTGGCTGTACAACGAGAGTCCGGTCAGTGAGACCGTTGTCGTGAACGATCGTTGGGGCCACGAGATCGCCTGTCATCACGGTGACTTTTACACCTGCGCCGATCGTTACAATCCTGGCGTACTGCAGAAACACAAGTGGGAAAACGCAATGACGATCGACAAGAATTCCTGGGGATATCGTCGGAACGCAAAGCTCGCGGATTACCTCACGATCGCCGAATTGATCCGCGAATTGGTGACCACGGTCAGTTGCGGTGGCAATTTGTTGGTCAACGTTGGACCTACCAAGGACGGCGTTATCGACCTCGCGTTCGAGGAACGTCTCCGCCAAATGGGTAATGACAACGGTCTTTCGTACAGTTATGAAAGTAACGTCGAATTTCAGTAGCGAGAAATACTCTCATTGCCGTCGCCCTGTCTCTCTTTTCGTCTCTCTGTATTTCTCCGTCTCCGTCAACAGGCGATTGGCTGTCGGCCAACGGCGAAGCCATCTACGGGTCGACGCCCTGGGAGATGCAAAACGACACGGTGAACGGAAATGTCTGGTGGACCGCGAACAAGGCCGCCAAGCGTATCTACGGCTCGATCCTGCGCTGGCCCGAGGACAATCTTCTTCGCGTGGCGCCCATAAAATTGGACGACGAATTTCGGGTCTGCCTCCTCGGGCCGGACTGCAAATACGAGCTCGCGTGGAAAAACACCGACGAGGCGCTGGAAATTACTTTGCCGATCGAGGCACGCGGGGCAGAGCCCGCCTGGGTCTTTCGAATCGAGCAGCTACGCACTCGTCCTATTGCTTCTGAAAGAAAATACACCTAAAGTTATTCACGTAGTATTTCCCCCTTAGCAGGTAACGCTGGTCCAGAGGGTTGGAAAAAATGCCTTCTTAACGTCAGATCATACTTTGGGGTCGTAGTATGAAAGTGCTTGATATAAAAAATCTCGTTTCGAAAATTTGTTATTTAAATTCGTCGTCAATTTAAGGCAGGATTCTACTTTGAAACCATGAAAAAAACGCTATTTTCGTGAATTTTTTCTGAGAATACTATTAAAGATATCGATATGGGGTTTAAACTGTTCAATAAATACACTCTTTAAGTACATAAAAAAAAATTGTTTAAATGTATTTTATTCATTTTTTGTACACGTAAAATATGTTTAAAGCCAACGCCTCGAAAAGCAGGTACCGTTGCCGTGGTCGTGAAATCTTCCCGACGGATGGTCTGAAACAAAAAAATCAAATAGTTTCATGTTCAGTATGTCTTCAGGAACCGACCTAACTAGAATATTTTATATACGTGCAAAATTAACAACATGGCGGCTAAAATACGAAAAAAAATGCGTTTTTTGGGTCTTTTTTTGCAATAAAAAAATAGTTCTAATCAAAATTTTAAGTTGATTGTAGTTAGGTCGGTTGGTACACGCATATAGAATATGTGTTCCAAATTTCAAGGATCGGTTCAGTACTTTTTGAGTTGTCACGACCACGGTACTTGAAAATGGCGTTTCGAGAAAAACGCGTTTAAAGTTTTGGTGAGTCCGGGCCGCGCGCCGGGCGGGTCACAATAGCGCGCTCAGGTAGGTGCGTTCGAAAGGCGAAAAAGGATAGTTAGACTGCTTGGAACTTTATAAAATTTTGACCGAACATTCTTGAACATATTTACTTTCGAAAAATGTAAAAAAAAAAAATTTTTTTTTCAAAGTTTCAAAGTAGAATCCTGCCTTAAATAATTTGAAAAATGTATTTACGTGAGTCAATTAATTAGTCTGCTATTTAAACGAGTTAATTAGACAATTAACTCATTAATTAAAAACTAGAATACAACTTTTTATCGAGTGCTTCGTATTTGTAAAAAAAATAATAATACACTGAGAAACTTACAACAAAGTTGGTTTGATCGATTTTCGATTTGCGTTCTTTTTGTAAAGCACAAAAAAAGGCCGCCGGTTGACATTTTTTTCGGGCGGCCGGACTCTTCTTACCCTTGGAAAATAAAATAAAAATAAAAACAGCCAGTGTGTATTTGCAGAGACGGGTGATGCATCGCAAGGAAAAATACATTGGTACGAATATACAGTAAAAAAATACGTTTTCCAAAACATTCCTTCATCGGATTTACGCGTTACAAGGTCTCCAATCTCACAATCAGGATTCGTATTGGTGGATGCATCGTACGAAAACGGTCCCCGATTTCACTCAAGGCATTCCTTTCACGAGTCCATGTATTAAAATTTCAAGCCAAGCTACCGAACGTAGCTACCGAAAATAACGATTCTAAAAATCGTCAAATTCATACGGTACTTAACGGTGATGACATTCTGGCCACATTTTAATCCAATAATTTGTACACTGAATTATTCTAGATGCCTCGCGACGACCCCGTCCTTAAAACTAGACGCGCCAATCACCGTGAGCCGTTCTACGGCTCGCGCTGGCGGTCGAGCTCATATATGTAATACTCTTATATTGCCAGCGCTCACCGAAACGTGACGAGAACATTACGGTGCAGACAATATCGCTCTCTCGCTCGTGGCTCGTCACTTTTGCTTGCAGTACGCAAGCGCGAATAAAAGCGGGAGTGCGCAACAGTTGTATAGGAGTATATGGAAACGCGTCATTCCTTGACTACGCCATTGGCAGTTCAACTGACAGGTGCTGTGAGGTTATGAGTGCTCGTGTTTTGGAAATCTAAAAAGTATTTTCGACGCTGCCAACTGAGCTATCGATTGAAATACTATTATAAGCTAGTTTTCCAATATTTAAGTGATAGCCGCGCTTGGGGTTAAATTTGCTGTACTGTTAGCTTGTTCGGTTGGTTCGCGGTTTGTGGTAATCCGTACTTTTAAATATAACGACAACTTTTTTTTCTTCATACATGTATTTATTCGGCATCTGCTTACAAATTTATTATCTGCAATTATTTATTTTCTATACTTCATCATTTATTATCTGCATTTAATTTTCTATTCGTTCGTCTTCACTTAGTGAAAGCAGATGCGAAAAGATGCATTTGATAGAAAAAAAAAAATTAATATAGCGGGAATCGAACTCAAGTATTCCGCTCAAGACGCTAGCACGCTGACAACTGAGCTATCGATTGAAATACTATTATAAGCTAGTTTTCCAACATTTAAGTGATAGCCGCGCTTGGGGTTTAGTTTGGTTTACTGTTAGCTTGTTCGATAGGTTTGCGGTTTATGGTAACCCGTACTTTTAATATAACGATAAAAAAGGTTTCCATCAGCAGATATGCACGTGTCGCCAAAATAAAGCATACTAAATATCAGTGAGATCCCCCTTGAGTTTATATTGAGCATACACGAGAGTGCTTATGGAAATGAAATATAATATAAATGAAAAAAAAATCAGAAATAAAAAGTGCACAATACATGTGAATAATAAATGTATGCATTTGTTGAGGTTTCTTGAATGTGTGTTTAAAACGCCTCTCCACAAATATTTCCTTTTCCCGCTAATGGCATCAACATTTCTCGCGCAAGTAACATATATCTATTTGTGACTACGCCAATGAGTCGCGCGTGCGCAGAACGACCAAAAGTAACTCGCTCTGTCTCACTTCATCGCCGTCCTCACCACTTATAGGGAAGCATAGGCCGCTGGCAATATAGGAGTATTACATATATGGTCGAGCTACGCGCGAATCGGAAGGGCTCCAAGTTGTCCCACCTTGTATAGTCCAGTCAAATTACTGAAACAAAAAAACATAAAATACCGCATTTTTGGGATTATGATGGATCGATAGGGGGGTGTATTCTGAGCTTAATTTCCAATTTGTGGGATTCTACTGAGGTCAGCTCAAGGTCATTTCGATGAAAACGCCTTTAATTCGATATCTCGAGAACGGTTAGTGTTAGGCCAAAAATTGTAGAGACCTTTTCTCTTCTAAATTAAATTTCCTAACTTTTTTATCTGAAACTTTTTTTTTTATCATCAATATTTTTCGATTTATTACTTCCGGAAGGCAAACATTTTACTTTTTTTTCTCTCTATTTTTCATTTTTCGCCATTTTCTCCCCAACCGTTCAATTTTATGAAATTTTACCATTTACCAAAGTTGTAGATCCTTTAATTATGAACAACTTTTTCCTATAACTTTTTTTTCTAATACCAATATCTTCGGAGTTATATATTACTTTACCGAGCGCAATCCGCGCCAATGTCGCAATATCATCGACATCAGTGGGTATTCAGTACTTGAAAGAAATATTAAAGTATTCCATGATAATTTATTAGCCAACTTACCTGTATCAAAAGGTGAATCGATTAAACTATTTAAAAATTGTACTTCATTTAAATATTAAATATTGTAATCATTCAAATATCATTTAAATATTGTACTTCTTCAATTTGGGTATTTTTTATTCCATTCAATGGGATATATAATGTGAATAAGGATTACAAAAAGAAGTAAATGAATAATCTAAACTGTTTCACACATTTATTGATAAAAAATAGATCATAAAATTCGTAAAATTAAGCACCCGAGGTCGATGGAAGTGATTCGTTAATATTAAAGGCCCTGACGGTATCGGGGCATACGTCGTCCTCGTCCATTGTGTCAAAAATATTATCGTCGACAACATTAGCGATATTAGAACAATAGTTCTCTTGGCAATTAGTGCAAATTACTGAGCAAAACAGGACGGCCCTTCTATATCCGCACGCTTTGCCGCAGTTGGTTTTGCATTTGCACGCAATCGATCTGAGTAAATCTTCCGGAGCTGGTTTCAGTGACATTGGTATCGGCTCCAATCCACGGGGGGTGCGACGCCAGTCCCACTCCTCGGGTTCCAGATAATTTTCGAGCCAGTATTGCGCTTGGTAGTAACACCTCAACGAGTGAAAAAATGCGGCATCAGAGGTAGGAGGATGGGATTCTAATTTAACCCTCCCACTGCCTGCCATTTTTTGTATCCCTTATAACGGAGCTCGTTGAGATTCGTACAATTCGTGTCACCTGAAGCCTTGCGATACAAATTCAAAATGAATTGTTCGCCGTTTGAAGCGAGAGTTGTTTTATCTGCTTTATCTTGTAGAAAAACTTTAGTTAGAGAAACCAAAGCCGGAGTATTTTTCAATGCGGTCATTGGTTTGATCTTGCCTACGTTGAATGGTGCCGAAGTTGTGTCGCAACCACTAATCGCGTGCAAAAATAACAGGTTTTTTGCGGCATTCGGCCCATATATCGGTTTGAGGCAGTATGGGCTATATGTAGCGTCCGTCGATTTGCCTCGGCGAGGTTTTCTCAAGTACATGTTGTTGCACGCGCCGGCTGTCGCAGTCAGCAAAACTCATTCAGCAAAACAATAATTAGACCATCCGCATCCTCTACGGCTTGCTCCACCTCTATGTCTGATTTGATGAGAACAGTTTTCAGTAGTGAGATAAATCTGGTCTTATTGTCTCGTTGCCGAAAAATTTATCTTGAGTTGTGGTGACGGTCATATTGTCGGTGAAAATGATATCCGCACATGATTTCAGCTGGGATCGGCGCAGCCGTTCGGCAGATTTGGTGCCAATGGCGCGGATTTCGCTCGGTAAAGTAATATATAACTCCGAAGATATTGGTATTAGAAAAAAAAAGTTATAGGAAAAAGTTGTTCATAATTAAAGGATCTACAACTTTGATGAATGGTAAAATTTCATAAAATTGAACGGTTGGGGAGAAAATGGCGAAAAATGAAAAATAGGGAGAAAAAAAGTAAAATTTTTGCCTTTCGGAAGTAATAAATTGAAAAGTATTGATGATAAAAAAAAAAGTTTCAGATAAAAAAGTTAGGAAATTTAATATAGAAGAGAAAAGGTCTACAATTTTTGGCCTAACCTAACCGTTCTCGAGATATCGAATTAAACGCGTTTTCATCGAAATGACCTTGAGCTGACCTCAGTAGAATCCCACAAATTGGAATTTAAGCTCAGAATACACCCCCCTATCGATCCATCATAATCCCAAAAATGCGGTATTTTATGTTTTTTTTTTTCATTCTGAGCCGTAATTTGACTGGACTAGTAGAGACAAGCTCAATTTCGTCTGCAGCGATATAAACGTGTGATTTGCCGGCGACCTCTTGGAAGATCATGGTGACCGGTATGGAGCCGCCCTTGTGGGTACGGGCTTTCACGATCTTGGCGCCGGGGCCGCTGAACGCTTTGCAGCACTGAAGGACGTGAATCACGCGGAAAACGCGACGTTTGTCGTCGGTGCTGCCTCTGCCGTAGAGCTTGTACCGAATATTCAAATCCGCGCGCGTACCCTCAAGTCGATACGACGTTAAAAATCGTCCATCAACAATTAAACATTGAAAATTAAGGAAATTGAGGAACAATTATTGATGTATTCTCTTCCATGCTCACGAAGCTACGATATCGTGAAACGTTACTTAAGGCCTTAGGCCACAGTAATGAGTATAAAATCA
Organism: Ophion obscuratus; assembly: GCA_964007375.1. Taxonomy (NCBI): domain Eukaryota; kingdom Metazoa; phylum Arthropoda; class Insecta; order Hymenoptera; family Ichneumonidae; genus Ophion; species Ophion obscuratus. The sequence continues at coordinate 33,423,214 of OZ023323.1, forward strand.
TGTTCGAAGATAAAAAACAATTTTCTTATGAAAAAGTGATTCATTCATCAAATTAATTACACATCTATTTAGTATGAATATCAAGCTGTTAGAAAATACATATATATATTTTTTTTCGATGTACAAAACGGCCGACTACTAATATTTTCTTTTGTTATCTTTTTTTTCAGGCGCTCCGCGGCGTGACATTTAACATCCACAATTTTTTCACCTAGAACAAAAAAATTCTCGTCAATCTGCATTAGAATACCTAGATAAGTACGTGCGGAATTAAAAAAATTTTGTTTTATTCAAAAGTTGTAGATATTTGGACTGAAGAAATTAATTTTCACTGAAAAATTTCGTTATAACCGCTCATAATTTCGTTATGACTGCTCATAATTTCGTTATAACTGCTCATAATTTCGTTATAACTGCTCATAATTTCCGCTCATATAACTGCTCACCGCTCATAATTTCGTTATAACTGCTCATGAAATGAAAAGTTTTCGATTAATCAGAAATTCTATACGCACTTCTCCGCGGAATGCAATTAGTAACATAACTTTTAAATTTGAAGTAGAGTGAAAATTGTTGAAATTATTTGTCACGCCAATTGGAAAAAAGCTCTTTCGAGAAGTTCGGCCATTTTGTAGATCGAAAAAAAAAAATTACACTTTCTAACAGCTTGATATTAATGCTAAATAGATGTGTAATTAATTTAATGAGTGAATCACTTATTCATATGAAACAAAAATTGTTAAATTCACACATGATTTTATACCCGTTACTGTCGCCTAAGGCCTCAATATTTCGCGATTTAACGCTCGGTCTCATAGGGTTTCCGTATACGTGTACTTCGCGTCAGTGAGAAAGTTCTCGGTACACCACGAATGACCGAACGAACCAGGCTTGCAATCCGCAAAAACACTTCCAAAAATACGATAAGAAACAAACGTCAAAATACTGATCGATTACTCTATTCCCGGAACTTAAACATCAATTGTCTTATCTACATTTCTTGAGCGGTTCCAAACGAAACCGCAACAATCAGATAAAACAATGTGAACACATCGAAGACTTCTTCGGACATTGCATGTGCCGCGTTAAGGGGTAACACCTATGTAGAATTTTTCAAAATTTGATCTTTTTTAAGTTGGCTTAAGTTGGGATATACATTTACAACGATAAAAAAATCGATTTCTTTTTTTTCTTTAAACGATTGAACTATATATGTAGAATATTTTCCCAAAGTTTCAAAGCGAAATTCGAAAAACTTCAATGTCACAGCCCGTCAACGCTGTGCCTCACCGCTAGGATTTGGAGCGGGCGTGAACTTCAAACGCGTTTTTTTTCAAAACTGCATTACCGAAATTGGCGTGCAAGATTACTCAAAAACTATTAAGCCGATTGAGTTGAAACTTGGTAGAAATATTGATAATATTGGTACCTTCTACTTGACGCAAATTGTTTTTGAAAAATTGGAAAAAACGACTTTTTTAATCCACATTTTACAGAAATGTTGCGTGAAATGTTGATTTTTTTTTGTAAATGCGCGCCATTATCTCAAATTTGCATTTTCATCATTTTAATTACCATCACATAGAAACTATACATGTTCTAACTGAAAAAATGTTTGAACTTTTTTGCAAATCAAAGTCTACGGGAAGCAAGCACGCCGATTCGCAACTCCCGCGGCGACCTTGCTGTAACACTCTGCCACAGCTCCGCAATTTTGATGATGAATTAATTTGAAAAAAAATTGTTTCGTATACTTAAATATACTATTAAAGTATACCTAAAGTTTGATAATTGTAGAATAATTATTTTTTAGTTTTAAAAATCCCTCGATATTGCTTATTTTTTCCCTGTCTAGATGTATTCGCGCCTTAAGGAGTAAGGCCACTGTAACGGCCCAAAAAAAAAGGTTTTTTCACTAATTTTTTGCTCCCGAAATTGAAGGTATTTGAAAAAAAACTTTTAATGGTGTTATCGGGCATACATTAACTTTATTATAAAATTTTTTTACAGTAAAAAAAAACAAAATGGCGGTTCCACAGCTATCTTCCCGGGACATGTTTTGCTTCCAGGGCTCCGCGGCACGCAGCACCACTGGTGCACTTTTGAATCTAGAACAAAAAAAAACCATTAATCTAGAGGGCTATAGCTAGAGAATGTCAATCGGATTTTAAAAAGTATCAATTTTTGTGGATTTGGCGTGCGTTTGAAAAAAAAAATTGATTTTTGACGAAAAAAACGGCAAGTTTTTTGTTAATAAAAAATCAATAAATAAAGTTCTTGAAAATTCCGATCGACATTGTCAAGATAATGTAAATGTTCACATTTGGTTAAAATTTCAAGTAAAAAAAATGAAAATTGTTCGAGTTATGCTGCGTGCCATTTTGAAAAACCGTGTTTCGAGAAAAACGCGTTTAAAGTTTTGCGAATAGTTTTTTATTGGAAAAAATTAAAAAAAAAAGTTTCGGAGAAACTTAAACTATTTTTTATTTTAAACTTAAACTATTTTTTAAGCCAATAAAAAAAATCGATTTTTCAAAAAATTTACAGTGGCCTTACCCCTTAAGAGATGCTTTGAACCGTCTAGGATAAGGGGAAAAAAGTTTGGTACCCAAACAAACCCAAACAAAGGTCCGCAAGCCCGTGTCTGCGGTGGCAGTCGCTGGCCTGTGTGCGAGACGTCGATCGTTTTTCTTGCAACACAATTTTTCAAAACGGCACGCAGCATAACTCCAACAATTTTCATTCTTTTCACTCCCAATTTTGAGCACATTTGAAAAATAACATTCCGAAGAGAAATACGGGATTTCCCAGGAGTTTATTATAACATTAGTTATTAACAAATGATTGTCCTTTTTCCTATCGAAAATTGAGTTTTTACTTTGAATGCTTGCCAATTACACATAAAATCACATCTTAAAAATCCCCTACGGATTTCTCTAGCTATTCTCGTGTAAATAGATAGAATAAAAATTTTTTTTTGCAAATTCAAAGTCGCGTCAGTTATATTGCATGCCGCAGAGCGTCTCAAATTCAACATGCCTCGCGAGAACGGCTGCAGCGTCACCATTTTGTATAGTTTTTTAATATAACTTTTTTTTGTTCACTTGACGACATGACTAATGACATCCTTGAATATTATTATCCACTTGTCCTTCCACCCGAACAAAAATTGCGAAAATCACTTAATTTTAAACGTCTACCGTGGCGTAAGCCCTTAAGGCGGTTGTCCATGTCCAAAACATCGAAAATTTTCGCTTTTTTTCACAAATTGCAAAAAAATTGTGCGTGTTATATGGATCTGGTATAGCAGACTAATGGTGAGTTAACATTTCCTTTGTGTAAATCGTACTTGAAATTTCAAACGCGGTTTCCTCAAAACTGTATTTTTCAAATTGGCTTCCATGATATCTTAACAACTATTGAACGGATTTCGCTAAAATTTGTATGGTATAGTCAGCATATTTATAGTTCTAACCCGAACTGGAGTCTTATGTCCACAAATCAAAATGCCGTTTGACTTTTCCATTTCAGATGAGCAAAACCTCCGGACTCATGGCATCGACCAACTTTATTTTACACATGAGTGTCTTCCGAATGGTGTTAAGTCGATTCGACTCGTTATTTTTGTTTGATAAAAGTCTGAGGGACTGTAAAAATATTGATAAATGTGTAGTAAAAAATCAAAGATAGTGTTTCAAGGCCTTAGGCCACAGTAACGGGTATAAAATCATGTGCGAATTCGACAATATCTTTTCGTATGAAAAAGTGATTCACTCATAAAATTAATTACACATCTATTTAGTATGAATATCAAGCTGTTAGAAAAAATATTTATATATACAGTAGAATCTCGATTATCCGAACCAATTGGGACCGAGACCAGTTCGGATAATCAAAAGTTCGGATAATCGAAACGTGGGTTTTTTGGGACGAGATCATAAACAACACCTTTTTATATAAAAACAGTACATACATATATATTAAAATTTGACATACATGTTAACGTTAAAATATATATATAATTGTTTATTTAATTAACAAATTACAATTAATAGAAGAATTAATATATATATATATATATATATATATATATATATATATATTTGAAACACCTGAAAAAAGTTGAATGCTTTTTTTATATTTTTATAAATAAACACATCCATTTTTAATTGACGAACGGCTGTAACGCGTTTTTGAGCGGCTAAGTCTCGCAGCCATTTGAGAAGGAGAAGTTGCGTTGGGTTGCTCATTGTTGCTCACGGCGGTGGTAGCGAGCAACAATGTATGTTTCGCGCCAACGTTCGGATAATTGAGAGTTCGGATAAACTAAGTCATCGTTCGGATAATTGAGGGTTCGGATGATCGAGGTTCGGATAATCGAGGTACTACTGTATATTGTTTTTTCGATGTTCAAAATGGGCGACTACTCGAAACTTTTCGAAACAGCTTTTATCCAATTCGCGTGACAAATAACTTCAACAATTTTCACTCGATTTACTTCAAATTTAAAAATTACGTTCCTAATTGCATTTCGCAGAGAAGTACATACGGAATTTCTGATTAATCGAAAACTTTTCTTTTTATGAGCAGTTATAACGAAATTTTTCACTGAAAGTCCATTTCTTAAGTTCAAATAGCTTTTGAATAAACCAATATTTTCTTAATTCCGTACGTACTTCTCGAGGTATTCTAATGTATATTGACGAGAATTTTTTTGTTCTAGGTAAAAAATTGTGGATGCTAAATGTCGCGCCGCGGAGCGCCTAAAAAAGATAAAAGAAAATATTAATAGTAGGCCATTTTGTACATAAAAAAAATATATCTTTTCTAACAGCTTGATATTCATACTAAATAGATGTGTAATTAATTTTACGAGTGAATCACTTTTTCATACGAAAAAAAATTGTTAAATTCGCACATGATTTTATACCCGTTACTGTGGCCTACGGCCTTGAGGGGTAAGGCCACTGTAACGGCCCAAAAAAAAAGGTTTTTTCACTAATTTTTTGCTCCCGAAATTGAAGGTATTTGAAAAAAAACTTTTAATGGTGTTATCGGGCATACATTAAACTTTATTATAAAATTTTTTTACAGTAAAAAAAAACAAAATGGCGGTTCCACAGCTATCTTCCCGGGACATGTTTTGCTTCCAGGGCTCCGCGGCACGCAGCACCACTGGTGCACTTTTGAATCTAGAACAAAAAAAAAACCATTAATCTAGAGGGCTATAGCTAGAGAATGTCGATCGGATTTTAAAAAGTATCAATTTTTGTGGATTTGGCGTGCGTTTGAAAAAAAAAAATTGATTTTTGACGAAAAAAACGGCATGTTTTTTGTTAATAAAAAATCAATAAATAAAGTTCTTGAAAATTCCGATCGACATTCTCAAGATAATGTAAATGTTCACATCTGGTTAAAATTTCAAGTAAAAAAAATGAAAATTGTTCGAGTTATGCTGCGTGCCATTTTGAAAAACCATGTTTCGAGAAAAACGCGTTTAAAGTTTTGCGAATAGTTTTTTATTGGAAAAAATTAAAAAAAGAAGAAGCACAGGACCTTTTTTTTCTTATTCTAGAGGGTTTAAACTATATTTTAAGCCAATAAAAAAAAATCGATTTTTCAAAAAATGTACAGTGGCCTTACCCCTTAATAGTTCATGCAAAAACAATAGCTGTCACATGGGATGACCCCGTTAAAAAAAGGAGGTGAAGATTGTACGGAAAAGAGGCAAGAATTGTGTGTCGATGAAAAAAAGATCGACAACGATAAGATATTTACATTCGAGGATTAAAAACAAGTCTAGATCTGAGATACGGGATTGGGTGACTATTTTTCCAACACTTGCACAATCTTTTTACAATTCTCGTAATCGACCAGAGATAAGATGGTTGGTACAAAAGCTCAAATTTCTTCGGTAGCTGGTCACAGTAACGCTACTCGCAGCGAGAGGTGTTATTCCCATTGCGACACTCCAGCAGGACGATGGCGCTTTGGAGTCTCTGGTGCTGCTTGGCCCTCTTCGGCGGACTTTCCGCCGGCGAGGTCTTCACCGTGAATCAGGATGGCGGCACGGGCAAGAACGGCGTCGATTCCGAGGCACCGGGACAGCGGCGGAAGTTCGCTCCGACCTGGGATAGCCTGGACGCTCGTCCGTTGCCCACTTGGTACGACGAGGCGAAGTTCGGCATCCTCATTCACTGGGGCGTCTTCAGCGTTCCCAGTTTCGGCTCCGAACAGTTCTGGCACTCCTGGCAAAGTACGCACGAGCTCTTCTCTTCCTCTCCAGCCTGAAGCACTTACTCATTTACTTAAGGGGCTATATCAGTGTGAAAGATGAAAATTTGGGTGATTTTCGGGATTTTTCTGGAAGAAAAGTACTCAATTAAATGTTTCGGAAAATTAAGAATATACTTAGCTATATTTGACCTATATTATTAGGTGTACAACTTTGCAGTGACCGTTTTACTTAGAGAGCCACTGCGGCCAAAGTAGTGGCCCTAGCTCAATACAAAGAAGTGGCATTTTAAACTAGAGGCTCTTTTCAAAACGTCTCCGGGATATGGGTATGATCCAAAAGCAAGGAAACTGGGTCCCGCATGAGTTGAAGCCGAAAGACATCGAGCGCCGATTTTTCACCTGTGAACAACTGCTCCAAAGACAACAAAGGAAGGGATTTTTGCACCGGATTGTGACTGGAGATGATAAGTGGGTTCACTACGATAATCCTAAACGCCGAAAATCATGGGGACTGCCTGGTTATATTCCGTCATCGACGCCCAAACCGAATATTCACGGATCCAAAGTGATGCTGTGTATCTGGTGGGACCAGCTGGGCGTTGTGTACTATGAGCTGCTCAAACCATCCGAAACCATCACAGGGAAACTCTGCCGACGTCAGTTGATGCGCTTGAGTAAGGCACTCAAAGAGAAACGGCCACAATTCAACGAAAGACATGACAAGGTGATACTGCAGCATGACAATGCCCGACCCCATGTTGCAAATGTCGTGAAAAAGTACTTGGAAACGCTGAAATGGGAGGTTTTATCCCACCCGCTGTACTCTCCAGACATTGCCCCTTCCGACTATCACTTGTTCCGGTCAATGGCACACGATTTGGCTGACCAGCACTTCGGTACTTACGAAGAAGTCAAAAATTGGGTCGATTCCTGGATTGCCTCCAAGGACCAAAACTTTTATCGACGCGGGATTCGAATGCTACCTGAAAGATGGGCCGAGGTCGTAGCTAGCGACGGGCAGTACTTTGATTAAAAAATATATAGCCACTTTTTTATAATAAAGCCTTAAACTTTTGAAAAAAACGGTCACTGCAAAGTTGTACTCCTTATTTTTTCATAGAAAAATATTGAGATCCAAGCGACTTGTGCGTGCCTTCGGAGGCGCCAAAAAAAAGTTCCTCCACTTCTGACATGATTCCGGCCGATTGAGTAGCCGAAACCGAGAAAGGAAAATTTTTTAACCGATAGGTATTTCCTGTACAATGACGTAGGATTTTCGAAAAAAATATCAAAATATCTAACAAAATGGCGTAGTTGTGAAAAAAGTCTGTTTTATTGCCTATAAAATGGTCGTTTTTTTTTCAATGCCAAATCATCATTTTTCATCCAATCGAAAATATCCTACGTCATTGTAGATTAAATATATTCAAGAGTACTCAGTTCAAATTTCAAGTGAATCGGATAATTGCTCTTTGAGTTACAATGTCAGCAAATTTGAAAAATCTCATTTCGAGAAAAACGCGTTTAAAGATTGAACTATCGATTTTTGCAAGATAAAATGATTATTGATACGGCCTTGAAGTTTTTACAGGATTTTCTTAAGAGGCAAACTGTCGAAAGAGGCAAAAAAATCGTTTTTTTTTAAGTGTCACACTGGTATAGCCCCTTACCTTCGCGTAATCATTGGAATATTTTCAGCCGAATCAGTGTCCTCCTCGAAGTACCGGGACTTCATGAAGCAGCGGTACCCGCCGAGCTTCACGTACCAGGACTTTGCGAAGGAATTTACGGCGGAGTTTTTCAACGCCACCGAGTGGAGCAAACTATTCGAGGCCGCGGGCGCCAAGTACGTGGTCCTGACGAGCAAACACCACGAGGGATACACGCTCTGGCCGTCGAAGCGCTCCTTCAGCTGGAATTCGATGGACGTGGGGCCCAAAAGGGACTTGGTCGGTGAGTGCCCAACGCGGCGGGCATCATTGGGGCGTTGAAGACGTATGTAGCCTTAGAGGAGACATCGGGACTTGGCTTGATCTTACTCCGTGTCCAAAATATAGGTCATCACTACGACCTCCACTTTTGTCGTCTAGTCCTCCGTTCGATGGACTGTATTAAAAAAAAACAATCATCCCTATTTTACATACAAAATGTTTTGAAAAGTTCTCAAGCTTTTCCTACAGATCAATCGAGATATCCATTTGGAGCACGTACTTGCAAACTGCCATGCGTGAAATATTAAAACTGTAGATACTGACAAGATGTGATGGACGGACATGACAAAGTTACAATGCTTTGAGCACGGCAACTCTAAAAGATGAAAATTGCGTTTCTCCTCTTCGACGCTAATTCAGGTGAGCTCGCATGAGCTATAAGGGAGAGCACAAAGATGAGATTCGGCCTCTACTACTCGCTCTTCGAGTGGTACAATCCTCTCTGGTTGGCCGACCGGAGTAACAATTTTACGAGCGACGATTTCGTCACGTCGAAGACACTGCCCGAGCTTCGCGAGTTGGTAGAGCTGTACAAGCCGGAAGTGATGTGGTCGGACGGTGGAAGAGACGCGCCCGACACTTATTGGAAGTCCAAGGAATTTTTGGCCTGGCTATACAACGAGAGTCCGGTCGGGAAGAGCGTTGTGGCGAACGATCGTTGGGGCCACGGGACTGCCTTCCATCACGGTGACTTTTACACCTCCGGCGTACGTTTCTATCCCAATGAGCTGGTGATACACAAGTGGGAAAACGCAAAGAAGATCGACAAGAAGTCCTGGGGATATCGTCGAAACGCAAGGCTCGCGGATTACCTCACGATCGCCGAATTGATCCGCGAGTTGGTGGCCACGGTCAGTTGGGGTGGCAATTTGTTGCTCAACGTTGGACCTACAAAGGACGGCGTGATCGACCCCGCGGTGGAGGAACGTCTCCGCCAAATGGGTAATGACAACGGTCTTTTGTACAGTTCTGAAAGTAACGTCGAATTTCAGTAGCGAGTAATACTCTCATTGCCGTCGACCTGTCTCTCTTTTCGTCTCTCTGTATTTCTCCGTCTCTGTCAACAGGCGATTGGTTGTCGACCAACGGCGAGGCCATCTACGGGTCGGAGCCCTGGGAGCTGCAAAATGACAAGGTGAACGAAAATGTCTGGTGGACCGCGAACGGGCCTGCCAGGCGTATCTACGGCTCGATCCTGCGCTGGCCCGAGGACAATCTTCTTCGCGTGACGCCCATACATTTGAGCGACGATTATCGCGTCTGCCTCCTCGGGCCGGACTGCAAATACGAGCTCCCTTGGAAAAACACGAGGGAAGCGCTGGAAATTACTTTGCCGATCGAGGCACGCGGGGCACAGCCCGCCTGGGTCTTTCGAATCGAGCTGCTACGCACTCATCCTATTACTTCTGAAATGAAATACACCTGAAGTTATGCACGTAGTCTTTTCCCCTTAGCAGGTAACGCTAGTCCAGAGGGTTGGAAAAAATACCTTAACGTCAGATCATACTTTGGGGTCTTAAGGGAGACTTTGTCCTTGGAGTGCCATATTTCAGGTGTTTACCTTTTATTTTTTTTTAAAGGAAACGAGTAAAGCTTTTTGCGTGCGGTTTTTTTCTTGCTTTTATTCATGATATACAGAACGTTGAAAAAAATGTTGTTTGAAAAAAAAAACCAAAATGGCGGCCGTTGCAGCTCCGCGAAAATCGCGTCCTCAAATCGCGGGAGGTAAACGGCTGACATCACTGCCCCTCTTTGTTGATCTGAAACACAAATTCAAAGCATATTATCAATCTGTGACCCTTTGGTCATGGAATGACGGATGGGTTTTTCATTTAGTACAAATTTCGGAAAATGGCGGCAATTTAAAAAAAATCTAATTTTCGCGTTTTTTTCGCATAAAAAGATAAATAATAAATGCAAAAATGTGTCTACCGAAAAAACGATCCGTCATTCCGTGAAGACATATTTTCTGAGTATGCTCTCCAAATTTCAGGTCGATACGTTAATTACAGCGGTCAGGAGAATGTCAGCCATTTTTAAAAACGTGTTTTCGAAAAAAACGCGTTTAAAGTTTTGTAATGTTTTGACACAAATGTGTTTATAATTACCGCTAATCGGCAATGCCTGGTACATAGAGGCATCCCTCCTCTTCTTCTAGCTGCTCATGTTGAGCCGCTAACATCTCCCGCTGCTCAATCCGGGACAAAGTCTCCCTTAAGGGCGGGGTAAAGTATTTAATTTTTTTTTTTCATTTTTTTTTCATTTTTTAAATGAATGCATAATATATCAAGAATATTGTGTTAAAATTTCAAGTCGATCGGAGTAAAATTGACGAAGCTATGAGTATTTGAGCGTCTATTGCTCCATGCCGGGTTTTATACCTGGGCGGCAGCTGCGCGGCGCGCTATTGTATTTTTCGACCCCGAATAAATTTCTTGATAAACGGCCCTGTTCCGGTCGAGTTATGTATATTCGAGGCATGGTGTATATTAGTATACACATTAGTCTGTACATCAGTTGACTGCTGTATGCCGTGCTGAGCAGTAGCAAGTCACACTAGCAGTTTGAGTCCGTTTTCGTTCGTGTTCGTACCTCGAAAAATGCCTCGAAAAATAAGCAGACAAGATCGTGAGAACGGTATTAGGCAATTGTGCCGACCGAAAAAAAAAAGTGCCTCCTCAAAAGCGTAAAAACGACGAACCGTTAGCTAATAGCGCGTCAGCGAAAAAAAAAATTAAAAATAATCCCGCTGGGGTGGTAGAAGTTCTTCGCATCGGCTGCACAAGAAGAGAAAAAAGCAATGTCTGAAGCAAATAATGTAGAAGAAACGTCAGAATTGACTGTATCAGGCGACGGCACTTGGTAAAAAGAGGATTCTCTTCGTTATTTGGCGTTGCTTCTCTAATTGGATATTGTACTGGAAAGGTACTTGACATTTTTGTAAAAAGCAGTTACTGCCACGGTTGTAAGACTTGGAAAAACAAATTGGATTCTGCCGAATACGAAGCGTGGTACGAAGAGCATGTGGATAGCGGTGATTGCAAAGCCAACCATGAGGGACCCTCTGGAAACATGGAGGTATCAGCAATTATAGAAATGTTCGAACGATCGGTGGAAAATCTTGGGGTGAAATATCGTAACTACATCGGAGACGGTGACTCAAAGACGTACAGCGGCGTTGTCAATGCAAAACCTTATGGAGAAGATTTTGTGATAAACAAAAAAGAATGCATAGGGCATGTCCAAAAGAGAATGGGAACACGTCTGCGTGGACTAGTAAAAACAAGCGTAGTTGACACAAAAACCAAGGCCGGAAAGATCGTAAAAAGAAAAAGCCGGAAAGATCGTAAAAACATGCCTTCTTTTCGCCGAATTAACTTTATCCCGCCCTTAACATTAACCTTTTCACACCTGACGGGACACATGCCGTCCCAGTCTGGAAAAATGTTGACATTACAGCTGGGACAACATATGTCCCAGTTACTGAAAAACAGGCGCATTTCAGTCATGAGGATTCACACCCTTATTCGGCAAGTTCCAGACGAAGTTATTTCATCGTAATAATCACTTGGAGGAGAAATAACTGTTCCCGGTAATGAGGCACACTAAACTGATTTGTCCGCCGTATTGAAATGGTTAAAGCGCTTGATGTACAAAGTCTCACATCGAAAAAGTGCTATTTCAATTAGTCAATTAATCACTTGAATTTGATTAATTCGTTAATTAATCAACAATTACTTTGTTATTCAAATTAGTTAATTAATCCATTTAAATTGGTGTATCAGTGAATTCATTATTAATTATAGATTCATTTGAAACGAAAATAAAACCTTTTTCGAGCGCTTGCCGTCTCTAAACAAATAATACAGGCATTTGCAATAAAGTTGTTTTTATCGATTTTCGATTTGCGTCCTTCTTCTAAAGCACAAAAAAAACACCCAAAGTTTAAACTTTTCTTCGGGCGACCGGACTAGTGTTACCCTTCGAAAATAAAAAATAAAAATAAAAAGAGCCGGTGCGTATTCGAAGAAACGGGTTATGCAGGGCGAAGAAAAATACATTGGTACGAATATACAGTAAAAAATATGTTTTCCAAAAAATTCTCTCATCGTATATACGCGCTACAAAGTCTCCGATCTGACAATTTTGATTCGTATTGATAAATGCATCGTACAATAGCGGTCCGATCTCACTTGAAGGGGAACGTCTTCTCGTGCTCTTGGAACACTCCCGATGACCCCGTTTTTAAAACCATACGCGCCAATCGCCGTCATACGGCTCCAGCTTCCGGTTGCGCTACGCGCGAATCGCAAAGGCTCAGAGTTGTCCGACCTCGTAGAGATAAGCACCGAGCAATTTCGTCTGCAACGATATAAAACGTGCGATTGTGAATATTATAGGGAACGATAATGACAATGATGATTTGTTGGAGTCGAAAATATTTGCAAAGCGCCCGATCGTTTTTCATTCGCTCTTGCGTTTCGTCGACTCACCCCTTGTATGTAATTGCGAACGTTGAGTTTTTCGTTTTGCGAGTGAGCGCCGTCGTCGCCGCATCCGACCGGAAGTAGGAGAACGTTCTTGCCGGTAACCTCCTGGAAGGTAAGGGTGACCGGTATGGAGCCACCCTCGCGTGACAGATCGGGATCCACGCCGTACACGTATTTGGTGGCTGTACGCGCGGCTACGTAGTGCGGGTGGTCGGGATTCTCGGTCCAGGCTTTACCACCGTGGCCCATCTCGACCTTCAACACGTTCGGGCTGCCGCGGGTCTTCCAGAGTTTCGCAAAGTGCGCCTTGACCTTCTGCTCGACCTCGTCCGGCGTCATATCCGGCACTATGCGGATCGAGAACTTGCCGATGACCTTTCTCGGTATCACGGTCTTGGAGCCGGGATCGCTGAACGCGCCCTCGATGCCGTGCAATGACAGGCTCGGGAAGCGCCAACGGTGCATCAGGATTTGCGTCTGAAAGTCGAGAAGCTCGTCCGTTTTTATCGACAGCCACAACTAGCGAACCTACCGCTATAAGGTGGAACTAAGGTCGTGTTCGTTGGGTCTCATTATTTTGATACCAACAAGTGCGCATGCGCATAATGCTGGGCAACGCGCGACCGCGCGATGAAACGAGTCATTCGTTTTGCGCATGACGGTTCATTGCGCAGTTGCGCGTTGCGCAGCATTATGCGCATGCGCACGTGTTTGTATAAAAATGAGACCCAACGAACACGACCTAAGAACCAACCTGCGCAGGGCCCAATATGGGTCGTGTTCGTTGGGTCTCATCATTTTGATACGAACAAGTGCGCATGCGCATGATGATGCGCAACTCGCAACTGCGCATGACTCGTTTCACTGCGCAGTTGCGTGTTGCGCATCATTATGCGCATGCGCACTTGTTCATATCAAAATGAGGAAGACTAGAGGTAAAGAGTACGAACGCCTGTGGCGAGCCCGATCCAAAAGCGTCCGTGAAACTGTGGATTTTAGTAGTTAGTGTTTTCACGACGTGCGTCGCTAGTGCATGACCGCACCGAAGTGAACTAAGCGACAAGAACACAACCTACGTCATGTGTCATCGATGATTCCCGCTCGTCGTTCGTGTTGGCATAAAGCGTGTTCGGGGTAACCAATTTTAGTAGGTAAGAAAAACAGTACTTTCATTCATAAAAAGAATGGTTTCGTTTTATCGTACCATTATCGTACCGAGTGAAATAAAAATTATCACAAACGCGAGATATGGAGCAAGTGTCCCGTCGATGAGACAAAAAGTGCAATATATCGATTTTTTTCGTATATTGCACGTTTGGTCTCATATCTCGAAAATAAACAAAATGTTTATTTTCGAGGCGTGAAAATGGGAAGTGAGTGGGTGAGTGGGTGAAATATCAATTTGCCATTTTCATAGAAAGTCAAATTAAAAAAAAGCTTGTAATATTGTTTGAATTGTTGCTTTCAGTGGCCGAATGCGAGACAAACTTGGAATGCAGCGATCGGTCGAGAACTGCCGTTAAAATCAACACTCTCCATCGAGTTCTCGGGAAAGTTTCGGATATGAAAAATTTAGAGTACGTGGGATGCCAAGCACACAATGAAGCGCTCACGAAGAGAGTGATAAACTATTATCTCGTCATGAGAGGACATTTTCTAGCGCGATCGGTCAACGAAAATAATCACGCAAGGAAAATTAAAACAAAAGACAATAGGAAAAAATCAAAACTGTAAGGTCGATTTACCTGTACAGCGTGTCATAATGTGCAAATATGATGTGTGATTATTTGTAAATCTTTTGTTTGAATTCAAAATTCTTATAAATTTCCTTGTGTCTATGTTTTTACTGCTTCCGCAACGAAAAACAAACATTGAATTAATATCTGTATTTCGTTATTATTCTTTATCTGTACAGCGTATCATAATGTGTAAATATGAGATGTGATAATTTGAAAAACTTTTGTCTGGATTAAAACTTCTTATGAATTTTCTTGTGTCTATGAACTTTGTTACGGTTTCCGCGAGGAAAAAAAAACTGACTTTATTTCCGTTTTTTCGTTATCATTCTTTATCTGTACAGCGTGTCACAATGTGTAAATATGGTGATAATCTGTACTTTTTTTTATCTGGATGCAAATTTCTTATGAATTTCCTTGTGTCTATAAATAAATTTTGTTTGTTACTCCTTCCGCAACAAAAAAACTGACTTAATTTCTGTATTTCGGTATTCTCCAAAACAGTCTATATATAAGAATTCTGTCTATCTATAGAGAAATTGCGTTCACCAACTGGTTGTACAACTAATTTGATGAAATGATCGTTCCGTATGAAGTGGCAAAGGGTGCTTTTTGCATATCGTACGACACTGCCTTTACAATTCATGTGATCAAATTATCGCTCCATATGAGGGAGCGTATCGTACGGCACTGGTTTGTTGCTGACTTTACTTCGGTGCGGTAGGAGAGCAGCGCCGCCCTTCTCGTCCTCACTTTTGCGGACGTTTCGACGACACGGCGTTCGTGCTCCAACACGGGTCGTGTTCGTTGGGTCTTATCATTTTAATACAAACAAGTGCACATGCGCATAATGATGCGCAACAGGCAACTGCGCAATGAAAGGAGTCCTTCGTTTTGCGCATGACTCGTTTCATTGCGCAGTTACGCGTTGCGCATCATCATACGCATGCGCACTTGTTCGTATTAAAATGATGAGACCCAACCACGGTCTTACATACAGGTCTTGCAACGAAGCTAAATTTTCGTGGTGAGGGTAGGCACTCTTATATGTTTTAATTTTCGATTCACTAGGCGCCGCTACGCGTCGCTACTAGCAAGGGGAAGTAGTTTCCCCCTTTCCTCTTGCCGGCGAATGGGAGCAAGGTGTTTATGTCACGCAGCCAACGGCGCATGCGTTGCGGTCAATAGGGAAAAGGACACAAGAGCTATTTCTCTCTTCGTCGCACCACTACTTCCCCTTGCCGTCACGCACCAAGCGGCAGAAATCGGAATAAAAAGCAAAACATCTAAAGGTGCCTACCCCCACTACCGCCGTTGTCAGACCTGTATGTAAGACCGTGGACCCAACGAACACGACCACGGCCATGGCGCGATCGTGCATTTCGCGCATGCGCTTTTAATCTACAGATCACAGCTTACTTTTACGATAATTCTGTCGGATTCTTTTTTTCAACTGCCTAGTTACTTTGTCGGTCACACGACGCTTCGTAATTTCCGCTAGACGGCTCCCGATACTCTTATCAAAAAACACACGCAAAAGTACGTAAACTAACGCGCCACATCTACCTAGGTGGGTCAATAAATATGAAGTCCGCATCGCATTCGCACAATTTTCAACCGATTCACTTGAAATGTTGAATATATCTTGAAAAATATATTGTCTATGGAAGTTAGTAGGATTTTTTTTATATTGCATAGTTCATTTGTTATTAACAATTGTCTGACGATTTGTTAGACAAATTTTTATGCATTTTATGCAACATTTCAAGTGAATCGGTTGAAAATTGTCCGAGTTATGTTTCCGGCAGACTTAAAAAATGCAGTTTTGAGATAAACGCTGCACAGCCGCCATTTTGAAATTGATCGCTTCGAAAAAATGATTGTATGCAGTCACTGATATGCATGATAAACACCCTTTTTTGCAATGTCGACTTATACTGTAGTTTTTCTGAAAAAAAAATCCCCAAAAAGCCTATTTTTTCGGCCTTTAGAGTGGCCTAACCCGTTAAAGTAATAGTAATAGTAAGTATATAGTAGGACATCATCTGACCTATCGACAATTGCAGGATTATCCATTCATAACAGAACACCTTGTATATACGTTTGGGTTAAAAAAAATGCGTTTCTTGTACACCAACGGCTTCCCAGAATTTTATTTACCGGAATTTGGCCATTTTTCGGGCCTCTAGGTAGATGTAGCCCGTTAACGCCTGCGATTTTATTCTACAGCTCACAGCTTACTTTTACGATAAATGGGGTCGATTTTTTTTTCACATACCTAAAATTAAGTAAATCAACGGAGACTTCGTCCTTGAAATTTAGCGGGAGACGTCAGCGGCTCAACATGAGCAGCTAGATGAAGAGGAGGGATGCCTCTATGGACCAGGCATTGCCGATTAACGGTAATTATAAACACATTTGTGTAAACACATTACAAAACTTTAAACGCGTTTTTCTCGAAAACACGTCTTTAAAAATGGCTGACATTCTCCTGACCGCTGTAATTAACGTATCGACCTGAAATTTGGAGAGCATACTCAGAAAATACGTCTTCACGGAATGACGGATCGTTTTTTCGGTAGATACATTTTTTGCATTTATTATATATCTTTTTATGCGAAAAAAAAAACGCGAAAATTCAATTTTTTTGTAATTGCCGCCATTTTTCGAAATTTGTACTAAACGAAAAACCCATCCGTCATTCCATGACCAAAGGGTCACAGATTGATAATATGCTTTGAATTTGTGTTTCAGATCAACAAAGAGGGGGCAGTGATGTCAGCCGTTTACCTCCCGCGATTTGAGGACCTGTTTTCGCGGAGCTGCAACGGCCGCCATTTTGTTTTTTTCTAAATTTTTTAACGTTCTGTATATCATAAATAAAAGCAAGGAAAAAACCGCACTCAAAAAGCTTTGCTCGTTTGCTTTAAAAAAAAAATAAAATGTAAACACCTGAAATATGGCACTCCAAGGACAAAGTCTCCCTTAAGTAAGCTAAGTGACCTTCTTTTTTTCGAATTCTGTCTTCGTCGTACCTTGTCCTCGTTGTGTGCCAGCTTGGTCGTGCCTACGGTCGTGCGAAGCTCGTCAACGTCGAACTCTATGTCCTTATAAGAGGCGACCTCGGCGTCCGTGATTTTCGCCACGTTGTCGTAGATACCCTTGATTTGTATGCGCCCGTGAACGTCCACCAGGGTGTTGAGCAAATGAACGAGATCGGACATCGCCTCGTAAACGGTGCCGCCGAAAGAGCCGCTGTGAAGATCACGCTCGGCGCACGTAACCTCAACGTGGAAGTAACAAACCCCGCGTAGACCGTAAGTTATGCAGGGCTTCGTTGTACCCAGCCAATAATTGTCCGATATGCAGACGTAATCGACTTGCTTGATGAAATCGCTCTCCTTGCGAGCGTAAAGAAGATCGTCGAGACCCTCGCTGCCACTCTCCTCCATTCCCTCGAATACGAACTGTCCAAAATAATTTATGTTAATTCATCACCATTATCATTATTATTATTATTATTATTGTTATTATCGTTCATCATTCATCATTGTTGTTATAATTCATCACCATTATCATCATTATTATTATTATTATTGTTATTATTATTATTATTATTATTATCCTCCTCCCTTTACTAGCATTTTTTATTTTTGTTTTATGAAACTGAATCGTAACTCGAAATCTATTCGTCCGATTCACTTCAAATTCGAACAAAGCATAGTTTATAACGTTTTCCATCGAATGACCAAACGATTTTTCGCAATTTTTCTTCATTTGTTGATAACAAATGATTAAATTTTTTTTTTGTTGTCGAAAATCGAACTTCTTTCTACAGCCTTCCATTTTCGTAATTTTCAAAATTTCTAAAAACTATCCGGTCTTTCAAGTTTCTTGTTGTTCCAAAAGTACATTTTTTTGTTCATTTCAGTTCAGCCTAGTTGTCAGAACTAGCCTCGCGAACTAGCGAACTAGGCGAGGAATATTTCGTTGACTTTCATGACTTTTTTTAAAAAGGAAGATTTCTTCTTCATTTTTCAGACTTAGGGTATGTTGTGTTACTAATTTTGGCTGTTACATGGTATTTTTTTTATTAATCTAACGAAAACTGCATTTTAAAAACTGGTGTAACGTATTGCTTAACAACTAATCGACCGATTCCAATTAAATTTGGTATAAATCTTTCTAACGTTATTGCCTAAAACGTGACCCTACATGTTTTTGAATATTTAAAAAACGTATTTTTTTTTATTGCGAAATGTAGCAATTTTTTTCGGAAATTTCATTTATTTTGTTTCAAAGATTTCTCAGTTTTTATTGGCTCATATTCCGCGTATGAGTGTTAATGAAAGAAAAATCTTCTTTGTTTTTGTTTTTCAGATTAATCCCGCCTACGTTATGTATCACGCCGTCTGACAACATCCGCCCCAACCCGTTTAGAAGACCGTGCCATACCACCGTCATTTTGAAGAAATAAACTTAAAATAAAACTTAGTAACATGTAACAGCCAAAAGTAGTAATGAAACATACCCTGAGTCTAAAAAATGGTGAAGAAATGTTTCCTCTTAAAAAAAATCATGAAAACCAGCTATTCATTTCTGCCCTAAAGTTATCTTTCCACTCAAATACTTACTCCATTGCTTATCAATATGCTTTAATTAAGAAAAGCCACCAATTTGGCAAAACTATGTATCAATTGTGTGTAAAATCCCGATCTCTTCATCCCAATACTGTCATCGTACAATATTGAAGACGTCTGGCAAATTCTCCAAACGAAGTTCTTGAAAATTCTCTGGCCACCTTGGACCTTCTAATCGTGAAGCCTTGAAGCTAGAACTACATTACGCAAACGTAGGCCACGTCCGCCGATCTGGACACGTCGGAGCCCATATATTTTATGCAGTGACTAGTTGTGTTGAGCTATATTAGATTCACGCTACGCAACGCAACGCTGCGCAACGCCGATCCAGAGATTCCAGATCGTCAAACGCGTCTGACAGCGTGTGCATAGTGTAGCTCTAGGTCTCAGACGTCGGTCAGGTCATTGGCGAGCGCCGACTAGCGAGTTTAGTTGCCTACGCGAAGATCGATGGTTTATTTTATTACGAAGATGAGTGATGAAGAATTCATTGAATTGGACCGGCAGTATCCTGTCATATACGAGGGTGGGGTGAAAAGTTTCCGGCCTGACCAAGAGATGGTGCCACTAGGTCTAGTTTTGGAGCGGCGTCCTACAGTACCATTCCTACCGAGCTTGTATGTACAGTTTCAGCCCAATCGCTACGTTAGTTTGCGTTTGAGAGCACATTGCCCGAGACGCTTCCGTTGTTTTCGTAAAAATGGAAAAATTGGAAAAACGTGCTGTCATCAAATACTTCCATTTGAAAGGTTTTACACCAAAACAAATAAAAGAAGAGATGGATTCAGCACTAGGAGACTCCTCCCCATCATATTCAACTATTAAGCAGTGGGTTTCTGAATTTAAAATGGGTCGTGTGAGCACCTCTGACGAGCCTCGCTCAGGACGGCCCGTTGAAGTCACAACTTCAGAGATGATTGAAAAAATCCATAAAATAGTGTTGGAAGACCGCAGGTTGAAAGTGCATGAGATAGCTGAGACCTGTAGGATGTCAGCTGAACGTGTGCGAAATATTTTGCACAAACATTTGAACATGGAAAAGCTGTGTGCAAGGTGGGTGCCGCGTTTGCTAACGCTCGACCAAAAACTGCTTCGAAAAACCATTTCAACCGACAATTTGGCGCTGTATAAGCGTAATCCAAACGAATTTTTGCGTCGATTCATAACTGTTGATGAGACATGGATCCACCACTACACTCCTGAAAATAAAGAACAGTCAAAACAGTGGGTTGGAAAAGGGAAACCAACCCCAAAGAAGGCAAAAACAATTTTATCGGCAAACAAGGTTATGGCTACTGTTTTTTGGGATGCGACAGGAATTATATACATTGATTACCTTGGAAAGGGTAAGACTATCACTGGTCAATACTACGCAGAGTTATTGCAACGTTTGAAGCACGAGGTGCAAATTAAACGACCTCATTTGGCGAAGAAAAAAGTTTTGTTTCATCACGATAACGCACCAGCGCATTCGTCGATTGTTGCCATGTGCAAAATCCACGAATTGAAGTTTGAATTGATGCCGCATCCTCCCTACTCTCCAGACTTAGCCCCCAGCGACTATTACCTGTTTCCTAACTTCAAAAAATGGCTTGGCGGAAAAAGATTTAAGAACAACGAAGAAGTTATCGAAGCTGTAAATCAGTATTTTGAGGAGCTTGACGAATCTACGTTTAAAACTGGGATAACTAAATTAGAACACCGTTATGAGAAATGTATCAGTGTTGATGAAGATTATGTTGAAAAATAAAGCAAAAAAAAATTTTGAAACATCGTTTTTCTTGTTCAGGCCGGAAACTTTTTACCCCACCCTCGTGTCATGTAAAATAGCGAAAATACAGAGACATCGCCATGAAAATTGCCATTCTTTCCTTCGTACTAATTGGTTTTCGAAATGTATGAATTTTTAAAATATCTTCTTCTGTTGGGTCGTCAATATCTTTGAATCGTACTTTTGTCGTTAGTCTGAAGTTCGCATTGTTGCTAAGCAACGATTTTTTTTTACTTTCCAACAATTTATCGCCCAATCCGCTTCTGGGTGCCTATAAAAGATCATATGAAACATTTAAAGGGATTCGGCAAAGGAAACCCACCCTTAATAGGGAGTGAAAGTTGTAAAAAATCGTACCTCCCACGGTATGAAGATAGTCATCTTTTTTATTGGCGTTACGGGTAAACCAACCATAGAGAGCCAGGAAAAAAATGAGCGTTTTTCGTTTGCCGGAATCCACCCATGTCGGGGGGTTAAAGTTGTAAAAGAAATCGTATCTTCCACCGCATGAAGATAGTCATCTTTTTTATTGGCGTTACGGGTAAACCAACCATAGAGAAGAGAGGAAAGAAAATGACCGATTTTCGTTTGTCGGAATCCACCCTTATCGGGGGGTAATAGTTGTAAAAAAATGGTATCTTCTACGGTATGAAGATAGTGATCTTTTTTATTGGCGTTACGGGTAAACCAACCATAGAGAGGCCAGGAAAAGCGAGCTTCATCTGCTTCCAAGGCTTTCACGAGAGTATGGCATTCACCAACTTCTTCTTTTCTCAAGTTTACGTTGTGAACCCAGTGTTTTCCTTTCGTATGTTTTCTCCTTACTACTCCGAAGCGATTTGAAGCCACCGAGAAAAGTAAATCTTCTTCAAAATGACTGTCTGATGCGTACATTTTTATCTCAATGATAACAGAGTCCTTACTTGATCAACAACCAGCGTGAACTGAGCGATACACGTTGAGGGGCCAGTGCACTTTGGAAATTTCAAAAAATCTATTATTTTTACTGTTTTCGAAAGTACGTACATTCAGAAATATTGCGTCAAAATTTTATGAAAATCCAAGCTCTCTAAGTATTTTTTTTACCTGAACGTCAGAACCTTATTTCGTCTACCTGACCGTATAGCGCGCTCGGCCGATCATAGTATAAACTTTGAACGCGTTTTTCTCAAAACAACGTTTTCAAAATCTAGCTCCATCGTATCTCTAAAACTCATAAACCGATTCTCTTGAAAATTGAACCACATATTGTAAACATGATTCGCAACAAGATGACTCTCGGTGGTTTTAAAACTTTGATTTTTACTCTTTCTTTTTTCGAAAAACTACGGGAAAAAAACGGGTTTTATAAACTTTTTTTGTTTTTCTTCTGCCATTTTTTTATTTTTTGATAAAACTTTATATCCGAAGGTCATTTTGTAGCTGGTGTCGTACTGAATCTAATGGACTTTGATTTGTTTGTGAGACAAGCCGTTGCCGAGTTGTGATGGAACCTAGCCCACCTATTTTCGAGGCGTTACGTTAAACTATAGTTTTTGTACTAAAAAATGAATAAAAATGAATAAATTTTTTTTAAAATATATTTCTAGACTTTATTTATCAAGCTCAACAACTGTTATATTCATATCTTTTATAAAATCCTCAAAAAAAATCGCGAAAATAGCCTTTTTTCGTGGCTCCAAAGTGAACTGGCCCCTTAAGGGACAACACCACTGTGACGGCTTCAAAAAATCGATTTTTTGAAAACCATCTAGAAAAATCTAAAATACATTTAAGATTAAGATGCCGTTGGACCCAGGTCGAAAAGATAATTATTTTCGGAGATATTGAATATTTTGTGGAGCGGTGCAGCGCTCCGTGACGCTCGGGGTCCCGCGCAGCTGCGCGCCTCAGGGTCGGCAGGTATACCGGGCCTTTCCCAGGTCCTGCGGGTCTTTCCCAGGTATTCTTTTGTCTCCCTTCACAAAAACCGGCTATTGTTATAAATATAGTTTCGAAAGAAAGCCATAGGTGGCGATAATTGAAAAATTTTCAAGTCGTCAATCGTCAATCGTCGATATTGCAGCTGATATCGCGGTATTATTATTCAATGATGGCCTGAGAAGCCTCATGAAAGTTTTGGAGACGTTGGGGATAACTATCGGCCCAAATTATTTCAATTTTTGCGTTGAAACCGACGCAGCGCGGATCGAGCTGGCGGAGCGCTCGCTCACAGACGCTGCAAAAGAGGCAAGAAGAGCCTCTACAAGTTCGAGAAAAGATGCTAGGGACAATGATTTGCTTCTTGAAGGCCAGCTATATGGTGCCGGCATCGCTGATTAAAGGAAAAAAATGTTTATCCCAATTTATCGCATAAATTAACAAACCTAAAACTTTGAACGCGTTTTTCTCAAAACCACTTCTTTGAGTGCGGCACGCAGCAGAACTCGAGCAATTTTTATCCGATCGACTTCAAATTTGGACTGCATCAATAAAACTAGATTATCTAAAGAAGTACATAGGATTTTTTCGATATCTCAATAATAATAAAAGTTATAGCCTATTTTCGACGAGAAATTTTGCTCGAAAATCGTCCTTTAATTTCAAAAGCGTGCCTATTTTTTAAAAATCAATATTTTTTCAAATCCCTGTGTACTTCTCTTCAAAATATCATATTATTAACGAAAACACTCGGTATTTTTTTTTCAGATCGACTTTGAAGAGAGTTCTGCTGCGTGCCGCGAACCACTGCAGAGGCAACAGTACCTGACGCGGGAGCTTCCCCAGCGTCACCATGGGGCGTGAAAAATTTGAAATTTTTTTCTTATGTATCTTCAATAAACAACGAACAAAACAAAATAAAATTTTCGAATATCTCTTTTTTTTCCCACAAAAAAAAAATTCTTGAAAAATGGCAAAAAAACAAGGGGTCACAGTGGCGTTGTCCCTTAACACGCGCGTCGGTTTGGTGTGCACATCAACCTTACACGTGTGAGAAGTCTCAAGCGTGTGCGTCGAACTAATGTAGTTCTCGCTTTATGCTTCTCTCTTGGCGTTACCTTGATATTGACCGGAATTTCCTCGCCCAAGGCTTTGTAGCCCTGAAGGGCGTGAATCCAGCAGAGTACGGGACCTTTGTCGTCGGTGCTGCCTCTGCCGTAGAGCTTGTCGTCCTTCTCGACGAGAACGAAGGGCTCGGTGTCCCAGCCGTCCTCGATCAGGGCGGGCTGAACGTCCAAGTGGCCGTAAAGTAGGACAGTCTTCTTTTTCGGATCGTTGCCGAGGGTGCCCAAAAGGGCGGGCGGAAGGGGAATCACTTTGCCATCGGGAAGTTTCTGGGTGCCGAGATCCACGAGCTCGGTCTCGCTACCGAGCTCCTTCAGTCTCACCTCCGCCCATTTCATCATTTTGACGATTTCTTGCCTCTTGTCGGGCCATGCGGAGACCGATTGGATCGCGACCGCTTCTTTCAGGTTCTCGATGTACTCTGCTTTGTGGCGGTCTATGTGGCTGGTCAAAATTTCATCCGTCATTTCTGCATATTTTTTCGCGCGCTCGCCGAGCCGGAACATACGCGAAGAATATTCTTTGGCTAATTTCTTTAGGTTTGAATTTAATTTTGTTATTTCTTTTTTCGTTTTTCTTACTTTTATTCTTGTCATTTTTTTGATTTCGGTTAACTGTGATTTTTGCAATTTCCCGCAGCGCTTTATTTTTTCGTTCCTCGAAAGAACGGACAATCGTGATTAGAATCTGTTCGAAGTTCAAATCTGATTGCCTCGTAATCTTATCGTGAGTTCCAGGTAGGCAGAAAAAATCCGAACTTTGGGTTCGTAAATGGGCTTAGAATTGAACGATAACGAGGGAAAAAATAGAAGTATGTAAGGCAGGTGGGTATTCAAGATTGCTGCTTCTTTCCACAGCTCTTTGTGATTTTTTCATGGGTGAACGAAGTGAACGAAGCTTGCATCAATTTCCCTCACGAGTCTTATTCACAAGATTGCATATAAAATCGGTTATTATTTTCGCTTATTAGTATTGTAAATTAAATTAAATAATAACGAACATTAAGGGGTAAGGCCACTGTAAATTTTTTGAAAAATCGATTTTTTTTTATTGGCTTAAAAAATAGTTTAAACCCTCTAGAATAAGAAAAAAAAGGTCCTGTGCGACGTCTTTTTTTAATTTTTTCCAATAAAAAACTATTCGCAAAACTTTAAACGCGTTTTTCTCGAAACATGGTTTTTCAAAATGGCACGCAGCATAACTCGAACAATTTTCATTTTTTTTACTTGAAATTTTAACCAGATGTGAACATTTACATTATCTTGAGAATGTCGATCGGAATTTTCAAGAACTTTATTTATTGATTTTTTATTAACAAAAAACTTGCCGTTTTTTTCGTCAAAAATCAATTTTTTTTTCAAACGCACGCCAAATCCACAAAAATTGATACTTTTTAAAATCCGATCGACATTCTCTAGCTATAGCCCTCTAGATTAATGGTTTTTTTTTTTTGTTCTAGATTCAAAAGTGCACCAGTGGTGCTGCGTGCCGCGGAGCCCTGGAAGCAAAACATGTCCCGGGAAGATAGCTGTGGAACCGCCATTTTGTTTTTTTTTACTGTAAAAAAATTTTATAATAAAGTTTAATGTATGCCCGATAACACCATTAAAAGTTTTTTTTCAAATACCTTCAATTTCGGGAGCAAAAAATTAGTGAAAAAACCTTTTTTTTGGGCCGTTACAGTGGCCTTACCCCTTAAGGGACCATTCCAGTGTAAAACTTTTTGAAAATCGTTTTTTTCTGTATTTTTCGAAAATATGGACTTTCATAATCATGCTGTTAAATTTTGGTCACGAAATTTACATTATTCAAGTCACTAGAGCCTTTCGTAGAAAAAGAGGAAAGTGGTTTTCCAAAATAGTGGAAAATTTTTTAACGGAGACTTCAAGTTTTCCGTCTCAAATTTTGGAGAATCATTCTTCACGCCATTCCTTAACGTCGTACGGAAACGTTTCTTGTTTGTTTGAAAATTTCACATTTTTTTAACGAAAAAGTGTCTACAAAAAGGCCCAATTTGACACTTTATTTTTAAATGGCCACCGTTTTGTTAACTGCCATCGAAAAAAAATCCTCCGTACGCCTCTACGTTTTTTTATACTGATTAATAATCTGTTTAGTTTTTTTCTTTCCGACAATTTTTCGAGGAAGACTTCCCACCGTCGTGATTTTGCAGTGGCCAAAAAAATTAAATTAAAATATTTAAAAATATTTTTCTGTACAACATAAGTCATTTCAATAAATAAATTTAAAAATCGGGCTGATTATCGAATTTTATTTTAAACGAGAAAAAATCTTGGAAATCAGTACTTTTTAAGCCAGTGACACTATAATGGTCCCCCAATTGTTACTGATGTTCGTTATTGTTCGACGCTGTTACTGTTATTAATAATAATTAATAACGAGCATTAATAACATGAATATTATCAATAATAAATAATAACGAATATTAATAACATTGATATTATTAATAATAATTAATAACCAAAATGTATAACAATTCAAGTTCATTGTTGTTTCATGTTATTAATATTCGTCAATATTTCATGTTATTCATATTCGATATAATTCCCTACTTTTAATATTCATTATTATTAATGTTCTTCATTATCAATATTATCAATATTCATTGTTATTTCGAATGAATGTTCAACATTATTTCCCACGATTAACATTGACGTTCGTTATTATGTTATTTTACTGTCATTGAATATGATTTCCTATTATTCATGTTCGTTATTATTCCATATTATTATCAACGTTTTTCATTGTCAATACCATCAGCATTTATTTATTATTTCCTGTTATTAATATTCGGAATTATTCCACGGGATCAATATTCGTCAATACTTCGTTTTTTCAATATTCATTATTTTTTTCCCATTAATTATCGCAAATAAATGTTATTATTATTATAATCAATGGTAATCAACGAAAAATGTTCGTTGTTGTGTTCATAATACATTATGAACACATACATACATAATCCATTATTCATATCATCCATTATTCATAATACATTATGGGTGGCAGTCAGTCTGTTATCGTCAAGCTGAGCTGATTATTGTGAGTTATTTCTCTACGTGTCGCGTTGGTTTTATCTGCTGGATGCCTGTTTTACAATTGAGTGCACTCATCACATATATTTCATTTATTTTCCTCCTTATTATTACTAGTAATCTGGAACAATTTTTTATTTACCATTTATCAACATCATTATTATCAATATTATACTAACGTTAAGTAGAAAGGTTTATTATTTTTTATTAATAATTATTTATTATTTTTATCGTTAATAATGATTTTATATTGTTATTATCATTCATTTATTTATTTTTTATTATCATAATTTTTTTCATTATCGCCATGATATTATTATTCGAATTAGTTCGCATATTCGCAAAAATGCGAGTCAATGTGTCATCCAGTTGTATTGAATTATTATTATTATTATACAAGTCTCGGGACTCAGCCGGCACCCATGAGAATTTTACAGACGTATAGCTAAGAGAATTTTGTTACAAACTTCGTACAGATCGGTCTTACATTAGTCTTAACTAACTATATTATTATTATTATTAATTATATAAAATTTGAATTATTATTATTATTATTATTATACAAATGCAAAATATTATACCTGAACAGTTTTTCTAAAACGGGTGGCATTGCGTTCGCCATTTTCTGCGCTGACGTGCGTGTGAACGGCTTGCTCTTTTTAAGTTCCCAGCGATTAGGGGGTTGCGAATGCCGTCTTTTGCGCTCGTACTGCCTCGGATGATCTTTTGTACCCTTTCGAGGCATATTGCGCACAAATTTTCGATAAATTAGTTGAAAATAACGAAAAACAAAAAACACAGACGCTACGATGGTTTCGCTTTTAATGCCGAAGCCAGACTGAAATAACCGTTGCAAAATTGATAAAGGAGAAAGTAGGGACCCTATTTAAAGGTTTCTAAGCATAAAAGGCTCTGTATACCTGCATCAGACGCGCTGAGACCTGCAGGAACCCAGCTAGCCGGGCGCCCCGCTGAGACGGTCAGAGCGCGCTGACGGTGTCAACTTCAAACGCGTTTAAAATATCGTAAACGTTCGAAATCCGGGAAACGCTTCGACAGATTTATTTCTACTTACATGTGATTAAGAATCCGTAATAAAAAAAATTGATATTTTGAAAATTTCAAGGACAAAGTCTCCCTTACGCGTTTGCTCTGCGAAGACGAATAATCAGCAAAATAAAGTGTCTCCTTTGTGTATCGTGCTGTACGCGACGGTTGTTACGCTCGGGATCACGCGCTATAACGAGTATGCATAAAAACTGCACGTCTCGAGACGTACCGGTTCGTGTAACTAACTGCTACACGACTTGGCAAACGACTGACGCCAGCAATTGCCCCCCCCCCCCTGGCCCTGCCGCCGCCATTGTACAATTTTTTTTCTTTGGCGTCGTGGCTGCGCAGCAACTGCCGCGAGACAGGTTCGCCGGTTGCGGGGAATTCAATTTGAGACGTGCTGCAGAGTGGCGCCGCCTTCTGAGCGACCTTCGCGAAAAGCTTCGATGGGACAGCCTGTTGGTCGGTAAGGCAGGAATCTCTGTATGTACGCGCTCGATAGTGCAGTCTGGCTCAATCGTTTCCGCTATGCTGAAGAAAACACTCGGTCCAACCGTGAACGTCTCGCCGAGGCGTTGCGAGCAGAAATTATTATTTTTCCTCATTTTCGTACGTTTCTCGCGTGATTGCTCGCAAGTCAAGGGTCACTGGTACTCACTGCCTTACGTACAGATCTGAAAACTCCAGCGTTTTTGAGTGACGGGAGTGTCGCCGTTGGTGAGGCACAAATCTAGTTCCTTATCGATTCGCCAGGAGCGCCCTCGCGTAGGGGCATTTTAAACATAGATATACAGCAACAGATAACTTCCTCAAGCTGTGAATCGTGTTTCCGGTTTCCGTCGCCGTCTCGAAAGAAAGTAAACGGTCTATAGGCCTCCGAAGTAACTCTTGTGGCGCACCCTTGCGGCGAGTTTTGGCAAAACTTGGATTGGTTTTCGTCTGCTAGTGCAGTATGCCGGTCGCCATTTAAATCAGGTGTCCAATCGATGATGCTTGCTCAAGCCTAGCTCTTTCGTGTTTGTGCCGGTTTGACTTAACCGCCATGCGCCAATCCAAGTTTTGCCACCGGCAGCCGTTACGGGGCGCCACCACGAAAGTTACTTCGGAGGCCTATTTAATTCAGAAAATGCCCAAAGCGCAAATGGTTCCGAACTGTCAGAAAAGTTGGAAAAACAACAGTGGAAAGTTTTCAGTATTTAAAGTTCCGCAGGACGAAGAATTGCATCGAAATTGTCGAAAATTTCAGGGTCGGTTATCGACCTAATTACAGAGAAAACAATTATTACAATTGCGGATTTTTGTGAAGGAATTCCGAGACGACATACAAAAACCCAATTGTCGGTCGCTACAAAAGTCTATATAGTAGTAAGAATCCGTCAGGTTCTTGAACATAATCAGATTTACATACTTAACACTTGCAGTAATCCAATGCTCTCAGAAAAAATTACGCTTATTGACCTAATTTTTATGTAGTATCAAGTTTAATTTGAACTTCCGGTATTGCATTTATTACCACTTGCTACGATGAAGAGACGTGAACAGCAAGGAAACAGCTGACTGTAGTCCTAACTTCATCTCACTCGTTCGAATTACCACACATATTTCATTTTTAACCGACATATTTCGCCGACACAAATTTTCCACGCTTTTTACCAGTCGTGGCCTTTATATTTCCCGCACCCGACATAGTTTTGACAGATCGACGTTGAAAAGCATAGAGGTTAAACTCGCCTGGTTAACTGAAAAGAGACGGAAGTAGAACCAATGTTGCCAAATATCAAACCTAGAAATACTACGCGAATCGTTGAAATAACTATTTTTTCAATTTTCTAATTAAATGGGAACATTCATTGAACAGTTTGCACATGGAAAATTTTAGGTATCACAAATTATTTTTTGGCATATGTTAAAAATATAAATTGTACAAGTCTCAAGTATGATCAGTGGTATGAATAGTACGAAGCGATAGGATTACCTGAAACTATTATTCATTCCGGAAAATCATCACCACCCCTGGTGGAACTTTCTGGTCACATTTTGTAAGAATTGAACACATTTGTGCAGATTTTTTCCAAGATTTGAACGAAAATTGATAAATTTTGGAAAAAATGTGTAAGATGTTAATAAAAATTGCCCAGTTATGTAGTTAGATGATCAGGAATTGGAACCAAAAGTCATATTTCCTCAGTAAATGTTAAAACATATTTTTTAGAATTTTATATCAAATACTGAAGATTATGTTCGTCAGTTCTTGATATATTAAGAATTTTTTGTTAGTTTTCGATAAGTATAGTAGTAATGTAATGGCATCATAGGATATTTTATTACATTTTCTATATTTTTATTTCGCAAAACATACCTGATTTCATATATTTTGTCCTAAAAATTGGTATTTTCAAATAAATAAATGCATTTTTACTGGACAATAATTTCTTTATTATTTTTTCTTTACTTAAGTTACGTTGTTTTTTAAACGTGCAAATTCTACTATATTTACTCATCATATCAAAAACAATTTTGTTAAAAATCAACAATTCCGTAGCCGTGCTCGATGACGTTGAAATAGGTGCAATTCAAAATATTTGTCATGTAGTCACCGAAGAAAACGGTCCGATGACTGTGGTTTCCGTTAAGCGTTTCTACGCAATACGTAACTATTGTTTTCCAAATTTCACCAGTGACATACAGCACATAAAAGCATGCGATCTAAATGGGGAATTGAGCGCTTATAAACCAGAAAATTTTAAAAATACGTGCATTCTGAAGACAATTGAAGAAAAAAAATGCATAGCACTAATTCCAAAAGGCTGTAATGATGATTAGTTCTAAGTTATATATATGTTCTTTTGTATCATTGATTCATAATGAATATATGAAAAAAATACTCAAAAGAAAATGTCTTTCATTTGTAATTTTGCAAGCACCTACTAAATATTGAAACATTCCAATAAAAAGTGGAATTACTTAATAACAATAAAATAATAGTGATATGCTGGCGTTAGAACACAAAATACAAGATCACTTAGAAAAAATATATGTGATAATGCATAATCTTAAATTACTTACCAGAATATTGTATTTATTGTCAATTCATGTAATTACTGATTATTACAATAAATGTCAGTATCATAAAAAATTATAAATATATCTATCAAATTATCACACATTCTTATACTATTTATTCGATTTTATCAATAATAAGACGTTTCATGAAAGATAGCTATTCCCAAAATATATAGTAAAATGTAATATGTTCGATTATATTTAAGGTTGTTGCATTTCTTGGTGTTGTCTGCAAGATTACATTATATTATGTAATTTTGTTTTGCACAGAATTGATCCAAATATGACAATTTTTCATAAACATGTTTGAAATTTTTTAAATAATTATTGACACTTTTCATATTACTTCTGATAAAATAATACAGTATCTGTTCATTTATATAATTTATTTCTTGACCTATGGTAATCATTTTTGTTATAAATTGTCAATATTTTTTATCAAAAGTTGCAATAATCTCTACGAATTTATCATATTTGATATATTCTGCCAATTTTCATCAATTAAAAAAAAAAAGTTCCACCAGGGATTACGCAGCTGTTCAGC
This sequence comes from Ophion obscuratus, assembly GCA_964007375.1. Taxonomy (NCBI): domain Eukaryota; kingdom Metazoa; phylum Arthropoda; class Insecta; order Hymenoptera; family Ichneumonidae; genus Ophion; species Ophion obscuratus. The sequence continues at coordinate 33,454,840 of OZ023323.1, forward strand.
CCTGCTTTTGATTGGCTCGCCCCAAGGTCGCAGCGCTGCAGGTGGCGGAAGCGAGAACTACCACTTCGGCTCATCTGAGTAACTCCCCAGCCTACGAGTTTCCAGAACTGCATGCAAGACCGTGCTCGCACTCGATGACTGTGAGAAGGCGCTCTCGATGACCATACGCGCATACATATAATATGGAAAACGAGGGTTCCCGTTTTCATTCTCGCTTGCGTGCTCGTTGGACACATCGCGTTATTCGCGGTACCGTTATAATTCCCTCCCCTGTAACACGTATGCAGGGATAGTTGCCGTCCGAAATTTTGTTATTTTTCATTAGTTTTCTTTTTATAACAATGACTACGGTAACTTGCGTAGCACCGCCGAATATCGCGGTCATCAAGTACTGTAAGTAAAATTACGTCAATTTTAATATTAAACAATCCTATTATTATTATAGTTTTTACGATTATGTTATTTTACATCTCTTTTCAACGTTTTCTCGTACGCGAAAATGACCATTATTATTATCGATACATCGATGCAAGTTTCACCGTCGGTCTATCTTATCATTCGTCCATCGAGTAATTATTCAATGATCCAGGCCTCGCAATTTCCGTTTTTCTCCAACTCGGAAAATAAAATGTCGGAATTTTCCAACTTTACGCAATGGCAATTTTTTCGGTATGGAGACAAACGAACGATCTTAAAAATTTATTTTGACGGTGATATCTTTGCGCTGCGGTGTATTTTGAATTGCACGCGCATCATCCCGCGCGCCAACCTCCACGCAATTGTATACATAAATATACAAGGGCATTTCTTACGACACGATATTTGGAACGGCTGATTATTATCTTATTGTGCCTGTTGAATAATGACAATTCCTCGTTGACCCGCGTACTTGTTCTTTCATGTATAATAATGAAATCATTTTGCGCGTTCTCTATGGAACATTTCTAAGATATACGTGCTCCTATAGATTTGAAGAAAAATATATATACACAGGGTGTCCTGTTATAAATGGATAATCCTGCAACTGTCGATAAGACAGATCATGTCGTACTATAATGCTGTAATTTCAGTTTAGTAAAAGTCCCAGGGTTTCGACATAAAAATAATATGCTTTTGGTTTTTCGCATGCCATTTTTACAAATGATAACTTTTTTGACCCGGCTTTCTAACAAATACTCTTGGTTATTTGTTTTATCTGGAAGTCTTCTTGTTAACCTTAAATGTTAAAGAAACTTTATTAAAAAAAGGTCTTATGCAGAATTTCCATAAAAACCAATTCGAAATCTGACTTTGATAACCTACGGTGTAAAAAAATGTACTACGCGTATCGTGCCAATTACTTAAAAAAGTTGCTTAGTTATTGTCGATTAATATCATTTATAGAAATTGCATGCGAAAAAAACCAAAAGCAGATGATTTTTTTTTATAACAGGATTTAAAAAAAATAAGAGGTTTTAATTTAAAAAATAAGCAAGATTAACCATTCATAACAGGACACCCTGTATATACGTGCTCTACAGATTGGGAAAAATAATAAATAAAATACGTTCTCTATAGATTTGGAAAAAAAGAACTCGCGTTGCAATGTACCATTATTACACTTTTTCGAATCAATGAATTAAATTGTAAACAAGGTAATACGTTGTTTTATTTACCGTATATAGTATTTGTTTACCATCTTAATTTTTATTCGTTTATAGGATTATTTTAAATTTATTATTATTATTGCAATTGTTATAGATGATAATCGCAATAATAACTATTTTATTTTTCTTATTAAAATTTATTTTTCTTACTTACATGTTTTGCTTCACATGCTCAGCGATTCTCACATACTGGCACAGTTCTATCACCGGCCATGAAAATTGTTGATTTTCATGATTTTTTTTATCGAGAAAGATTTCTTCACCATTTTTTGAGACTTAGGGTATGTTTTATTACTACTTTTGGCTGTTACATATTTTTTTAAATTATTTATTTTAAATGGCGGCGTTATGTTGTCAGACGGCGTGACACGTAGCGTCGGCGGAATTAATCTGAAAAAAAAACCAACAAAGATTTTTTTCATTAACACTCACTCCCAGAATATGAACCAAGAAAAAGTGAAAAATGTTGAAAATCGATTAAATGGTACGCTTTGAAACCAAAAGATTGAATTTTTCGACAAAATGGCTACATTTTGCAATAAAAAATACGTTTTTTTTTTATTTTCAAAATTTAGGATGTTTTAGACAATGAGGTTAGAAAGATTTGTACCAAATTTCATCAGAATCGGTAGATTAGCTTTTTTTAGCTATACGTCACGCCAGTTTCGTAAGTGAATAAAACAGAAAAACATCATCTAACAGCCAAAGGAAGTAATAAAACATACCCTAAGTCTCAAAAACTGTGAATCAGTCTTTCGTCTTAAAAAAAGCGATGAAAATAAGCAAATTTTTTCCTGGCCTAAGAGTATCTCCCCCCTTAAGTTTTTCCCTGCACTGCGATTCGCCCATACCGTCAGATCATCTAGCACTTCTTTTTAAAATGCTTCTTTTCTTTTGTCGCATTCACATATGTGGACCAGGGTCTGTACTCTCGTCCGACACGCCGGACAGTTTGTATCTGCATACCTCTTGTTTCCTTCCCTCCCAATGTTCCCACATCTCATTCTTGCCCACGCCTCCTTTGTTTCTCCTTGAATTTCCTTACTCTCCCGATAATATTCCATTCCTAAGCTTCCCTCCGTGGCTTCATACCTGCTGCAGTACGTTGACTTCTATTTTTTCCTCCAGTCTTCCTGTATTTCCTGGTCAATTTTTATTTTACTGGCCCGCTCTATTGCCAGCTCTTCTCCTCGCGTATCGCCGTTTCTTATTTTTGCTATATTCGCTCATCCGCCGTTTTTTCCATGGCTAATTTAATTTCCTTTCCTCATTTCGTTGGATTTCCATTCATAATGTATCCAGCTTTCTCCCTCAGGCAAACCTTTGGCCATAGGTAGTTTCCCATCTTCATTACCTCACCTATATATTTCACGGTTCTCTCCCACATTTCTACACTATAGTATTTTATTATTGTTACTATTTGTTACCATTTGCTTTCTTTACTTTTTACTGCTATTGATGGTGTTATCATCATCTTCATTATTATTGTTCTTATTTTCATTATTATTACTCTTTAGGGGGTAAGAGAGACGAGGAGCTCATTTTACCGATCAACGATTCCATAAGTGCATCCTTGGACGTCAAACAGGTAAGAATTATATGCGATAAGCGTTCGCTAAATTTTCATGTACATTCCTGCCCCGGCAGATGTTGATGGTCGTTTTTCATTTCACTGTAGCTCTGCGCCAAGACTACTGTAATGGCCAGTCCAGACTTCGAGACTGATCGCATTTGGTTGAACGGCCGGTACGTCACATTCTGAAATAAAATTCGCGAGAGAGAGAGACAGAGTCAATTAGCAGCAATAAATTGGAATCTTTCTTTTTAGGGAGGAATCCATGAGCAATAAGAGATTGCAAAATTGCTTACGCGCAAGTGAGTAGAGTTCATACCCAGGCGGAGCATTGATACAGCAGTGATGAATCAACTGTTCGGGTTTGTTTCGGTTCACAGTTAAGAAGCGATCGGCACTGGGGCCGGAGAACCTCGACTGGAAGATTCACATATGCTCAAAGAACAACTTTCCAACTGCTGCCGGCCTGGCTTCGAGTGCTGCAGGCTACGCCTGTCTGAGCGTGGCGCTGGCCAAACTCTATGCAGTTGAGGTAGGCAGTGACGAGGGCGAACGTAGTGCGAATTGGAATTATTCTTGAAGTTCGTTTCTTGGAATTACCTTTGCAATAATATTCACTTTTTCGATTTGTTATTACCAAATGTATAAACGTACAAAAAATCGTTCGGTCATACGATAGAAAATGTTGCAAACTCTGTCCAACTTTGAAGCGAACGAATAGATTTTGAGAAACGTTTCGTAAAACATAGTTTCGACAAAAAGTGCAAAAGAAAAGATGGTAAATCGATCTGACCACAAAAATCGCTCATTCGCTAAATTCATCATAGTACAGTCGTGCTGTCGCTGAAAAAACCCGGAGTCGGAGAAAATTAGAAGAAGGCTAGTTTTTTGACAGGTGATTTTGTAGTTGCCGCGGGTGCTAAATCCAAGTTTGCCTAAAAATCGGGGTGTAGGGTTCTTTTTTAGGGGATGAAAGGAGATGGGGGTGGATTGATGCCAAACTACAACCCCTACGAGGTCGACGCCGTGAGACAAAATGTTCAGAAAAATCCGGGCTTCAGTTTTGTCCACAGCGCCGAAGTCGTGGAAGTTCATTTTGAGGGTGAAAAAGTAGGGTGAAATTTTGAAAAATCGGTTTTAATTCAATAACTCTTTAGAAAAAAATCGTACGTTTTTTGTTCAAACGGCAACATTGTAGCCATTGAAAAAACGCGTCGATCGAGTATTCGATCATCACTCTCCGATAATATCTTCACCCCCAAAAAATGGCTAAAAAACTTTAAAAAAAAATTGTTTATTGAATAACTCAAAAACAATCAGTTTTTCGAGTATGATTCAAATGTACGAAATGTAGAGAATAATTTTCTCCATATTTTCGTTGCTATGGACCACCCTTGAATTTTGATTTTCCAACCCCTCGCGGCGGTTGAACATTCAATATGAAATTTTGGGAAAACTATTGACGGCACGAATTCGCCGCCGTGGAAGAATTTGTAGCTTGAACCCTCAACTACATTTTTGTCCATAGCGCCAAACTCGTATCTCTTCAGTTTCGGTCAATAGTTTTCCCAGAATTTCATTTTGAATTTTCAACCCCTGAGAGGGGTTCGAAAAAGCAAAATTAAAGAGTTGCGCATAGGAACGAAAATATAGTGAAAATTATTCTCTACATTTCGTACATATGAACCGTCCCCGAAAAATCGATTGGTTTTGAGTTATTCAATAAACAATTTTTTTGTTAATTCTTCAACAATTCTTTTGGAGTTGAAGATATTATTGGAGAGGGTTGATCGAATACTTGATCGACGCGTGTTTTCAAGAGCTACAATGTTTCCATTTGAACAAAAATTGTATGAATTTGTCCTAAAGAGTTATCGAATGAAAACTGATTTTTCAAAATTTCACCCCACTTTTTCACCCCCAAAATGAACTTCCACGACTTCGGCGCTATGGACAAAAATAAAACCCGGATATTTCTGAACATTTTGTCTCCCGGCGCCGACCTCGTGGGGGTTGTAGTTTCGCATTAAATCACCCCCAACCCCTTAAAAAAAACCCTACCCCCCGATTTTTAGGCAAACTTGGTTTTGGCACCCGTGGCATCTACAGAATCACCTGTCAAAAAACTAGCCTTCTTCTAATTTTTTCCGATTCCAATATACAGCACGACTGTACTGTATCAGTATCAGCAACTTGGTCAATTTTACGAATTTTCACAAAGTCTCTATTGCAAATTAGAGTTAAGATCCTCGAGTACAAAAGTAACGATAAAAACAATCGTATTTTTTATAATTCAAGCTTACGCGCACTCGTTAAAATTTCAATTCTTTTCGAGAATTTAAAAAATTCTCCAATTCTTTTGTCTCCACATATAAGCGAAAAATGGTGAAAGATTGAAAGACAGGCATTGAAGATGTTCCCTCACATTCAGGGTGACGTGAGTTCGGCCGCGCGAGTCGGTTCGGGCTCGGCTTGCAGGAGTACGCAGGGTGGTTTCGTGAGATGGCGAATGGGCGAGCAGCCGAGCGGCGAGGACAGCCTCGCCGCGCAGATAGCGCCGGCCTCGCATTGGCCGGAGATGCGAGTGCTCATTCTCGTCCTGAACGAGGAGAGAAAAAAGACCGGAAGTTCGATCGCGATGCGAAGGACCCTCGAGACGTCCGAGTTTCTCAAGCATCGGGCGGAGAAAATTGTGCCGGCTCGCGTCGAGGAAATGGAGCGTGCCATTCTCGCTCGGGATTTCGGCAAGTTCGCCGAATTGACGATGAGGGACTCGAACTCCATGCACGCCTGTACGATCGACGCTTATCCTCCGTGTCACTACTTGAACGACGCTAGCCACCTCGTGATCGACCTCGTGCACGCGTACAACGCGGCTGTCGGCGAGACGCGATTAGCCTACACCAACGACGCCGGACCCAACACCGTTCTCTATCTCCTGGAACGGGATGTCCCCGAGGTGCTCGGAGTCCTTGATCATTTTGTTCCAAGGAGGAAATCGTCCGACGGGACGAGCGACAAGGCCGAGGCGTATCTTCGAGGCGAAGCTGCGGGAGTCGCGGTCCAAAGACCCAGCGCGGAGCTCGTGGCGCTGATGGACTTCCCGGTACAGCGGGAGGGACTCGTCGTGTACGTCATCGGTACCAGGGTGGGTGAGGGGCCGGAATTCCTCGACGGTCCTGAAGAACATCTGCTTGATGATCGTGGCTTGCCGATTAAATCTTAGAGAGTTGTTCCGTTCTAGTTATTATGTTGGACATTATTTATCAATTTTTGGCATTATATTAGGTTGGTAAGGAAGTCTTGCGAGGCAAACGACAACTTTTCTAAATAAACATAACATTGTGTTAAGATTTATTTATAATATAGTCTCTCTCTTCAGCTAAAAATCCTGTCCAACGCTATCGTAAACTTTGAATGCCAGTTGTCCAGAAATCCTTAGGTCTTGGATTGAAAAACTCTTCAAGGGTATTGTGAAGATCTGTTTGATTATCAAATTGTTTATCACGTACATAGTTTTTTAAAGTCCTACATAAATGATAAGCTGACAGGGCTAAATCCGGTGAGTATGGTGGACGTGGTGGACTCCCCATTCTAATTCTGATAGTTTTTGGTGTCATTAGGCCCCAAGACACTGGCCTACTATTCCTATACGATAAACGAAAACGCGTTTTGTCACGGCTTTTTAGTTCTTAAAATCGCTACTACTAGCGTTGGCTGTAATGTGACAGCTTTCGGCTCTAAATACTCCAATGAGCCGAACGATTCGATACTTTCGTGGCTTACGCCCCGTTAACGCACGGTTTACATACAGATCTGACAACGGCGGCAGTGGGGGTAGGCACGCTTAGCGGTTCTGTTTTTTATTCCGATTTCTGCCGCTTGGTGCGTGACGGCAAGGGGAAGCAGCGGTGCGACGAAGAGAGAAATAGCTCTTCTGTCCTTTTCCCTCGTGAACACAACGCATGCGCCGTTTGCCCTAACTTAATTTACCGTACCGTCGTGTAAACTGCATAATATACGAAACCAATAAAAAAAATGTGCTGATTAAAAAAAAGATGACTACTTTCATTTTAAAAAACTGAAAACTTTTTGAATACATTAATTCATACCAGCACATATTACGACCATTTACATCCTTTTTTCTCCAATGTCTCACAATACATCGTTCTTCGAAATGTTTTTCGCACACGTAGTGAGACTCTTTCACTCCCGGAATAGCATCGAGCCATTTTTTGTATCGTTCGACGTTTCTGGGCACGCGAAACACAGCATTTCTGCTTACAATTTTTGTACCCTATTTTACAATTGCGAACCGCGCAACCCTTAGCCATTTCGCATTTTTTTTTGCAAACACTACCAAAAAAATGCACACTTATGCGTAAAAACACGATAAAAAATGTATCACGGTAAATCGCGTAGAACTTTCTGGTATAGAGTCGCAAATAAAGGTTATTTCGACAATGGCGCCATGGAGCCTAGATACCAGGAGGTTCAGCGAGGCCTTTCAACTCGTCCCCAAAACGAGAACGAGAAAGGATGGCGCTGGGGTGCTCCGCAACCTATATGTATATAGATATACGCTAAACATAGGTGTGATCTAAGACAGATCACAGATGATGTACCTAACCCTCATTAGTGTTAAGGGATAACACCACTCTAGGACTTTGGAAAGACGTTTTCTTTCCTAAAAATACTTTGGTGTCATAAAAACAATATGCAATTGGTCCTGTAGCAAATTTTTTTATTTAAAGGTTCAATTATCGATTTGGCCGCAGCGCCTTGGACCGCGCGCTGAGTTGCTCGTACAACTTTAAACGCGTTTTTCTCGAAACCACTTTTTTCGATCTCGGAAGACGGATTACTCGACCACCTTTGCATGCATCGATTTTGATAGCACTTTTTCCGATCTCAGAAGACGGATTACTCGACCACCTTTGCATGCATCGATTTCGAGGTTGAAATTTTGATGGCAGCTTCACAATTATATTCTTTATGGGAGTACGTACCCGTTTTTTTAATTAAATGTAAACTTCTTTTTATAAACAATTTACTGCTTTTTTGGCAAAATATCGATTTATTTCCTTCAAAATGCGCTGTTTTTGCAAATCTGAAAGCAAATTTCTAGGTAGTCTCATAGCTAGAAATATGTAAATTATCATTTTTTTTGGTTTTTATTTCAGGTCTTATATTTTACGAGAAAACCGTTCTCCCGTGAAGCTATATGTAAAAAAAACACGTTTTTCTAGATGGGCTGTATCGCCGCCATTTTGAGTTTGAGATCGTTACTCGCTTTTGCGTTTTTTTTTTCCGAACCGTCATGAGGAAATTATGAATCGGCGGATATTTCGACGTTTGATGTCACGATCGGTCTGTCGTGAGGTTAGAAACTCATCCGATCACTTTCACCTCGTTGATCAATATATTACTATATATGTCGGTCGCGCTGCACCCCAGCGCCATCACTTCGGGACATTTTCGGGGACGCTTTTTTCAGCGCCTTTGCATTGCCGCTGAACCTCCTGGTATCTAGGCTCCATGAATGGCGCCACAAAAACATACGTAAACACCATGGAGCCTAGATACCAGGAGGTTCAGCGGCAATGCAAAGGCGCTAAAAAAAGCGTCCCCGAAAATGTCCCGAAGTGATGGCGCTGGGGTGCAGCGCGACCGACATATATAGTAATATATTGGTCAACGAGGTGAAAGTGATCGGATGAGTTTCTAACCTCACGACAGACCGATCGTGACATCAAACGTCGAAATATCCGCCGATTCATAATTTCCTCATGACGGTTCGGAAAAAAAAAACGCAAAAGCGAGAAACGATCTCAAACTCAAAATGGCGGCGATAGAGCCCATCTAGAAAAACGTGTTTTTTTACATATATCTTCACGGGAGAACGGTTTTTTCGTAAAATATAAGACCTGAAATAAAAACCAAAAAAAATGATAATTTATATATTTCTAGCTATGAGACTACCTAGAAATTTGCTTTCAGATTTGCAAAAACAGCGCATTTTGAAGGAAATAAATCGATTTTTTGCCAAAAAAGCAGTAAATTGTTTATAAAAAGAAGTTTACATTTAATAAAAAAAAACGGGTACGTACTCCCATAAAGAATATAATTGTGAAGCTGCCATCAAAATTTCAACCTCGAAATCGATGCATGCAAAGGTGGTCGAGTAATCCGTCTTCCGAGATCGAAAAAAGTGCTATCAAAATCGATGCATGCAAAGGTGGTCGAGTAATCCGTTTTCCGAGATCGAAAAAAGTGGTTTTGAGAAAAACGCGTTTAAAGTTGTACGAGCAACTCAGCGCGCGGTCCAAGGCGCTGCGGCCAAATCGATAATTGAACCTTTAAATAAAAAAATTTGCTACAGGACCAATTGCATATTGTTTTTATGACACCAAAGTATTTTTAGGAAAGAAAACGTCTTTCCAAAGTCCTAGAGTGGTGTTATTCCTTAACACTAATGAGGGTTAGGTAAATCATCTGTGATCTGTCTTAGATCACACCTATGTTTAGCGTATATCTATATAAATATAGGTTGCGGAGCACCCCAGCGCCATCATTTCTCGTTCTCGTTTTGGGGACGAGTTGAAAGGCCTCGCTGAACCTCCTGGTATCTAGGCTCCATGGTAAACACCTTCGGCCTATTCGCCGGTAAGAGGTAAGGGGGAAACTACTTCCCCTTGCTAGTAGCAACGCGTAGCGGTGTCTAGTGAATCGATAAGTGAAGCCGATAAGCGTGCCTACCCCTACCACGAAAATTTAGCTTCGTTGCAAGACCGTGCGTTACCGTTATTGCGACCCGACGTTATTTATTGTGCGCGAACGGAAAATCATTCCAAATATATGAATAGACTTTCATTCATGTAAAATGTTCGAAACACCGGCGCAACATACATATGCCTGTCACACGACTACTAGCGCCACAGTGCGGCAAGGACATTTTGCGAACAGCATTTATCTACCAGTGTCAGGGGGCTGGTGTTATTTTAGCTACTTGGAGCCGAGCGTTGTTGTGAAGAAGACGAACGTGTCGGCGTATACAACGTTTTTGTTTATTATTTTCAGACAGCTTATGTAATTGTCTAGAGTAGATCTGGGCATTTATTGCCGTACTAGCTGGAAGAAGCTCCAATTATGCTAGGAAAAATATTTAACCGAGCAGTTTAATGTCGCAAGACTTTACCAACTTAATACGTGTGTATCACGATCCAATAAATGTCATCTTTGATTCATCTTTGGCATCTCGCAAAGACGTCTTTCAACTACTACCTGCGTTTGGGTTTAAGACGGAATAACACCTCATCGCGGTCGGTATGGTAGAACAATTGTAGATACCCAAAAATGTAGATTGGCTTACGATAAGCCAATCTACGTTTTTCGTCTCAAATTCAGAAAATTTTAGGGGCAGATAGCTGTTCGTCTATCTATTTGACGTCGTTTGGCAAAGTTTCGACGGGATCTGAAGAGCCGTTTCAGAGATTTTTGGGTATCTGCAATTGTTCTACTATACCGACCGCGATGAGGTGTCATACCGTCTTAAAACGAAATACGTCACGAATAAACTCAAAAAGCGCGAAATTTTTTGGATAAATTGGAAGGTCTTCAGCATCTAGAATATTCCGAGACCGGGATCGAGCCTTCTGATTCGTCCATTGAGCGTGCTCTCGAGAACAACGGGAAGGAAAACTGCCACTTTTCGTCACTGGCGGCGCTAGCATAGCCTGTTGTACGGGTCTGAGCGTTTGTTTTTAACCAGACGGTCAAACGTATTTATTTAATTACCACTACTTTAATTGTTTATGGGTAGATAGGTGCTTTTTAAAAAGTGGTTCAGTGTTGTGCGTAGGATGTATGGCTGAAGGAACACGTTTTTTTCTCTAAGGATGACGCCTAGCGCAAACAGTAGGAAATAGCTTTGTCCTTTTTTTCATGTCGTCTTTGCTCCTCTGCTCCTGAGAATGGATTTCAATTCTTCGACTCTTAAGTGCGCATATTTATTTTGGGTACTCATTGCACGCAACAGAGAATGCAGAGATGTCCCTCTTCTCTGCACAATAACAAATAAACTCTGCAATAACCTCAATGTCTTTCACATACATATGGTACAAACAGCGACGCGGGTCGCTCTAAAAAGTCCGTTTTAAGGCCTTACTCCACAGTAACAGGTATAAAATCATGTGCGAATTTAATAAATTTTTTCGTATGAAAAAGTGATTCATTCATAACATTAATTACACATCTATTTAGTATGAATATCAAGCTGTTAGAAAATGTATATATTTTTTTCGATGTACAAAATGGCCGACTACTCGAAACTTCTCGAAACAGCTTTTCTTCCAATTGCCGTGACAAATAACTTCAACAATTTTCACTCGATTTACTTCAAATTAAAAAGTTATGTTCCTAATTGTATTTCGCAGAGAAGTACGTACGGAATTTCTGATTAATCGAAAACTTTTCATTTAATGAGCAGTTATAATGAAATTTTTCACTGAAAATTCATTTTCTAAGTTCATATACCTACAACTTTTGAATAAAACAATATTTTTTAAATTCCGTACGTACTTCTTTAGGTATTCTAATGTAGATCGACGAGAATTTTTGTTTTTTGTTCTAGGTAAAAAATTGTGGATGCTAAATTTCACGCCGCGGAGCGTCTAAAAAAAAGAACAAAAGACAATATTAGTAGTCGGCCATTTTGTACATCGAAAAAAATATATATATTTGTTCTAACAGCTTGATATTCATAGTAAATAGATGTGTAATGAATTTTATGAGTGAATTACTTTTTCATGCGAAAAAAAATTGTTAAATTCGCACATGATTTTACACCCGTTACTGTGGCCTGAGGCCTTAATAACGGAAGCAAAAGAAAATTTCGAATTAACGAAAAATTAATTTTTTAAATGTTAAAATATTATATTTTCATAAAATATGTATAATCATTCACTTTCGGAGACGTAACGTAAGTTTGAAATGATTGGGACGTGCTATGGTGGCGCCATCTGACCCGAGCTTTGCGTTGCCTTTCACATATCTTCGGAAAATTTTGCATGTTATGTTGAGGCCCGTTCTCCTCGTACAGCGAAATACATTTCGGAGGGAAAACATCTCGCGACTGTTGGAAAACATTTTTTTATCGCCAAACGCGGGCGACGAAATATACAAACTTGACGCACGTTCACGGATCGCGAAGACGCGAAAATTCGAAGCGTCGCGATTGTTGCTATACGTCGAACACTCGTTCAGGATCGGGAAATATATTTTCAGGATCTCACTAATGTCAGTAAAAAAAATAATGTTAATACCTAATTTTGTTCGAAAGAGCAATGCATGTTATTTCTATTTTTTAATATTTTCCAATACATCGTGGCATATATATAAGAAAATAATATTTATATTGTTAACTATATATATATATATATTCTCGAATTATAAATGCATATTCTTCGAGCGCCAATTTTGTGTTGCATCGTTTTATATTTCTCCAATAAAATGATGCAACCATGCGCGATTAAAACGTGCTATTCATCCTGCGATTGCCGAAATTTATTAGCATTTTCTAGCCGAGTTACATAAATATACGGCGTATCTGCAACACGCTCGTAAAGTTATCGTCGCACGGCAGGAGGCAAAGCGCTCTGTAGATTCGAATTGTCGAGCTGTCGTCCGCGATATTATTTTATTCCGAAATTTCGTCGAGCAACGAAAAAGTAAATATCAACGTTCGTTCTCGTATCGTGAATTATAGGTTATCAATTTTTTTTTCATTTTAAGATCATGTCCGGTTTTTATAAAAAAAAGTATTTTTTTTTACAATTAACAAACATATAGCACCTTGAAATTTTTATTTTCTTCGACTAGGCGAAAATGCGTGGAACGTATCCGAAGTTACCCGAGCACGTTGTGACGTTACAAAGTTAAAGTCTGTATACAAACTACTCGTGTAGTACGAGTATTGGGTCGTTTATAAGCAAAAGGGGTCGATTATTTTTTCTCGAAATGCGCTCTCAAAAATTAAAAAAAAAAACAGAATGGCCAAGGGGTTTCCTTCTTTAATAGTTTTAAAGATAATTATTCTTGGTGTTTGGTACTACCAAAATTCAAATCGTAGGCGCTGACGCGAAATGCAACGCATTTGGCGCTCGCGCTTGTGGCGTCACGATGTCATGGCCGGTATATGAACTACGCGTGTAGACGAAAATTCTGTGATAAGGCTAAAGATAAAAAAATGACAGTGATAAAGACGTACAAGACTTGTTTCGTTTCTCCTTGGATTCAACTTCTTAAACGTTTTTTAAATGTTTTCGTATAGTGTATCTCGTAGTCTCACCAAATGTCAAATTTATTTACACTCGCGTAAGCCATATATATACATTAGGGTGTGCGGAAAAAAATCGATACTTTTTTTTTCGGTTGCATCCACCAAAAAAAGGTGAATTAAGGTAAAAAAAAGAAGAATCCTCGAAGGAGAGCTCAAAAAAAAATTATTTCGAACGGCGCATTGCATTTGAATACTTTCCATAAGAATAACACAGGAAAATATTGGCACTTCTGAACATCGTAGACTAAAACTCTTCAGAAAAAATCTCACAAAAATGTCATTAAGATATTCTGATAGAGAATTGAATTCCCTACAAAAAAAGTTCCTACGAACAATTAGCTTAGAACAACCGTTCAAGTGGTATCGCTGTCTGAAATTAAATTTTTTATTTAAGCGACGTGCGCGCCATGGCACACGCTGCGAGTGATTTTGCACTCGTAGTGCAAAATCACAAGCTTCACACTAAGGCCACGAACGGGAAACCGCTACATTTTCCCCTCATTTTGGCCTCGAATCAAGATCTGTCACTGCTACAAAATTTCATTGGTTATTGCAAAGTGAATCCTGTAGTAGGGGAGGCTGCCTCGAAAAAATTAGCTAGTCACTTGTGGTACTTTAACGAGAAAATTGTTGCTTTGTCGTTTTTTGACAATGGTGTGGCGATAAGTGTGAAGGCAAAAATGGTTCAAGCTCTGCAATCTCGAGAAAAATCTAAAAATCCTTCCGAGTGAGTAATTGTTAAAAAAAATGATTGGGAAATGGTGCTGAAAAAAGACATAAGCGATTTCGTCACTCAAGAATCCTTATTTCTTTTCCAGCAATTCAATTTACCTCATGATTTTTTGAGAGTAAATATTGAATTATGGCCGGAAAATGCCATTTATTTAAGTTGCTTAGATTTTTTTAACCCAAAAGTCGTTAATAACGTAGCCGAACGTCGTGTCACTTTGATAGAAGCATATAACGGTTTATTAACAAAAAACGAAGAGCAGCTACAATATTTATTGCGCGTAGTGCAAAATCATCGACAGAAATACCCTAATTGCAACAAACAGACTCTTAAGAAAAGGAATGATGATTATCAAGCATTATAATGTAAAAACAAATTATTTTATCTTATTAAACTAAATTAATTAAAACACGATCAATGATGGACGTCGTTTCTTTTATATTTCTTGTTGTACTTGATTCTTTTTTGTATCAGAGAAATATTTTGAGAACGATTCCATGCAAATTGTATGTTAGAGCAGAACATTCTCTGCAAAAAAACCCCAAAAAGTTTTTTCGTAAAGCGAAAAATTCGATTTTTACAGCCTTTCGAATTATTTTTTTTCTATTAATTCAATTTCAGACAGTGATTCCACTTGAACGGTTGTTCTGAGCTAATTTTTCGTGAAAACTTCTTTGCTGGAAATTCGTTTCTCCATGAGAATATGTTAATGACATCTTTGTGTGATTTTTTCCTGACGAGTTGCACTACCACATTCAGAAATCCCAATATTTTCCTGGGTTATTCTTATGGAAAATATTCAAATGCAATGCGCCATTCGAAATAATTTTTTTGTGAGCTCTCCTTCGAGGATTCTTCATTTTTTACCTTAATTCACCTTTTTTTGGTGGATGCAAACGAAAAAAAAAGTATCGATTTTTTTCCGCACACCCTAATATACATACAGGGTGTCCGTCTTATCTCTGCCACCGAAAGTAACTCGGTAACTATCGACGTCACAAAAAAACGTTTTAGACAAAAGTTGTACGGTGTGAAGGGGGCCATCAAATGCGACCAATTTTTTTTATTTCGGTGGAGGCGCTGATGCACAGTGAAGGTAACCTCCACTTTTTAAAATGAAATGGTACATTTTTTCAACCATCTTGTGGAGCACCTCAAGCCGCATAAGAAACATTAGGGGGTCAGTCGTTCAAGGTCAGTGTGGATGATACAAATCTAATAGGTGACCTTGAGTGACCGTAGACGTCTTTGAGCCTCTAATGTTTTTTATACGGCTTGAGGTGCTCCACAAGATGGTTGAAGAAAATGTACCATGCCATTTAAAAAAAGTGGAGGTTACTTTCACTGTGCGTCATCGCCTCCACCGAAATAATAAAAAAATTGGTCGCATTTGATGGCCCCGTTCACACCGTACAACTTTTGTCTGGAACATTGTTTTGTGACGTCGATAATTACCCAGTTATTTTGGGGTGGCAGAGATAAGAGGGAGATCCTGTATATAAAAGGCAAAGTCCTGACTGACTGACTCATCATCGCTCAGCCCAAACCGCTAAAGGTAGAAAAGTGAAATTTGGAGAGGGTCTTGATTTTGGAGGCATCGTTCGAGAAGTGATTTCTCGAAATTCAACCTCTAAGGGGGTGAAAGGGGTTGTTAAAGTTTGTATGGAACATTTTATTCTATTGGGCCAATTGACTTGAAACTCGGTATAAATAATCTTTGAGGAAAATAGTTGAACACGTGTTCGAGCATTTTTCGAAACAACCCCATTTAAGGGATGAAAAAGGTGTTGAAGTTTGTATGGAAACAAAATATTCCATGGGTCGATTGACTTCAAACTTGGTACAAATAGCCTAGGAAGAAAATAATTGAAAGCGTGCTCGAACATTTTTCAATACAACCGCGATTTAGGGGTAAAAAGGCGTGTTAAATTCTCTATGAAAGTAAATTATTCCACGGGTCGATTGACATGGAACTTGGCATACATCCATCTATCTATCTATATATATTAGGGTGGTTCTTAATTCGGTGATGTTGTAAATTCTCTGGTATTGTTCCTCAAAAGTAATCAGCATAGATAGAAAAAAACTTGGCCGCAAGCGGAAGTTTGTCCAATCATTCTAACCCACCCCACCGAGCTGTCGAATTTTTATACGAAAAAATTATTTTTATCCAGCACGTTTTTGCAATAGATTGCAGCGTGCATGTAACTTTTTGATTTTTTTTATGCATTCTGGCAAAGTTTCTACCGGTATACCGGCTTTATCCCAAAACACAAACACTTATTTGGCAGTTATTGTCGCACTTTCATGTATCATTAATTTTAGAATCCGAGTATTATAAAAAAATTCTTTTAACACCCACAATTTTGAAGCCAATTTGCTTCCAATTATTTGTGAATCAGCATCACCAATTAAAAATATATTTTTACGTAAATTACGGTCATGGAACGTCATCGCTATTTTTTATACTTAAGTCGTCGAGCACATGTGTCCAGCGCTGTATCGAGACATGTGCCTTACGTGGAAATAGTAGACATACATTTATTTCGAGGTTAACGAGAATTGCGGCAAGCATGGGAAGCAACTCATCCGACGAAAGGATACTTGTCGGTAAGGCAGGATGGCTTTAATTGATCATAATTCATGATAAAATTGATAAAATTGAAAATTTTAATATTGTTTACATATTGTTATTGAGTGCACTACGTATCTCTTAATATTTTTAATTGCATACGAAAAATAAATTACAGTTTTTCGACGTCAAACTCCTGTTTTGACCATAATGATCGATTTTTGGAATAAATGATGACAGTTTTTTGCTAATTACGTGATAAATGTTGAATCCACGAAAATTTTGCAAGTTACCTTTTTTTGTAGAGCATTAAATTTCCTACAAAAACGTTATATAAAATTTTTTTATCGTGTATAGTTTTGAAATAATAAATAATAAACAATTTTCTTAATAAAATGTTGAGTGCATGCATTTTCTCATATAAAAATTCGACAGCTCGGTGGGGTGGGTTAGAATTATTGGACAAATTTCCGCTTGCGGCCAATTTTTTTTCTTTATGTATTGATTACTTTTGAGGAACAATACCAAAGACTTTCCAACATCACCAAATAAAGAACTACCCTAATATATCTATATACATTTATAGTGACATAGACAATTTTCTCCCAAACGAAGCGAGACACGAAAAAATATTGAATGCATTATTAAATTAAAAAGTAAACCTTTTCTGAAGGTTTTCTAGGTCACTATAAATGCCTCACCCTGTATACACACACACACACACACACACACGCGCGCGCGTGTGTGTGTCTACAGAGCGCTTTGCCTCCTGCCGTGCGACGATAACTTTACGAGCGTGTTGCAGATACGCCGTATATTTATATAACTCGGCTAGAAAATGCTAATCAATTTCAGCAATCGCAGGATGAATAGCACGTTCTAATCGCGCATGGTTGCATCATTTTCACCCAAACGAAGCAAGATACGAAAAAGTGTTGAATGCATTATTAAATTAAAAAGTAAACCTTTTCTGAAGGTTTTCTAGGTCACTATAAATGCCTCACCCTGTATACACACACACACACGCGCGCGCGCGCGCATGTGTGTGTGTGTGTGTGTGTGTATAAGGGAAAGTCCTGACTGACTCATCAGGGGGCATCCATTAATTGCGTGAGGTGATTTTGGCGATTTTTTGACCCCCCTCTCCCCCTGGTGAGATGTCGTGAGATTTTGCTCGACCCCCTCCCCCCTCCCCTAATCTCACGTGAGATTTTTCAAAATGCATACGTTCACGGAAAATAAATTGTAGTAGAAGTAACTGCGGTTGTAGTACAAGTTACTCCACAATGTAAAGTAGTAGGGTGACCCCCCCCCCCCCCCCTACGTGATAAAAAATACGGGATCACTAAAATTACTAGAATTACTAAAATTACGTGATATTTGCCGAAGCCCCCCACTCCCCCGCGTGAGATTGGGTGAGATTTCGCTCGACCCCCTCTCCCCCCTAAATGCCTCACGTAATTAATGGACGCCCCCTCATCGCTCAGCCTAAACCGCTAAATGCAGAAACGTGGGGTTTGGAATGCATGTTGATTTCATTACGCAAACACTATTTGAAAAGGTTTTTTTTTCGATACTTAACGCTTAAGGGGAGAAAAAGAGTGGCGAAGTTAGTATGGAATTTTTTTTAAATCTGGTTGGATTTATTTGAAATTTGGTGTTCGCGCTTTTTGACACAATTAATGAAACGCGTATTTCAGCGTTTTTAGAAATTCAACCCCTAAAGGGAGAAAAGAGGTAGCGAAATTTGTATGGAAAATTAAAAATATCTAGTCAGAATATTCACTTGAAACTTAGTAATAATGCTCTTCAACACAACTAATAAAAGATGTGTTTTAGCGTTTTTCGAAATTCAACCCCCAAACGGAAGGGAGTGACAAAGTTTGTAGGGAAAATAAAAAAGAACAGGTAAAATTTACTTGAAACTTTGTATAACTGCTCATAGATACAATCAATGAAATTTCAGCATTTTTTGGAAATTCAATCCTTAAGGAGAAAAGGGGGTAGCAAAGTTTGGTAAAAGAAATATCTGGTCAGATTTACTCGAAACTTACAAGGAACATCCCTCAGGTGTCGTCCTTCGATTTTGTTGAAACGTATATATGTTATGAAGCATAGAAAACTAAGCAACGAGTATTTTTTTATCGGCAAAAAAACGGTCTGAAGGGGTGAAACCAGCCCTCGAAGGAAGGCCTGTTAAGGGCTAATAGTGCAGTTTCACCTACAAGCAGTCGACCGATTGCAATGAAACAAAACCGAAAATTCTTCTCATTCGAAGCGATGAAAAGTCCACTAGAGAGCTATTGAAAAAAAAATACTCAAGGGGTGAATCTCCCTTATTCGAGGGCTATAACATTATGACGTCGCGGCGGGCTCGGGCAACTTCGGATACGTTTGGCGAGTTGTCGTCTAGCCGAATAAAATCAAAGTTTCAAGGTGCTATATCGTTGTTAATTCTTTGGAAAAAAATACTTTCGTTATGAAAACCACACATGATCGATAAAAACATTGAATTAAAAAAATCTACTAACTATTTAATAACCTAATGAAGAAATTTCAAAAATCTACTAACTATTTAATAACCTAATTGCGAGTGATATAAGTAGAGGCGTTTGACCGCGGCGATGATGTCGAAATCACGGGCGTTGGATTTCGTGAAGAAGATAACTCAGCGCACGCTAAAGCGGAACACTTATGAACAGTGCTTGAGGAACGTAAGTGTGTCGAATGAGCTTTGAGCGTAAAGGTAGGTTTACACTACGACACTTTGGTGTATACACTCAATGTATACATCGAGTGTCTGTGTGTGAACACCACTGTCTGATCTCGGGACATTTATTGCGAAATCTCGGTAGGTGTCGCGTCGAGCGCCGTGTGAACAGGTTGTGTCGGAGTGTCTGCGGCAGTGTCCAAGTTTTCGAACCGGCGCGAAATTATCCAGACACTCGCGACCCGCGTTAAATCAAAATGGCCATTACGTGGAGAAGGAGAGCATTAAAAATTTGATATTTTTTGTGGAAGGACTGCCTGAACTTTGGCAAATATGTTGTGCTGATTATAAAAAATAGAGTAAAAAACAGGCAGCACTTCAATGCTTGGCGGAACAGTTTGGCACAATATCGGCTAAAGTTGGCAGAAAAATTCATAATTTAAGAACACAGCTTAAGGGGCTATACCAGTGTGAACGCTGGAAATTTGGGTGATTTTCAGGACTTTTTGGACGAAAAGTACTCAATTCAATCTTTTGGAAAATTAAAAATATATTTGACCTATATTAAATAATTTTTTCATAGGTAAATATTGAGATCCAAGCGACTAATGCGCTGCCTTCGCAGGCGCAAAAAAAGTTCCTCCACTGCTGACATGATTCCGGCTGATTGAGTAGCTGAAACCGAAAATGGAAAAAAATGTCGTTAAACTAGAAGGTATTTCCTGTACAATGACGTAGGATTTTTGAAAAATATCAAAATCTAACAAAATAGCGTAGTTATGAAAAAAGTCTCGTTTCTTGCCTATAAAATGGTCGTTTTTTTCAATGCCAAATCGTCTATTTTTATCCAATCAAAAATATCCTACGTCATTGTAGAGTAAATATATTCAAGAGTACTCAGTTCAAATTTCAAGTCAATCGGATCTATTTGAGTTACACTGTCAGCATATTTGAAAAATCTCATTTTGAGAAAAATGCGTCTAGAGATTTAACTATCGATTTTTGCAAGATAAAATGATATTGACATATATCATTTAAATGATAATGATATTCTTGAAAGAATAAACTGTCGAAAAAGGCAAAAAAAATCAATCTTTTTAAAGTGTCGCACTGGTATAGTCCCTTAATAAGAGCGCACGAAATTACGGCTGCCGCCGCACGGCGTTTCTCCATGGCGTCCGAGCGGGTACTGCAGCTGTGTCAGTAGTTTTGTGTGTGAACACCTGAGACACTTGTGTAGCGACATCACAGTACAGACACTTTCTGGGACACCGAAACCGTCTTATGTGTGAACAGAACGGACATTAGTGTCAGACACTTGTGTCGCAATAAGTGTCGTAGTCTATGC
This sequence comes from Ophion obscuratus, assembly GCA_964007375.1. Taxonomy (NCBI): domain Eukaryota; kingdom Metazoa; phylum Arthropoda; class Insecta; order Hymenoptera; family Ichneumonidae; genus Ophion; species Ophion obscuratus. Next base: position 33,475,758 of record OZ023323.1, read on the forward strand.
AGACCTTTACGATAATCACGCGACCTTGAAAAATATCTCCCGAACATCTTTCAAACGACATCTCGTTTAATGTTGTCGTAAAGTTATCTTTTTTATGATATCTTTTGGTAGTGAAAACGGATGTCTTAAAGGCATCACAAGCTGTTATCCAATTGGTGACTATTTTCAGGAATCAAAAAGTTATCTGTCTGCTGTTATCTATTGTATCTTATTAAACGTTGTCCGAAGGATATCCTAAAGAATAATCACGTAAGATGTCTTTTTCATATCTGTCGGACATCGGTAATGTGCTGTCTTTTTGACGTATTTGGAATTGGCGGGAGATAGCGAAAAGGCATCCGAATGTTGTCCGAACGATGACACTTAACGGATGACTATCATAATGTTATGTTGTTTTTTATATTGGCCCGCTTGCTGGGGTGAAAAGTGTGAAAAAATAATAAATAAAAACGAGAAAGTGTTTAAACAAATACACGCGAGTATATGTACCTCGGTGAGTAGATATATCTATATTTAAGGGAGACTTTTTCCCGGATTGAGCAGCGGGAGATGTTAGCGGCTCAACATGAGCAGCTAGAAGAAGAGGAGGGATGCCTCTATGGACTAGGCATTGCCGATTAGCGGTAATTATAAACACATTACAAAACTTTAAACGCGTTTTTCTCGAAAACACGTTTTTAAAAATGGCTGACATTCTCCTGACCGCTGTAATTAACAACTCGACCTGAAATTTGGTGAGCATACTCAGAAAATATGTCTTCACGGAATGACGGATTGTTTTTTCGATAGATACATTTTTGCATTTATTATTTATCTTTTTATGCGAAAACAACGCGAAAATTCGATTTTTTTTAAATTGCCGCCATTTTCCAAAATTTGTACAAAATAAAAAACTCATCCGTCATTCCATGACCAAAGGGTCACAGATTGATAATATGCTTTGAATTTGTGTTTCAGATCAACAAAGAGGGGGCAGTGATGTCAGCCGTTTACCTCCCGCGATTTGAGGACCTGTTTTCGCGGAGCTGCAACGGCCGCCATTTTGGTTTTTTTTTTTTCAAAAAAAAATTTTTTAACCTTCTGTATGTCATGAATAAAAGCAAGAAAAAAACCGCACTCAAAAAGCTTTACTCGTTTCCTTTAAAAAAAATAAAATGTAAACACCTGAAATATGGCACTCCAAGGACAAAGTCTTGCTTTTTAGGTTATGCAGAGAATTATCTACAGCGCAGGCAGTTTGCTTCGAGGAGACGCGAAAATTTGAGTAAGTACACTATCGGTACGTATATACTAGATGTACGAATAAATATCTTATTGTTTCAATATTTTGTAAAGTTATTCGCTGTAAAGACGTCATCGCACGTTTAATAGAATTCTATTAATAATAATTGTTCATTTTCTTTTTCAGATATCGTACGAAGCACATTCCGTGACGCGACTAAAGGATATCGAAAATCGCATCGCGGACTGGCTTCGCCGTGGGGGCGATCGGTTGAAGGCTAGGCAACTGGTGGCTGACAAAAGCTGCCCCCCTAACGACAATGAAAAACAATGAATATAGAATAGAATAGAATAGATTTATTCCACATGTCTTGCCGTTGCACTGATATTTCCCACTTAGAATATTCGTTACAAACAACGAATGTATTGTTTAGAAATATTAAATTACATTTTATTTTTCATTATCAGCTAACATTTAATTCCCGATCCTCTTTAAGGGGCCAGTCCACTTTGAAAATTTCAAAAAATCGAAAGCAAGCAAGACTTTAAAGAATCGACGATGATGAGCAATCAGAAGGGATTTTTTACGGTGCAGGAATGGCCGATTGGGTTTAGGTAAGAGATTTTCATAGTATAAACTTCAAACGCGTTTTTCTCGAAACGTTCTCAAAATCTAGCTCCATCGTATCTCTAAAACCAATAAACCGATTCTTTTGAAATTTGAACCATTTATTGTGAACATGATTCGCAACAAGATGACCCTCGATCGTTCTAAAATTTTGATTCTTAATATTTTTTTTGCGGAAAACTGCGAAGAAAAACGCTTTTTTTGTTATTCATCTGCCATTTTTTTATTTTTTGATAAAACTTTATATCAGAGGGTAATTTTGTAGCTGGTGTCATACTGAATCTAATGGACTTTGATTTTTTTTGTTTCAGACAAGCCGTTGCCGAGTTGTGATGGAGCTATCTAGCCCACCTATTTTTGAGGCGTTACGTTCAACTATAGTTTTTGTACTTAAAAGTGAATAAAAATGAATCAAATTTTTTTTGAATGTATTTCAAGACTATTTATCAAGCCCGATAACTTTTATTTTCATATCTTTTATAAAATCCTCCAAAAAAATCGCGAAGATAGACATCTTTTCGTGGCTCCAAAGTGGACGGGCCCCTTAAACCCGTCATAGTAATATCTTATCTATCTCCGTCTCAAAATCGACTTACTAATATTCTAGAATATTTAATATAGCCCAATATTACCTATTTTTGGTTATCAACGATGTTTACCATGTAATAACTAAAAATAGGTAATATTGGGCTATATTAAATACCCTAGACTATTAGTAAGTTGATTTCGATAAATAAATTGATATGTATTGGGAGTACAACTTTGCAGTGACCGTTTTTTTCAAAAGTTTAAGGCTTTATTATAAAAAAGTGGCTACATATTTTTTAATCAAAGTACTGCCCGTCGCTAGCTACGACCTCGGCCCATCTTTCAGGTAGCATTCGAATCCCGCCTCGATAAAAGTCTTGGTCCTTGGAGGCAATCCAGGAATCGACCCAATTTTTGACTTCTTCGTAAGTACCGAAGTGCTGGTCAGCCAAATCGTGTGCCATTGACCGGAACAAGTGATAGTCGGAAGGGGCAATGTCTGGAGAGTACGGCGGGTGGGATAAAACCTTCCATTTCAGCGTTTCCAAGTACTTTTTCACGACATTTGCAACATGGGGTCGGGCATTGTCATGCTGCAGTATCACCTTGTCATGTCTTTCGTTGAATTGTGGCCGTTTCTCTTTGAGTGCCTTACTCAAGCGCATCAACTGACGTCGGTAGAGTTCTCCTGTGATGGTTTCGGATGGTTTGAGCAGCTCATAGTACACAACGCCCAGCTGGTCCCACCAGATACACAGCATCACTTTGGATCCGTGAATATTCGGTTTGGGCATCGATGACGGAATATGACCAGGCAGTCCTCATGATTTTCGGCGTTTAGGATTATCGTAGTAAACCCACTTTTCATCTCCAGTCACAATCCGGTGCAAAAATCCCTTCCTTTGTTGTCTTTGGAGCAGTTCCCGCAAATGCTGAGAATTCGGCTCGTAGGTTGCCATGTTTGAGTGCCAATAACTTTATAATGCATACACGTATCCGTTAGCTTTTTTAAATTGTTTACATTGGCAGAACCTCTAGTTTAAAATGCCACTTTTTTTTATTGAGCTAGGGCCACTACTTCGGCCGTAGTGGCTCTCTAAGTAAAACGGTCACTGCAAAGTTGTACTCCTAATATATATGTATTACCAATAAATAGATATCCACTCGATAGGACTTTTTGATGCCGTTTGGATAGCGTTTTGTCAACTTTATGGATGCCTTTTGTACACCTTTTAGATGCCTATGGCATCTTGGCATTCGCATGCCTTTAAGAGGATATCTTTCGGATATGTCGATTTGATAACTTCACGCTAACGTACCGGCGACGGATAAAAGTTAAAGTCTGGTTGTCAATTTGTGAACCATTAAAAGTTACCGTATAATTGGATACAAATGAGTTATCCGCGAAGCAGTCATTAGTGATACTATTTGTAATCCAAACCTGCATCTTTTAGACAACCATAAAGTTATCCATATTCATTTTGGGATATCTTTCGGATACCATATAGATAACATTTTGCTACTTCCCCGGCAGTTTACATTACCACTGGATAACGGTTAGATTTTTCAGATAGTTGGAATTGGACAAAATTCTGCCGATTTTCTAACCGTGTTTCTGACCACTACCTCTCATTTGCTCAAGTTAGAAAGATGGTTGGAAAATTGGTTTGCAATTCGAAATACAACTTCGCCGAAAAGCAACCACTTGTAACCGAATATGTAACCGTATTTATAACCACTATCTGTGATGTGCTCAAGTTCGAAAGATGGTTAGAAATATGGTTGGAAATTTGAAATATAACCCTGCCGAAAAGCAACTACTCGTAACCAAAATTATAACCGTATTTATAACCACTATTCGTGATTCGCTCAAGTCAGTAAGCGAATAGTGGTTGTAAATACGGTTACAAATTTGGTTACGAGTGGTGCTTTTCGGCAGGGTTGTATTTCAAATTTCCAACCACATTTTTAACCATCTTTTTAAATTGAGCAAATCACGGATAGTGGTTATAAATACGGTTATAAATTTGGTTACAATTGGTTGCTTTTCGGCAGGGTTGTAATTCGAATTTCAAACCAACTTTCTAACCATCATTCTAACTTGAGCAAATCACGGGTAGTGGTCAAAAACACGGTTAGAAAATCGGCAGAATTTTGTCCGAATACAACGGTTAGTTTTTTGGTTATAAAACCGGCATGAATGAACGGTTAGGCAAACTGCCAGAGTTGGGGCAGTTCGAGAAATCATCGTGACGAGGTCCTTCGAATATTCGCGCTGTCACAACTTGCCAACGAGCGTCAAGATTTTATTTTTCTTCGTCCACGTGTCGCGATAATACATTTTTTCAAACAGTCGTGAGAATTTCATCCTTCCGAAATTCATTACGAACCGCGCGGTGAACTGAGGTCATAACCCTTCGATTCCGAAAAAAAAACATTTACAGGTTGAATTCGTCTCGGCGGGCAACGGTAACTGCGTGGCTGAGTTTACCGTCAGCGAGGAGCACTTGAACTCCGGCGGGACTCTGCACGGGAGTTTCGCTTCCACTATGATCGAATGTTTATCCTCCTTGGCCCTGATGACGACCAGCCGCAAAGTTGAGAGCGTCTCTGTCGACTTGCACGTCAGGTGAGTCGAGTTGTCGCCTCGTCACTCCAAAATTCTCCATCACGACGAAATAAATCAAAGACGGAGCGTATCAAACGTTTTCTCTCATCCGCCGCAGTTTTCTCGAGGACGCACGACTCGGCGACGTCATCATCATTGACAGCAAGACTGTAAAGGCCGGACGGAGGTTGGCCATCCTCGCCGTGGAATTGTCCAAAAAGAGGGACGGCGCGGTGGTCGCACGAGCGACACACACAAAATTCATCAGCGAGTCCTGAACAACTCTTCTCCGGGTTGAATAAAAATCAGAACTCGTTTTACCCATAGTAAAAAAATCCTAATTTCATTGATACGTGTATGAGGAATCCCCCATGTTTTTGAGGACACCAGAAACGAGGTTTTTTTTTCGATGCAAGCATATTCGATGTTGATCGTCGGATTTCACTTTTCTCTGTCGAGAATATCTTATGGTCAATCGACTTTCTTCTACAGTGTTTTTTCGTCTGGAATCCGTCAGTGAAAAAATATGTTTGGAATTTTTCGAAAAAAAATTTAAGAATCGAATTAATTTTTGACAAAAAGGATCCTCAAAAATTCTGTTTTAGTGTCCTGAAGAATGCAGGAATACGAGAATTAATTACGAACGAATAAAAAATACGCTGCTGCCCTGAAGGTTGCGAGATACTAATATACATATATACACACACACACACACACACACACACACACACACACACACACACACACACACACACACACACACACACACACACACACACATATATATATATATGTATACAGGGTGTCCCATTTTAATCTTACACCTGAATTTTCTCGAAAAATATTGCTCGGCCGAAATATTGTGTAGAACAAAACTTCTAGGGATTGAAGGGGGACGTTTGAAAAAAATTTATTTGCGGAGTCAAAATTCAAAATGGCGGCGTTACAAAGCCTGACATGTTTTTTTCAAACGGAAACATAACTTTTTTTTATTGCCAAAAAATTTGTCAGCTGAAAACTAAAAACTTTTGTTGAAAAAATTTTTTGATAAAGTTCATAGTTTTCAAGTGAGAACATCATTTTCAATTATTTCAGATGTATCCAGGATTTGTGTGTGTGTGTGTGTGTGTGTGTGTGTGTGTGTGTTTTTCTACCCATCGTGATCAAAGTTTGTCAAGGATTTAAAGAAACACGTTTTTGGGCCTGAAAATGGCACAAACGCTATTAAAATGGAAAAAAACTATTTTTCATCGATTTTCCTCCAAAATTTTCTCATGAAATATCGTCCAAATTTGAAAACGAAAAAAACCAAAATGTTCAAGAAAAAAATTTGATTCTTTTTTTTGTTCAAGTGGTCATACATTCGAAAATACAACATTGAGCGGCTTGCCGTGAGACATTTAGTCTAATTGTCCCTACCACCGGCATTTGCGTTAGCCAAAGCGTAGGAGGTTGCATGGCTGAGTCTGTTGCAGACCATTCGCGTTACCCAGAACTTGAAAACTATGAACTTTATCAAACGTTTCTCACTTGAAAACTATGAACTTTATCAACAAAATTTTTCAACAAAAGTTTTTAGTTTTCAGCTGACAAATTTTTTGGCAATAAAAAAAAGTTATGTTTCCGTTTGAAAAAAACATGTCAGCCTTTGTAACGCCGCCATTTTGAATTTTGGCTCCTCAAATAAATTTTTTTCAAACGTCCCCCTTCAATCCCTAGAAGTTTTGTTCCACACAATAGTTCGTCCGAGCAATATTTTTCGAGAAAATTCAGGTGTAAGATTAAAATGGGACACCCTGTATATATATATATATATATATATATATATATATATATATATATATATATATATAAGAGGGAGGACCCTGTACAAATGGAAGCTACAATAAAACAAAAATATCTATATTTATGTAAACGTACAAATGTGGGTATATATTTACAATAGAGACGCAATAATAATGTTAATGAGGACGTACAAAGCTTCTTATTCCTACACGGAGGTGTTTTACGATATCGGTGGAGGGAGATAGGCGACGTATTTCGATTGGTCGGAGACGTTTGAATCGGTCGAGTCTGATATTTTGGTTCGACATTTTTGTTGATTGCTCAGCCTTCCGATAATCTACCGTGATGGTACATAGCCTATAACCTGCACTGGAAAATACGCCACACACTGGCGAAAACCACATCAAGATCGGACCATTGGTTCGGAAGTTTATCCGGGACAGACAGAAAACGGACTTTCATTTATGGGTATAGAGAAGAGAAGAGAAGAAGAGTGTGTGTGTATATGTATGTGTATATATATATATATAGTCGATTTTCTTTAGGTTGGTCATTCGATCGACGTCCAATTTTCATAACGCAACATTAATTGTCTTCCGTGCCTGATTGAATTTTATCTTTCACGTGCTCGATTCTGATTTTAAGTTTTCTCTCCACCGCCTCCGGTTGCGATACAATTTTGGACTTTGTTCTAATTTTTTGTTCGCTCGTCCAAGGCAACAGTTCGTTCAAGCCTCTCGACTACAGGGTCGCTTTGGCAATCACGACCCTGTAGGCCTATTCCGTAACTCGTAACGACAATTTTCGTTATCGTTAGCCAGCGTCAGCCAATAAGAGGCTCCACTTTTTCTGTGATCGTGCATACGATTGGCTGTCGTTAGCGAACGATAGCGAAAATTATCGCTAACAAGTTACAGAATAGACCTACTGGGGAATAATTACTTATCGTACTTATAAATATTCAAGGCACTCCGAGAATGGCGATGCATTTTGAGGTACGGAAAAGTGGACGAACGGGGCAGTAAATAATGGAAAGATTGTATACGTGGGAGAGAGAAGATTCGATGGTGGTAAAGTGCCTCGCCGATGATATTTTTTTTGCACCTGTTCAATCGATCCGCCAATTAATTCGAGGAGATAATCGATCTTTATGTTTTATCCTTTAGTATCCTTTGTTTTTCTCGATATACCGATGGAAAATAAATGAATATCGGAATTTTCCAACTTTCCGCAATTGGGAATGATTTTTTCGGTGTGGAGATGAACAAACGATCTTAGAAATTCGTTTTGACGGTGATAATGTTGCGCTGCGGTGTATTTTGAATTGCACGCGCATTATCCATACATAAATATGCAAGGGCATTTCTTATATCTTAGGAAAATTTTGCAGGTTATTTTGACGTCCGTTCTCGTAGCGCAGTGAAATACGTTTCGGAGGGAAAAATGTCTCGCGACTGTTAAAACACATTTTTTATCACTAAACATGGGCGAGGAAAAAATACAATGTTGGTCGTGTTCGTTGAGTCTCATCATTTTGATGCGAACAAGTGCGCATGTGCATAATGATGCGCAACGCGCAACTGCGCAACGAAACGTGCGCATCATCAAATACGCATCATTATGCGCATGCGCAATCAAAATGATGAGACACAACCACGGTCGTACCGTGGACCCAACGAACACGATCCTTGACGCGCGTTCACGGGTCGTGAAAGCGCGAAAATTCGAAGGCTCTCGATTGTTGCTATTACGTCAGACACTCGTTTAGAATCGGGAAATATTTTTTCCGCATTCCACTTATCTGACTAAGAAAATAATGTTAATGTCTATTTTTTTAAGAGAGCAATGTTTTTCATTATTTTTTTAAATTTTCATATGAATTTTTATGATATTTCGTAGCATATATATCAGAAAATAATATATTGTTAACGATATAAGGTAAATGTCCCAATTATTGAACAGCTAAGGATCTGGGGGATTGAATTCGGTGAGAAAAAAATATAAAATCAAGAAAAAACCATCGCTTTCAGGTTCAAATGATACTTTGATATTTTTACTTTCGAAAAATCACCCCTTAAATTATTTTTAAATGATTTCAAATGAAAAAAAAGAATAACAATGTGAAGAATGCAAATGTCCCAATTATTGAACACTGGAAGTGCCTATGTCCCTAATATTGAACAGGCATGTCCCAGTTATTGAACACTCTCGAGAATTCTTTTTCCGTTCTAAAAATATTATTTTGGGTACAATATTGAGAAATAAAAGCAAAATGAAACACTTAAATAATCGTTTGTTAATCATGTAAAAATACAAAAATATATATTTAGTCTCTTTTGACAGGTTTTTGGTTCATTCGCATTTGGTTTATTTTTGCTTTTCAACTCGAACTTTATTTTATTTTTATTTTCAGCTTCCTCGTTTTCATATTCTGTTTTCGTTTGATTTTGTCGCAGCTTGGCTCCCTGAAATATCGGAGAGCAAAAAATATTGAACAGTAAATTCGTATTTTTAGGTTACATTTAGGTTATATTCTCTTTTTACTTTCCGTTTTATGTTTATTGCACGAAAATAGTAATGAAAAATATATTTGACGATCTTAGAGTTATTATTAAAAGAATAGAGGTAAGTTTATTCAGGAACTTACAGTTTTTGTTTGAATAAATCCGATTCACACGATCTGTCACACGTTAACTGTCTCGATGTTTTGATGGGTTTAATGACGCCAACTTGGAGAATTCGAGTGTTCAATAATTGGGACACACTGCATTTTCTATGTCCCAATAAACGAACACCGTATTTTTTAACAAATAATTAAATAAAGTTTTTTCATAAAAATTGTAATTTGTAAGAAATTTTCTGAGGAACCTGAAACGCCTTTACTTTTTGAGATGCGACAGTTTTTGAATTTTTTATGCCCTTACCCATGAAGCGGCGCGTCTTAGCAAAAACGATAAGCAGTTACCACGAGACGTCAAAACGAGTCACCGTTGCTGATTAAATAATTTTTTTTCTCTATTAATTAAAGCTTTTTTTGCACAAGTAAGGTAACATTTCGATAGCGAAAAGTTCCATATATGTAATGAAATTTTATAAATAAGTAAATGCATGCAGGTGAATGAGAAATAATTAGAATACAAGATAGTGTTCAATAATTGGGACCTGTTCAATAATTGGGACCTGTTCAATAATTGGGACATTTACCTTATGTATATTCTTGAATTGTAAATGTATATATTCTTCGAAGGCCAATTTTGTGCTGCATCATTTTATATTTCTCCACTAAAATGACGCAACCGCATGCGCCATCAAAACGCGCTCGTCATCGTGCGTTTGACGAAATCGATCAGCATCTTCTAGCCGAGTTATATAAATGAACGGCGTTTCTGCAACGCGCTCACGTTGCGTCAAATTGTCGAGCTGTCGTCTGCGATATATTGTTTTATTCCGAAAGTTCGTCGAATGACGAAAAAGTGAACATCAACGTTATCTCTAGTATCGTGAATTGCGAATGGTATAGCGACGTTTGACTCAAACGCGGCGATAATGTCGAAATCACGGGCGTTGGATATCGTGAGGACGGTAGCTCAGCACGCGCTGAAGAAGAACGCTTACGGTCAGTGCATGAGAAACGTAAGTGCGTCGATACGACTGAGCGTAACGATCACGTGACCTTGAAAAATATTTCTCGAGCGTGCATCCGTAAACACGGGGCGGTGACAGCTCGTGAAATAATCGCGACGAGGTCCTTCGAATTTCTGCGCTTAACGACTCGTCCACGCGCGTCAAGATTTTCTTTTTCGTCCCCCACGTGTCGCGATGAAAAATGTATTTTTCAGCAGTCGCGAGAATTTTTTTCCCTCCGAAATGTATTACGATTCGCGAGGAGGACGTCGGTCAACATAACCTGCAAAAATTTCCGATAATATTGTTCTCTTCGCTTTTACCAAAAAGATTACGGGAGAGCCTCGTTATTCGACGATTCTGAAGAAAATCCGCCGACTTTGTCGATTCTGAAAAAACTGGATATTTGCTTTCACAGGTTGAATTCGTCTCGGCGGATAACGGTAACTGCGTGGCTGAGTTTACCGTCCGCGAAGAGCATTTGAATAGCGGAGGAACTTTGCACGGCGGTTGCACTTCCACCCTCATCGACTGCGTATCCTCCTATGGCCTCATGACCACCGGCCGCGGAGTTCCCGGCGTCTCCGTCGACCTGCACGTCACGTGAGTCGAGTTGTCGCCTCGCGACGATCAAATTCTCCTCCACGATGAAAGAAATCAAAGACGGAGCGTATCAAACTTTTCCTCTCATCCGCCGCAGTTTTCTCAAGGCGGCGCGACTCGGCGACGTCGTCACCATCGACAGCAAGACTGTAAAGGCCGGACGAACGTTGGCCTTTCTCGCTGTGGAACTGTCAAAAAAGAGCGACGGTGCGGTGGTCGCACGAGGGACACACACAAAATTCATCGGCGAGTCCTGAACAACTCTCCTCCGGGTTGAATAATAATTAGCACTCAATTTGCCCATAGAAAAACAATCTTAATATCATTCATACGTTTATGGAGAATTCCCCCATGTTTTTGAGGACACCAGAGACGGGTTTTTTTTTCGATGCAAGAATATTCGATTTTGATCGTCGGATTTTTTTGACTGGAGATTTCACTTTTCTCTGTTGAGAATTTCTTATGGTCAATCGACTTTTTTCTGCAGTATTCTTTCGTCCCGAATCCATCAGTGAAAAAAATAATTTGCACTTTTTCGAACAAATTTGAAGAATCGAAATAATTTTTGAGAAAAAAAGATCCTCGAAAAGCCTGTCTTAGTGCCCAGAAAAATGCAGGAATACTCGAATCAATTACGAACGAAGAAAATATTCGCTGCTGCCCTAAAGGTTGCGAGATATTAACGTGTATATATTTATATAAATATATATATATATATATATATATATATATATATATATATATACATATTTATGGGAGCATACAAACGCGTGTACATATTTACAATAGAGACGCAATAATAAAGTTAATGAGAATATACAAAGCTTTTTATTTCTAAACGGAAGTGTTTTGACGTTTTAATCCGTCATATGCATGAGGTAGTCCACATGAATCCGATGGACTTTTTCCCTGACCCCCGCCAATTCGATTTATTTTTCTTATCTGATTCCATTGACTTTAAAACACAGCCTGCATTTTTTTTTTTTTACATTTTTCGAAACAACCCTTAGCAAAAAACAAAAAAATTTCTCCGAAAAAAACGCCCCGATTTAAAAATCTGAAATAAATCCCAAAACTGCATGATTATATGTAAAAAATGTCAAGCCGTCACCCACAGTGGCAGTATGATTTATACTGTGCATTCTGAGCGATTAACGTTAAAAAAAAAACCGAAAATTCAAGAACTGCTTACTTCGGGCGGATACTTAAAGATTTTGATACCCACAATTAATTTTTCAACCATTTTCGAATAACCAAAACAATATCATGGGCCTTCGACAGTTAGCATTCAATTTTTCGGATTTTTTTAAACTTTAATCGCTCAGAAAGCGCAGAAGAAAATCATACTTCCACTGTGGGTGATAGCTTGAAATTTTTTGCACATAATCACCCGATTTCGGAATGTTTTCAGATTTTGAAATCGGGGCGTTTTTTTCGGAGATTTTTTTTTGTTTTTACTAAAGGGTGTTTCGAAAAATGTAAAAAAAATGCAGGGGGTCTTTTAGAGTCAATGGAATCGGATTTGGAGTTCGTTCAAGCTTCTCGACTACTTCCAGCCGTTTTGCCAATCACGACCCTGGGGAATAATTATTTTTATCGTACTTATAAATATTAAAGGCACTCCGAGAGTGGCGATACATTTTGAGGTACGGAAAAGTGGACAAACGGGGCAGTAAATAATGAAAAGATTGTGTACGTAGGAGAGAGAAGATTCGATTATGAAAAAGTGCCTCGCCGCTGATATTTTTTTCCACCTGTTCAATCGATACGTCAAGTAATTCGAGGAGATAATCGAACTTTATATTCGATATTATCCTTTGTTTTCCTCGATATACCGATGGAAAATAAATGAATATCGGAATTTTCCAACTTTACGCAATTGGGAATTCTTTTTTTGGTATGGAGATGAACGATCGTAGAAATTCGTTTTGACGGTGGTAATGTTGCGCTGCCGTGTATTTTGAATTGCAAGCGCATTATATCGCGCGCCAACCTACACGCAATTGTATACATAAATATACAAGGGCATTTCTGACGGCACGATATTTGGAACGACCGATTATTATCGTTTGTGCCTGCTGAATAAGGACAATTCCTTGTTGACCTGCATATTTATTCTTTCGTATACAATAATAAAAATCATACATTTTGCGCGTTCGTTATAGAACATATCTAAAAAATACGTGCTCTACAGATGGGGGGGGGGGGGGGGGGATAAATAAAATACGTTCTCTATAGATTTGGCAAAAAATTTCGCGACTGTTGAAACACATTTTTGATCGATAAATGTGAGCGAGGAAAAAAACGATCTTGACGCACGTTTGCGGGTCGTGAAGGCGCAAAAATTCAAAGGGTTGCGTTCATGTTTGGGAAATATTTTCAGGCTCTTATGTCACTAAAAAAATTACGTTAATACCTAATCTTGTTTTAGGCCTTAGGCTACTCTAGAAGCCGAAAAATAGGCTTTTTGGGGATTTTCTTTTCAGAAAAACTATCAAATAAATCAAGATTACAAAAATGGTGTTTATCATACGTATCAGTGACTGTATACAATAATTTTTTTGAAGCGGTTAGTTTCAAAATGGCGGCTGTGCAGCGTTTTTGCGATGACATCTCCGCTTTTCCAGGGTCCACGGCCAGACAAACAGCTCCTGTAATTTTTTAATTATAATGAGCCAATGAATTTTTTTCGACTATATACAGTAACGTGCAAAAGTTTCGGGCCACCCTATTTTTCGTGGATATTGCATAGAAATACGATGGTACGGGAAATTCAAACGAGTGATGACACTTATACTAGGTGCGCAACTAAGATTCCGGATTTTTTTGACCAATAAAAAATCGAAAATTTCAAGACAAATACAAAAAATGGTTCATTCGAAGTATTGTCCCTCGCTATTTACACATTTTTGCCATCTCTCTGGCAATACATAAATACCGCGACGATAAAAAGACGCGTCTTTGGACTGAAACCATTCTTCCAACCAATTTTGTACGCCATCGTAATTGGCCAAGTGTAGCCCACCCAAGCCATGCGCCATCGACCGGAACAAGTGATAGTCTGAAGGGGCAAGGTCTGGCGAATACGGCGGGTGCGGTAGCAGATCCCATTTCGGTGTTTTTATGATGTCCTGGACGATGGAACTGCGATGGCATGGAGCGTTGTCGTACTGCAATATCACACGTTCGTGTCTCGTGTCCCATTCTGTCTCGTGTCTCATAGTAAACGATTCCTTTCTCGTCCCACCAAACGCAGAGCATTGTCTCTTTTCCGAAGCGATTTGGCCGAGCCGTCGATGTTGACGCTTCGCCAAGTGAAAGCCACGATTTTCTGCGTTTAGGATTCTCGAAATATATCGATTTTTCATCGCCAGTAACAATTCGACGCAGGAATTCTGTTCTGCCGCAAAAGTAAAATTTCGGAAGTAGCTCTTCGATTTTCCATTTGTCTCTCAATCAACTCATGCGGCACCCACTTTCCTTCCTTATGAATTTTTCCCATGGCGTGCAAACGTTTCGAAATACATTGCCGAGTCACATTTAATGCCTCGGCAAGATGATCTTCTGTTTGAGTGTCATCTTCATCCAATAACGCCTGCAGATCGGCGTCGGCAAATGTTTGCGGTCTTCCCGAGCGCTCCTTGTCCCCAGTCTCAAAATCGCCACTTCTGAACCGCTTGAACCAATCTTTACACGTTGTTTTTTATGGTATAGGTAGTATACCGCCGTAGTATACGCCGTAGGCCTCCTCAAGTAATCGAAGTGCTTCAGCTCCTGTTTTTTTAGGTTGAAGCAGAACAGCAATGCCTCCCGCAAATGCTGTTTATTTGGCACAAACTTTGACATTTTCGAGGCTAGAAAAAAGGTCGTTGTGTTGCGATATTTGTTTATATTACGACTGGGTATTTTTAACAGATGTCCAAGCTATAAAGACACCCAATTTCAGACCTGTATGCCGACTACATGTATCGCTAGCGCCATCCATATGTGAAACCCGGGAACTTAGTTGCGCACCTAGTAATTGGCGTCGAGATGCTTGATATTTAAAAAAAATGTGGTATAAACAGTAATATCACTCTTCAACAATCAATTATCCAACAGTTTTTATTTAATGACTGTGCAAAAGTATTGGGGCACATAATATTGCGTATGAAAACAAAAAACAAAACATTATAAAAATAACAAAACATGGTTTCGTTTTCTCTCTATTGTCAATACTTCGTTGTCATGCCCTTAGCAGCGATTACAGCAGCACATCGTCGGGGTATAGACGCAATTAATTGTGAGATGCGAACTTGTGGCATCTTTTCCCACTCATATTGCAAATGATCCCATAATTCCGTCTGGTTGGAGTGATTCTTCGTTCCAACGCGAACCATGAGCTCTTGCCACAAATGTTCAATCGGATTTAAATCCGGTGACTGCGAGGGCCAGTCGAGAAGACGCACTTTTCGGCTTCCAAGGAAATTCTACACAAGATGCGAAGTATGTTTGGGATCATTGTCGTGTTGAAATATCCACCCATTCGGCACAGTTTTCGTCGCAAATGGGAGCATATGGTCTTGCAATATATTTCGATACATAGCGTCCATTTTTCCTTGGATTTCTATTAGCGGACCAATACCGTTATCAGAAAATGCTCCCCAAACTTTAACATTTCCGCTACCGTGTTTTACAGTTGGAATTTGATATCGTACATCGTATCTCGTACCTGCTGGACGTCTAACGTACTTGCGACCATCACTTTCGAACAATTGAAATTTGGAGTCGAAAAAAATAACTCCGCCAATTCGATACTGTCCAATGTTGATATTTTTTGGCGAAATTCAATCTAGCCTTCTTATCCTTTGTGCTAATGAGTGGTTTCTTTACACCGACGCGCCCAAACAAACCCACAGCCTTGAGATGTCGGGATACTGTACTCCGACTGATATTAGCAAGATTTTCACTGCGTAATTCTCGCGAAATTATTGCTGCAGTTTTTCGCGGATCCATGACACACTTTCTTTTAATGATTTTGTCCACGCGTTTTGAAGTTTTTGGTGGTCTACCGCTTCGACTTTTATCACACAACGAATTTGTTGATTTATATTTCGCAATAATACGGTTTACTGTGCTTTTCCCAATAGATAGAGTATTTGCAATATCACGAGAACTCTTTCCTTTTTTAAATAGCTTTAACACAACTTCGCGGACCTCAATTTTTGTGTGTTTCGCCATTGCGGCAGAAATAGAACTGATTTTTTCATGGTTCTGCACGCTGGTATTTTTCATGGTATTTTTGTACACTGATCGAACGCATTCGACGCTGTACCCAAACCATACACTATACAAACAAAATAATATACCACGCCGTTATGAATATCACTCCCTCAAATATTTGAAATGATGGAGAGATTCCGGCATTAAATATTTTATCGAATAACTGAGAGAAAAAGGTTGGCCCGAAACACAATTACAAGTACAAATTAAGTATTAAGTACAAGGCCCGAAGTACAAATTAATTTGGTCCATTTTTGTGGTAAAAATCCATTTATTTCACAATAAAAGGTATGAACAGATTAATCAAAGTATTGTCATTCGCTGGCTACTACTTTTCCTTACCTCTCAGGCAATTTTCGAATTCCATCTCGAAGAAAAGTCTCGACTTTTGAGGTGATCCAAGTTTCGAGCCAATTTTCGATTTCTGCGAGAGAAGTGAACCGGTGACCTGCCAAATCCTGCTGCATCCATCGGAACAACCAATAATCAGAAGGAGCAATGTCCGGAGAATACGGTAGGTGTGGTAAAACATCCCATTTGAGCGTTTCCAAATCTTTTTTTACGACTTTTGTGACGTGAGGCTGAGCGTTGTCATGCGGAAGAGTTGTCACGAGGCACCCAATTTCCTTGCTTTTGAATCAATTCCCATAGATTTTATTCGTCTGGAAACTGCTTGTTGAGTCACTCCCAATGAAACTGCAAGCTCTTCTTGCGTTTGACTCGGATCTTCATCGAGTAATGCCTCCAAATCATTGTCTTTGAATTTTTTTGGCTGTCCAGGGCGAGGCTTGTCTTCAACGCTGAAATCACCGTTCTTGAAGCGTCGAAACCATGCCCTACATGATTTATCGGTTGGAGCATCGTCACCATAAACTTCAACGAGCATTCGATGCGCTTCAGCTGCACTTTTCTTCCAATTAAAATAGTAGATTAAAACTTCCCGCAAATGCTGCTTAGTTAACACAAAATTTGACATCTTCAACACAGTCAAAAAGAAGGTTTTTAATGAAACTCAAAGCGATGTAAACAATGTTGTTGACAGATGTCTAACCTCTCTGAAACCACCGAAATCAGCTGTCACTACGAAATATTTGTGGCCACTAAGGAGGTGCAGTATAATAAATACTTAAAGGTACAATGATTAACCGTTCGTTTATTAATATAAAGAAGCGATGAACAAGGTGGAGGACACGAGTTGACGCGTACTCGCGAGCAGTGCAGCCAGATCGCGCGTAAAAGTTACCCCTTCTCTAGTCTCTTACGCGCCCATCGCCACAATCATAGTAGCGCGTGTCCGTGAGTGAGCGACGCTCGGACGTCTTCGGAAAGAGCCGAGCACGGTCGAACTTTCCCGACCGCGCCTTCGGCCGCTACACCAACCCATGGACGCTGAGCACGTTCATGCATGTGCGGCCAAGTCGCACGAAGGCTTCGAGGGAAAAAGCAATCTGAGCACGACTCGCGCGTGACTTCACCGGACGGCACGCTTTTAGATGATTTCAATGCTTATTTAGCTCTTGATTCTCTGCGGTATTAATGTATAAAAAAAAATGTATCGCGCACTCTGATCGCTTATTTTTTTAGTTTATATGTTAATTTAAATGTAATAATAAATTTAAATTACAACTTATTTTTCTTATACAAAATTCTTTACGCTTTACTCACACCCGTCCTTATGTCAAATAAATTATAATTCATAAAAGTAAGCGGAAATATATTTATATTCGTATTATTATATTAATTCTCATACTTTCATCAAGCGATAAAGCATTATCCCAAAAAACAAGCTAATCATCGATCCGGCCGCGAATCCTAAGTATCAGAAAGTGTACATATTCTACAAGTTATGGGATGGTCCCGTTGGTAGCGTTCCTGGCTTCGGTCCGCAGGGGTCCCTAGTGCAAATTTTTCTCCAAATTTTTCATAATTTCTCATATTTTAGTCGTATTTGAGGTTTTCGAAGAAAAAAATGATTTAAAACATATTCAAGTTCTGGTCTATTTCCCAAAAACACATTTTTTTTTACTGAAAATTCATGATTTCTCATTTTTTTTCCCGGAAATTTCTCTTTTTCCTATGACCTGAGTGAACGGTTGCGAAGATATTCGGAGAAAATTTAATGATGAAAAAAATGAGATTTTCATAAAAAATTGTCATTATTTTTTTTCCGGAACTTTTTCTTTTTCCTATTAACCGGTGCGATAGTCTAGTGGTTAGCGTTCGAATCCCAGTCGCGTACATTTCGTTGTGAAATGTTTTTCTTCGGCATTTGGCGGCGAAATAAGACTAGTTCCACGACTGGGGGGCGAACTCGATGACCGGCTGTATTGGTGTAGGTTTTCCGCAGTTTCCCTATACCCATGACAGAAATGTCATGATGAATATAATACAGAGGGGGAAGTCGGTTGCGGCCGCAAGAGGGGGGAACAGGGAGAAAGATAGAGAAAAAAAGTAAAAAACAGTAGAGGAAAGAAACGGGCACAATGAGGGGAAAGAATAGGTAACAAACGCGAAAAGCGTGTACGTAAGAAAAAAAAAACCAATAAGAAACAAAAATTAGACTTTCGTAAAAAAAACTTATTACATTTTTTATCCCTCATAATTCTGAGAAATAATGAATTTCCGAAATGTTTGCAAACATTATTTTCCTTAAGGGGTAACACCACTGTAACGGCCTGCCACGAAGCGTTTTAGACAAATAATACTTGGGGTAATTATTAAGCATATTTTGAAGTATATTGCAAAAAACGTTATGGGAAAATATTACAAAATTGCGACACTGCAGCAAATTCTTCCGAGACATGTTGCATTTAAGGTGCTCTGCGTCGCGCAGTATAAATTGTGCCAATTTTAATCTGGACAAAATAATTTTTTAAATTAAATCTAGATGAGTGTAGCTAGTGAACCACGTAGGGGATTTTAGAAATATTGATTTTTGAGTAATTGCCGAGTATTTGACTAAATATGTTCAATTTGTTTTCAAGACATTTATTTGTTAATAAATATCGTTTAAACTAACTTATCGAAAATCCCCTACGTGGTTCAGTAGCTACACTCATGTAGACTTATTAAAACAAAGTTCTTTTTTTTCGATTAAAATTGGCAGTTATCTGCGTGCCGCAGAGGTTCGACATGCTTGGGAAGAATTGCTGCAGTGTCGCCATTTTGTAATATTTTCGGATAAAAATTTCTAGCAATATACTTAAATATATGCTCAATAAATACGGCATGTATTATTTGTTTATCACATTTTCTTCCGCCAAAAAAATATCAAAAAATACGCTTCCTGTAAGGCCGTTACAGTGGTGTTACCCCATAAAGTCTTCATATAATTTCCGAGATTTTCCCGTGATCGTAATTAAAATGATGATATATTCGGAAAAATTCGGAAAAATTTGAAAAAATTCGGAGAAATTCGGCGAAACTCGGATGTTTGCGTAAAAATAATTGTCCGCAAAACTCAGAATTCTTCATATTTGTTCCAATTCATAGAAAAATACGGCAAAATTTTCCGGAAAAAATCGGAGTTTTTCGGAAAAAAATTTGCACTAGGGGCGCGGGATCGTTCCCCGCTCTCAGTGCTTTTTTAAAAATTATTATTACTATTAATTCTTATTTCATTAGTTATTTTTATTAGTTATCATTATTATTTTAATTAGTTATATTTTAGTGTCGAAAAATGTATCGCGCACTCTGACCGCTTATTTTATTAGTTTGTACGTTAATTCTAATATAATAATAAATCTAAATTACAACTTATCTTCTAAAAAATTGTTTGGGCTTTACTCACACTCGTTCCTATGCCAAATAAATTGTAATTCATAAAAGTAAGCGGAAATATATTTATATTCGTATTATTATATTCATTCTCATATACATTCATCAAGCGATAAAGCATTATCATAATGCTTTATCGCTTGATGGATGTATATGAGAATGAATATAATAATACGGATATAAATATATTTCCGCTCATATACTTTCATCAAGCGATGAAGCATTATCATAATGCTTTATCACATGATGAAAGTATATGAGAATGAATATAATAATACGAATATAAATATATTTCCGCCTACTTATATGCATTAGTGCGCGATAAATTTTTCGGCACTAAAAGATACCTAATTAAAATAATAATGATAACTAATAAAAATAACTAATCAAATAAGAATTAATAGTAATAATTATTTTTAAAAAGCACCGAGTGCTGGGAACGATCCCGCGCCCTAGTGCAAATTTTTTTCTGAAAAATTCCGATTTTTTTCGGCAAATTTTTCCGAATTTTTCTATGAATTGGAACAAATATGAAGAATTCGGAGTTTTGCGGACAATTATTTTTACGCAAACGTCCGAGTTTCTCCGAATTTTTTCAAATTTTTCCGAATATTTCATCATTTTAATTACGATCACGGGAAAATGTCGGAAATTATATGAAGGCTTTAAGGGGTCACATCACTGTAACGGCCTTACAGGAAGCGTATTTTTGGATATTTTTTTTGGCGGAAGAAAATGTGATAAACAAATAATACTTGCGGTCTTTATCGAGCATATATGTAAGTATATTGCTAGAAATTTTTATCCGAAAATATTACAAAATGGCGACACTGCAGCAATTCTTCCGAAGCATGTCGAAACTCTGCGGCACGCAGTGTAACTGTGCCAATTTAAAAAAAGGTAATTTTGTTTTATTAGGTCTAGATGAACATTTTTAGGCAAATACTCGGTAATTATTCAAAAATCAATATTTCTAAAATCCCCTACGTGGTTCACTAGCTACACTCATCTAGATTAAAAAAAAAATTTTTTGTCCACATTAAAATTGGTACAAGTTATACTACGTGCCACATAGCACCTTAAGTTCAACATGCCTCGGAAGAATTTGCTGCAGTGTCGTCATTTCGTAATATTTTCACATAAAATTTTATTGCAATATAGTTCAATATATGCTTAATAATTACCCCAAGTATTATTTGTCCAAAACACATCATGGCAGGCCGTTACAGTGGTGTTACCCCTTAAGGAAAATAATGTTTGCAAACATTTCGGAAGTTCATTATTTCTCAGAATTATGAGGGATAAAAAAATGTAATTTTTTTTTGCGAAAATCTCATTTTTTTCATCTATAACTTTTCTCCGAATATCTCCGCAGCCGTTCACTCAATAGGAAAAAGAAAAAATTCCGGAAAAAAATGATAACAAGTTGTTTTTACGAAAATCTCATTTTTTTCATCTCTAAATTTTCTCCGAATATTTTCGCAGCCATTCACTCAGGTAATAGGAAAAAGGGAAATTGCCGAAAAAAAATAATAATAAGTTTTTCTTTACGAAAATCTCATTTCTTTTCATCTTTAACTTTTCTCCGAATATGTCCGCAGCCGTTCACTCAGGTCATAGGAAAAAGAGAAATTTCCGGGAAAAAATGAGGAATCATGAATTTTCAGTAAAAAAAATGTGTTTTTGGGAAATAGACCAGAACTTGAATCTTTATGAATTATGAAAAATTTGGAAAAAAATTGGCTCTAGGGACCCCTGCGGACCGGAGCCAGGAACGCTACCAACGGGACCATCTCATCGCTTGTAGAATATGTACACTTTCCGGTACTTAGGATTCGCGGCTGGATGGATAATTAGCTTGTTTTTGGGGGTAATGCTTTATCGCTTGATGAAAGTATGAGAATTAATATAATAATACGAATATAAATATATTTCCGCTTACTTTTATGAATTATAATTTATTTGACATAAGCACGGGTGTGAGTAAAGCGTAAGCCATTTTATATCGATAAATAAGTTGTAATTTAGATTTATTATTATATTTAAATTAACGTATAAACTAAAAAAATAAGCGATCAGAATGCGCGATACATTTTTTTATACATTAATACCGCAGTACAGAGAATCAAGAGCTAAATAAGCATTGAAATCATCTAAAAGCCAAGCCTCCCGTGTGCCGTCGGGTGAAGTCACGCGCGAGTCGTGCTCAGATTGCTTTTTCCCTCGAAGCCTTCGTTTCGGCTTGGCCGCACATGAACGTGCTCAGCGTCCATGTGTGTTGGTGTAGCTGCCGAAGGCGAGGTCGGCAAAGTTCGACCGTGCTCGGCTCTTTCCAAAGCGTCCGAGCGTCGCTCGCTCACGGATACGCGCTATTATGATTGTGCGATGGGCGCGTAAGAGACTAGAGAGGGGGTAACTTTTGCGCGCGATCTGGCTGCACCACGGTCTTACATACAGGTCCGGAAACTCGATGAAATTCAGGTGGTGGGGGTGGTTCCACTATTGAAACACAAATCGTGGTGTCGCTAGTATCGAGGAGTCAGTTTTGACAGCGAACACATTACCTGTATATGGTCGTCGAGTAACCGCGAAGTAATGCTGAAGTCCTGCGTAGTACCGGAGTGCAATAAGGCTTACAGAAGCCTAAAAGTGAAACTATCAATGTTTTGCAGCTATATAAACTGCTGTCAGTATATAGCGTGATTAAGCCTCCAAAATATGGTAATTGTACCATTACAGAACGACCTGAGTCGCAGATTTTGATGTCGCTAAGCGATCTGAATGCTTTGAGTGGCCAAAAATCGGAACCCAAAATGGTCAATTATCGTGACGAAGTTCGACGAAAATTAGACGTCGTTTCAGATCAAGAAGAATGGGAGGCTGACTATGTCATCGAGTACCCTGTCGATCACGATTATGCCCTTCCTCGGGTTATAGACTGTATAGTTTGTTACGTGACAGTTTTTTTTAACTAGTTTTTTATGAAGCAGGCTTCTTATTAACTCAACGTAGGTAGCTGTAGAATAAACTAACAACTCTCATAGTACGATGGTAGAATCGTCGAAACCATCCCAGTACAAAGAATTGTTTTTAATTCTTTCGCTACTATCAATTACAGGTAATAATTTAAATAATATATATTTATCAAACACTATCGGTTTTGTGTCTATCACGTTTGATGCGTTCCTTTTTACTGGGACGAAGGTTAAATTTAAATAGAATCTTAGATTTGAATGCAATTTTTTCCACTTCGCAGTGTTTATGTTCTGTGTTTGGCAATAAATTAATCAAATCACAAAGGTTCACATGTTTGATTTAACACTCGAATATGTATTAACGGAATATAAGTTTTCCTTTCCATGTGAAAAACATGGTTCGGATATTTTATCATACGCGATAATTTATTAAATAAGGTTGCACATGAGGCCTTTCAAGAAAATATGAAATTTAGAAAAAATTGTCGTAAAAAAAAGATGTCTAAATTGACAAACCAATAAACGAACGATCAACAAAAAGGAAATAACGTTTTGGTTTTTTCGTTATTTTGTACATTCCGCCAACCCCCCCCCCCCCTGCAGAACAATAATGACTAAAAAATTTTCTTATTGCCATTATAAGACGCCATTATTTGAATTCTAAGGGATAAATAGTTGTTATTATATGATTGATAAACGCGAAATTATATTTGTGGTGTAATATAGAATGCTATCTCCATATTTACTGTTCGGAAAAACAACACATGATGAATACGTATACGTAGAAATATTTGCAAGTAGTAACTCCGATAAATACTGGTTGCAAGCCTTGGTGAGTAGAATGAGTATTGCTGTCTCTCTCGCACACTGACTCCTCGAGTGCAGCGCCTCTCGCGGCGAACTTCAGTAAAGGAACCATGTGAACTAACGGAGTTTCCAGACCTGTATGTAAGACCGTGGTTCCTACGAAAGTGTCGCGAAATAGCGTCGCTACCAAGGAGACTAGAGAGAAGGAGTCGACACTCCCGCCTCAAACAGTTATTTCAATCGGTCGCAGAGATGTAATGCTCAGTTCCGCCGCAGGCGTCGCTAGTGTTCCCCAGAGCCCATAACATATAGTAATACAAAACTGCGTAAGGTGAAGCTGACCGGGTTATGGCGGCAAAATTGTTTGGGCCTGTCAAACACAAATATATCTGTCGTGTACATCAGCACAGCAGCTATCGAACTATCTGCATAATAATGGAGACGACTCCTTGCGAGGCAATGAGATAAAAGGAAACAGTAAACACTCTAGGTAGGAATTATAAAACAAATTTCAACTATTGATGGCAATAAATTAAAAAATATATTCTTCCATGTTATTTTTGTTCGAGTTCTTTAGGAATTGGACGAGTTCTTTGATTTGTTAAAACTGCTTCAATTCGCTCGTACAACCAGATACCTGTACGAATGCAAAAGAAAAAAATTTAAACTACCGAGGCTCGAACTCAGGACCTTCAATACAGTAATCTAGCGTCCACCAACTTCGCCACACAATCATTTGCCAATAAATATAATCTTTTCCTATTAAAGTGATTGCCGCGCTTAGGGTTCAATTAGGCTTGACGGCTTGTTCGGTTGGTTCATCGCTTAATTCAATTAATATTTACCTTCATTTTTAAACGTAACTAGCAAATAACGAGTTTTCATGAATATACATATAATAACCAAGTGTTGAAAAGACAACCCCAGCATGTAGAGCCAACGTTCCCGCATTCGCCTGGTTTCTTGCATGTACATGTTATTATTATTATTTACCATTATTATTATTGTACAGGAAAACAGAGTAACGCGCATCCGAATAATAAATACATTACGAGATACATTACAGTTGGTTTATCGCTTTATTCGCATTTTGTTGTAATTAGCTATATTTTTAAACATAACAGGCAAATCATAAGTTTCCATAACAAAATAACTCGTGTTGCACGTGAATAAAACAACCCGAGTTGTTTCATTAATATTATTTATATTTCATTTATTATATATATGTACACAATATTATTATATATTATAATAGAGGTAATCCCTACTTGGATGTATTATCGTTCGGGTGTGCGAGAGAAAACGCACCATGACTGTTCCAGGTGAGTACGAGAGAGAAACACGATCACCCCTGTCTTGTGATTGGTCGTTGAGGAGGAGCTCGGACTTTACGCAGTTTTGTATTACTATATATTATGGGCTCTGGGGAACACTAGCGACGCCTGCGGCGGAACTGAGCACTACTTCTCTGCGACCAATTGAAAGAACTTCGTACATACAGGCTAGGATAGGGAGTTTGGGCTCCTTTACTCTAGTCTCCTTGGTCGCTACGTTAGGCAGGGTTCGCTGCGTAAGAGAGAGAGGAAACCTCTCTAGCAAGTTTCGCTCTCTCAGTCCACGGTGCTGGTCGGTATGGAAGATCCCGCTCTTATCGATGTCCGCCATTTCTTGAAAACGAACCGAATTAATTTGTATTCCCAATATGTTTCCGGCCAACTTAAAAAATGCAGTTTTGAGATAAACGCGTTTGAAGTTTTGAGTAGTCTCGCTGCGGACCAGGCGGCCTCGTACTGAAATTCGAAAACCGAGTAATTAGAGATTTCTCCCGGCGATAATCTTTTAGGATATCATTTTTGAGGTCCTAGGGGACCATGAAAAAAAATGATTTTTCGAAAATTCTAGAGTAGCCTAACCCAGTAAGGGAGCAATGTTTTTTTAAAATTTTATTGTTATATTAAAATATTGTAAACTATATATAGGGTGTCTCAAAATGACCTGACATTTTAATTTATTAAAAAACGTATTATTTATTTGAAAAGTACGAATATTTTTATTTTAATGCAGAGTTCAAGCATGGCGGTTATATGTGGAACACAACATCTGATAAATGGCCGCCTCGTCCCTATTTGCAAACGTTCACTTTTTTTTACGAGATTTTCAAAAACATTTTGACATAATTGCGGACTAATTTCATTAATGCTGTTTCCAATGGCTTCCTTGAGCTCCGGAATCGTCTGTGCATCATTTTTCACATCGCCGCGGTGCGAGATAACACGACCACGAAACTTCGTCTGCAACAGCCCCCTGACACTGGCCTACTATTCCTGTACGATAAACGAAAACGAGTTTTGTCCGGGCTTTTTAGTTCTTAAAATCGCCACTACCTAGCGTTGGCTGTTATGTGACAGCCTTCGGCTCTAAATACTCCAATCAGCTGAACGATTCGATACCTTCGTGGCTTACGTCCCGTTACCGTTATTGCGACGTTATTTATTGTGTTCGAACGGAAAATCATTCCAAATATATCAATAGACTTTTATTCATGAAAAATATTCGAAACACCGGCGCAACATACATATATATGGATGCCTGGCACACAACTACTAGCGCCACAGTGCGGCAAGGACATTTTGCGAACAGCATTTATCTACCAGTGTCAGGGGGCTGGTCTTCAATAACTATATGCAGTTACAATGCAGCAAATAACAATTTCTATGCATTGCTCGATCGTGTAATTTTCCACGACTAAACCTCAATACTTCCTGCTGCCAGTTGTCAAGGAATGGTACTCTATGTTCGTCGCAAAAAAAATGGCGCGCGATTCAAAATGTCAGGTCGTTTTAAGACACCTTACATATACTTATATTCTGAAATTATAAGTGTATATTTTTCGGACGCTCATTTTGTGCTGCATCATTCTATATGTCTTCTTCAGCGCGATAAAAACCCGCTTATCATCGTGCCGTTGCCGAAATATTCTAGCGGAGTTATATAAATGAATGGCGTACATGGAACACGCTTAGAAGTTATCGTGGCAAGCTGTCGCACGGCGGGAGGCAAAGCGCTTTGTCGAGTCGAATCGTCCAGCTGTCGTCCGCCATATATTATTTTATTCCGAAAGTTCGCTGAACGATAAAAAAAAGTCAATATCAACGTTAGCTCTCGTATCGTGAATTGCGAATGATATAGCGGCGTTTTACCCAATCGCGGCGGTAATGTCGAAATCACGGGGGTTGAATATCGTGAGGACGGTAGCTCAGCAACTGCTGAAAACCAACACGTACGGTCAGTGCATAAGGAACGTAAGTGCGACGATGGGGCTTTGAGCGTAACGATAACCATGTGACCTTGAAAAATATCTCCCGAACGTGTGTCCGTACACGGGACGATGTACAGCTCGAGAAATAATCCAGGTAGCAAAATGTTATTTATATGGTATCCGAAAGATATCCCGAAACGGATATGGATAACTTTTTGGTTGTCCAAAAAGATGTTAGTTTGAATTACAGATAGTATCACGAATGACCGCTTCGTGGATAACTTATTTGTCTCCAATTGGTTTACTATACGAAGAATTTTAATGGTTGACAAATTGACAACCAGAGGTTAACTTTTAGGGGTCATCGGGACGTTAACGTAAAGTTATCAAATCGATATATCCGAAAGATATCCTCTTAAGGCCTTAGGCCTTCATACACGTCTATTTAGTATGAATATCAAGCTGTTAGAAAATATATATATTTTTTTTTCGACGTACAAAACGGCCGAATACTAATATTTTTTTTGCTATCTTTTTTTAGGTGCTCCGCGGCGTGACATTTAGCATCCGCAATTTTTTACCTAGAACAAAAAACAAAAATTCTCGTCAGTCTACATTAGAATACCTAGAGAAGTACGTACGAAACTTAAAGAATATTGTTTTATCCAAAAGTTGTAGGTATTTGAACTTAAGGAATGAATTTTCAGGGACAAATTTCGTTATAACTGCTCGTAAACTGCTCATAAAGTGAAAAGTTTTCGATTAATCACTAATTCCGTGCGTACTTCTCTGCGAAATGCAATTATCAACATAACTTTTGAATTCGAGTGAAAATTGTTGAAGTTATTTGTCATGCCAATTGGCAAAAAGGTGTTTCGAGAAGTTTCGAGCAGCCCCTTGGTAGATAAATGCTGTTCGCAAAACGTCTTTGCGGCACTGTGGCGCTGGTAGTCGTGTGACAGGCATGCATATATATGTATGTTGCGCCGGTGTTTCGAATATTTTACACGA
This sequence comes from Ophion obscuratus, assembly GCA_964007375.1. Lineage (NCBI taxonomy): Eukaryota > Metazoa > Arthropoda > Insecta > Hymenoptera > Ichneumonidae > Ophion > Ophion obscuratus. The sequence continues at coordinate 33,503,846 of OZ023323.1, forward strand.
ATAAAAGTCTATTGATATATTTGGAATGATTTTCCGTTCGAACACAATGAATAACGTCGCAATAACGGTAACGGGACGTAAGCCACGAAAGTATCGAATCGTTCAGCTGATTGGAGTATTGAGAGCCGAAGGCTGTCACATGACAGCCAACGCTAGGTAGTGGCGATTTTAAGAACTAAAAAGCCCGGACAAAACGCGTTTTTGTTTATCGTATAGAAATAGTTGGCCAGTGTCGGGGAGCTATGGTTTCAAGTAGTCGGCCATTTTGTACATCGAAAAAAATATATATTTTTTCTAACAGCTTGATATTCACACTAAATAGATGTGTACTTCATTTTATGAGTGAATCACTTTTTCAGGCGAGAAAAATTGTTAAATTCGCACATTATTTTGTACCCGGTACTGTGGCCTAAGGCCTTCAAGACATGAGAATGCCAAGATACCACGGGCATCAAAAAGTTGTCCAAAAGGCTGACAAAATGACATCCAAACGGTATTAAAAAGTGCTATCGAATAGAGATCTATTTATTGGCGATATATACAGGGTGAGGCAGATAAAGTGTTACAGAGCAATAGCCCTCGAACTATTGATCATATCCAAAAATGTTCCAGACAAAAGTTTCAGTGTTCGAGAAAGACCATCCTATTTTTTTTCATCGGTAGAGGCGTTGAAGGTCAACTCCACTTTTTTAAATGGAACCATGTATTTTTTTTCGTTGACATCACCAACTTAAAACGAATTCAGCGATCTACAACACAAGGTCATAATGTCATCGAAAAATAATTCATGGTTCCATTAAAAAAAAGTGGAGTTGACCTAGACGTAGCTTCAGCGCATCCAGCGATAAAAAAAATAGGGTGGTCCAGTATAACGGCCTTTTCGAACACTGAAACTTTTGTCTGAAACATTTTTGGATATGATCAATAGTTTGAGTGCAATTGCTCTGTAACACTGTGTGCCTCAGCCTGTATATATATATATATATATATATATATATATATATATATATATATATTGCAACGATCCTGAGCTCAAAGGCGATTTACCTCAGAATCATCACACAGACAGGTAACGGCGAGTAGGATAAACAAACAAGCGAGAACGAGCGGCCAACCGCCAAGGCACGATCAAAGCCCCCGAAAATTGAGAAAAGTAGGGATTCACGGATTTATTCGGAAGAGGGAGTAGTACCCCCTCCAAAATCCCAGCGTTCACGCGACCGCGCCAAAATCATATAAAAGGGCCCGAAATCGCAGGATCGAGACTCTTTTCCTGACACGCAAACGTGAAGAGTCATCTCGAGTAGCGAATAAGATTTAGCATTAATACAATACTTTAAAAACTCTCTCTCTTCAAATCGAGAAAAAGGGCAATTTTCAATTGGGAAGTCGAAGGAACTAATCTCGAAAAGAGGGTCTTGGCATCGCGTTGAACACCTTATAACACTCACGGCGTTCCCGACTTCAAGACCTAGGTCTAAAGATCGGGCAATCCGTAAGGATTGACACACTGATCGCAGCATCGCGTCTGCCATCCGCGGAGTGCCGGAGTAGGTCAAACGAGACAAAGGAACTTAAGACTATCATTCGAAAACCCGATCACTCTATGGGGACGAACATTCCCATAAGATAGCCAAACGCCATAGGAGGTAACATAGGAGATGCCAGGAGCCGCTAGGCTCGTTGGCACACGGTATTGCACCGCCTGCCCTCGAGTACGCTAGATCGAAGACTTGATAAAGAAATTGAGAAGATTATTCGAAATCAAGACCACGCGTCATTTGAATAAAGTATCAGATCCTAGATGTAAACACAAAGCTGCTCGAGCCAAGGCCATTGTACGCGGGCCATCATACACACACCAACACAAATGCAAGTTCTATACATATCACTCTCACTTCCAACCAAAATATCAACACCACTTCAGAATCCCGACACCTTTCCCAGCTGATGATGAAAATAATCCACAGACCTTGGTGGAACAGCTGAGGCGATCTCCTGTCAAAAATAATATCTCCTATCCTCGGGTCAAGAAAACTAATCGTTTCAATATATATATATATATATATATATATATATATATATATATCGCGACATGTAATTTTCTTCTTTGCTCACGTGTCGCGATAAGAAATGGTTTTAAATAGTCGCGAGAATTCTTTCCCTCCGAAATGTATTACGATTCGCGAGGAGAACGGAGGTCAACATAACCTGCAAAAATTTCTGATAATATTGTTTTTTTTTTCGCTTTTTCCCAAAATTGTGCAGTAGAGCCGCGTGATTCGTTGATTCTGAAATAACCCGCCGACTTGGTCGATGCTGAAAACACCGCGTATTTGCTTCCGCAGGTTGAATTCATCTCGGCAGATAACGGTAACTGCGTGGCTGAGTTTACCGTCGGTGAGGAACATTTGAACTTCATCGGGTCACTGCACGGCGGTTTCTCTACCACCCTCGTCGACGTTGTGTCCACCTTGGGTCTCATGACCATCGGCGACAGTCGTCCCGGCGACTCCATCGACCTGCACGTCAGGTGAGTCGAGTTGTCCGCTCGTGACTCCAAAATTCTCCTCCACGATGAAACAAATCAAAGGCGGTATCAAATCATCAATCAAAATCAAAGGCGGTAACAAAAATCAAAAAGGTATCAAAATTTTTCTCTCATCCGCTGCAGTTTTTTCAAGCGGGCGCTACTCGGTGACGTAGTCACCATTGACAGCAAGACTGTGAAGACTGGACGAACGATGGCCTTTCTCGCCGTGGAATTGTCCAAAAAGAGCGACGGTGCGCTGGTCGCGCGTGGGACGCACACAAAATTCGTGCGCGCGTCCTGAACTCTTCTCCAGGTTGAATGAAAATCGGAGCTTGTTTTGCCCGTACAAAGAAAATCTTAATTTCATTTATACGTGTATGGGGAATGTCCCCGTGATTTTCAGAGCACCAGAAATGGATTTATTTTTCTATGTAAGCATATTCCATTTTGATCGTCAGATGTTTTTTTTTACTGGAGATTTCACTTTAACTCCATTGAGAATATTTTCGGGCCAATCGACTTTTTTCTACAGTATTCTTTCGTCCCGAATCCATCAGTGAAATAAATTGTTTGGACTTTTTCGAACAAATTTGAAGAAATGAAATAATTTTTGATAAAAAAAGATCCTCAAAAATCCTGTCTTAGTGTGCTGAAAAATGCAGGAATGCTAGAATCAATTACGAACGAAGAAAAAAAACGCTGTTGCCCTCAGGGTTGCAATATATATATATATATATATATATATATATATATATATATATATATATATATATATATATATATATTGATGTAAGCGTACAAACGTGTGTATATATTTACAATAGAGACGCAATAATAAAGTTAATGAGAACGTACAAAGCTTCTTATTCCTAAACGGAAGTGTTTTACAACGATATACATGGAGGGAGATAGGCGACGTATTTCGATTGGTTGGAGACGTTTTAAACAGTCGGTTATATATATATATATATATCGTCGACTTTCTTTAGGTCGGTCGTGAAATCGACTTCCGGTTTTCATAACGCAACATCAATTTTCCTCCGTGCTTGATTGAATTTTATCATTCCAGTGTCTGATTCTCATTTTTCGAGTTTTCTCTCCACCGCCACCTATTGCGATATAATTGGACTTTATTTTTTTTTGTTCGCTCGTCCAAGTCAAAATTTCGTTCAAGCCTCTCGACTACTTTCAGCCGCTCTGGCAACGAGAGCCTGGAAAGTCATGATTTTTATCGTACTTATAAATATTGAAGGCACTTCGAAAGCGGCGATAAATTTTCAGGTACAGAAAACTGGACAAACGTGGCAGTAAATAATGAAAAAATTGTGTACGTGGGAGAGAGAAGATTCGATGATGAAAAAGTGCCTCGCTGATGGTATTTTTTTTGCACCCGTTCAATCGATTCCTCAATTATTCCGAGGAGAAAATCGATCTTTCTATTCGATATTATCCTTTTTTTTCTCTCAATTTACCGATGGTCTGCGAATTGACTTTCTGTGTCGAACGTCATTGTCGCTCATCCCCGGATTACATACAGTAAATATAGATCAAGGGACACACGCAACATCGTCATGGGCCGAAAACCGATGGCGGAATTTTGAAGGTGGTTTTTTACACGATTAATGAACTTTATGGAAACGTACAATCGGTTCTTCGAAATACACATAAAAAAAGAGTACACCAACACTTTCTAAGATTCTTTCAATACAAAATGATGACCACCAGCAACTCGTAGACATTTTTTGGAATTTTTCCGGAGCAAAACGCAACTAGTCCTAATATATGCAATTAAGGGGCCAGTCCACTTTGAAAATTTCAAATAATCGAAAGCAAGCAAGACTTGAAGAAAGCGACGATGATGAGCAATCAGAAGGGATCTTGTACGGTGCAGGAATTGCCGACTGAGTTTAGGTAAGAGTTTTTCATAGTATAAACTTCACACGCGTTTTTTTCGAAACGTTTTCAAAATCTAGCTCCATCGTATCTCTGAAACTAATAAACCGATTCTCTTGAAATTTGAACCACATATTGTAAACATGATTCGCAACAAGGTGACCCTCGATGGTTTTAAAATTTTGATTTTTATTCTCTTTTTTGCGAAAAACTGCGAAAAAACGCGTTTTTTAAATACTTTTTTCGTTTGTCATCTGCCATTTTCTATTTTTCGATAAAACTTTATATCCAAGGGTGATTTTGTAGCTGGTGTCATACTGAATTTAATGGACTTTGATTTTTTGTGTCAGACAAGCCGTTGCCGAGTTGTGATGGAGCTACCTAGCCCACCTATTTTTGAGGCGTTACGTTAAACTATAGTTCTTGTACTTAAAAATGAATAAAAATTAATGAAACTTTTTTTGATGTATTTCAAGACTATTTATCAAGCCCAACAACTTTTATATTCCTATCTTTTACAAAATCCTCAAAAAAAATCGCGCAACTAGCCTTTTTCGTGGCTCCAAACCAGACTGGCCCTTTAACACTGCAATAGAAATTTTCTTCCGAAAAAAGTAAGACTACTTTGTTCGACGTTCAATTTTGAAAAAAAAAATATCAAATTCCACCACTGGTGCATGGCAGTTTGCTATTGAAAAATATCTCGAACCTTTTTGCCGCCCTTTTTTGTGTAAATTTCGATCAACCGAGGACCCACATTCACGTGATTAACGTTAACAAATGAAATTAAAACCCGCGCCGGTTTCCGATCGACAGCGTCGTCCCTCAACGACTACCAAGGCACATTGTGGCATCTCGCGCGTTCATCAGGCTGCCCCGGCCGAATTTTTAACGTCCTCGAGCAAGTGTTTTAGCCGTTGGACATTTTCGAGGAGTTCGTCGCTTTGTGCTTTGAGTCTGAGAGCCTGGCGATCCACTCGATCGATCATGATCTCGATGTGTTCGATGCGCCGAGACGCGTTGGTGTTCGGGAATTCCGATTGAACGAGCGACGCCGCCCGAAGATTGAGAGGTGCCAGATACTTATCGACGCTTCGTCTCGCTCGTGGTATGGAGTTTCCGGTATCGATTATCGTCGCCGCGTCGCCGCAATTGTCGCAACAATCCGACCAGAATCTAAGATCCATGTGTTGAATTTGATCGCACGGTAGAAGGCCCCGTTCGCCGTTTTCCTCGGGCAGCAGAAAAACGTCGCGTTGCACGCGCGTGATATTATCGCCGTTGAGGCACAAAACGCTCGCGAGGCTGGCGCGTTTGATCTGCTGCAGTTGCTCGGGCTTGAAGACATTGGGATTCTCGTGCCAGAAACGATCGCCGTCGCGCGTGCGACGAAATTGCTCGAGCAGGAGGCACCGAAAGAGCGGGCCTACTTTGGCGCCGGGTAGCTGATCCTCGAGGATCCCACCGACCCATACATCGACGTTGGCCGGATGGCCGTATAGCTCGCGAAGTTTCGCGCGCACGCGATCGCTGCTTATCTCCCGGGCGAGATCGTCAAAGTCCTCGACGCGTGACATGTTGCAGTGGCGTCGCCACTCGAGGTATCCCGGGACCGCGTGATCGCGCGATCTTTGGATGTTCATCGCGGCTAGATCGAGGGCGACCGCGTGGGCGCGTCGGAAGAGTTGCTCGGTGAGCTCGAGATTGAGATTTTGCTCGGGCAGCTTGAGCTTCGCGGCGGTCGCGAACATGCCGCGAAGCAGAGGATCGACGCCGCCCTCGTCGACGAGCCTCCAGGGCGAGAAAAATGCGTCCCTCAGGCTCAGCGGGCCTTGAGGTATGGAGGCGAAGTCATCGCCGAGGCGGGCCAATTGCGGCTGTATCAGAGAATGCCCGAAGCGCAGCGCGGCCGTCGCGAATACGTTCGATATACTCGCATCCAGATTGTCGTCGTAGCCCGCGTAGGGGCCGATCAAGCGTTCAATCGTGTCCCCGAAGATCGTCGGTAACCAATGGCGATATGTGACGTGTTGCATCTGCGCGCCAACGATTTTGCGCGATTCCTGATAAATCTTTTCACCGCTCCAGTGGGGATTCAAGTCAGCGAGGATCCGGCCAATCCTGTTGTGCTCGCGAAGCCAAAGTGTGTGCATGGCGAGTAGGCCGACTTGCTCGTTGGCGCGAATGTCACCGGCGACGAAGCAATTGATCGAGCTCTCGAGAGGATCCCGACGGCAGTCGACGAACTGACCCGCTGCGTACGGCAGCATAGGCTTGCGTCCCGGCAGAGCCGGACCCTCTCGGAGCAAGCCGCGATCCTCACCGAGATCGCGAAGATCACGCGCCAGCGCCTCGTCGTAGCCGTAAACCTGCGACGCGTCCAAGTAACTCGTCAGCTGATTCATCTGCTCGCGAGGCATGAAACCACCGCCCCAAAGTACGCTTGTCATGCCCGAGCCGCAAACGGCGCTCGTACGTACGAAGTCGATGCAGCGTCGATTGCTCACGCGCGGATCGTCAGGTGGCACCTCCATCGGGAAACACGGAGCTGCGTTGTCGCAGGACTTTTTGCAGTCTATGCCGTCCCACGATTCGCTGGATACCGAGGGAAGGGCGTGGTCGAGATCGTGATCGAGGAATTGTCCCCACTGCATCACCATGTGGGTTATCGCGTCGTCGGAGGTGACGTCGTGAGTCGCGATGAGCCTTGTTGAGACGAGCCTAGCGGCGGGCTTCGGATGGCCGTTGTAGAGCCTGCCTCGTTCCCAGCCGATCGGCTGGGAAAAGCCGTTCTCGTAGATCGGCTGGAGGATACGCCGGAAGCCCGTGTACGATGAGCCCCAGGTCGGATGACGGAGATTGTTGCAGCTACCGTCGACGCTGCGATATTTCGCGTGAAAGCAAAGATCGTCGCAGTCGTGGATCCTACGGTGTCCCGTGCAACCGGACAATCTCTCGATCTCGGCGATTTGCTCGCTCGTCAGCACGTCCTTGTAATCGAAGCTTGAGTTTACGCTGGCCACGAGGCCCTGGTTCACGTAGCTGCGTATGTTGGCGAGCGTACGCTCGAAGATCTCGGCGGGACGGGCGGCCGCGCGTGCCGCGGCGTTCGGGAATCTCGCCAGTTTGAAGGGATCGGCGATACGCGTCAATGGCGGCGCGCCGTTCACGCCGAAGAGCGAAGCGAGGGTTTGATTGATGGCGCGATCGATGCTCGCCTCGGCGTCGTGAAATGCACGCGCCACGAGTACGTCGCTCGTGCCGAGAATCTGACGGATCTTCAAGAGGCTCTGGGCACTCGCACGACCGTGCTCGTTCGTCGCGGTGCACTCGTAACGGCCCGCGTCGATCGCACTCACGTTGTAAACGTAGAGACTTCCACCGCGCGATACACGGTATCGCCTTGAGACCGGCTCCAAGCCACTGCCGTCCTTCTTCCATGCGATCGACGGCTTTGGATCGCCCTTCGCACGGCAAGGAATCTCAATCGATGCACCCGGCTCGGCGTCCAGTACTTCCGGAGGCTCGTACGTTAAGCGAGGCGGACTCGTGTCGCTCGCCAACACGTTCACGTCCGCGCTCACCTCGCCGTAGCCGTTCACGTTCCGCGCCTGGCACACGTACCGCGCCGTGTCGCGCACTTCCGCTGACAGGATCCGCAGACTGGAGCCATCCACGTCGAGCAGGAAACGCGGACCACCGAGGATACGCTGACCGTTTCGCCACCATTGAATCTCCGCGGAGGGACGCGCCTCGGCTTTGCACGTCAGGACGATGTCCTCGCCTGCACGCACCGTCTGGGTTCGAGGGATCTAGACGGAAATAAATGTACTCGGAAATGTCGCTAGCGGGGAGACGAGGGGACCTTGATAAGCGAGGCGATGGGGGATTGGAGTGGAATGCTTGGGGAATGAATATTTATCATTTGCGGGAATTTACTTCTGCAGATTTTGACGAAAAGACCGAAAATGTTTTTTTTTTATACTTGTTTAGAAATATACAGGGTGATTTTTTTTATCTTGACTGCTGAATATTTCGAAAAATAAACCTTATACGATGAAAATGTTCCAAATAAACGTTCAATAGTTTCCAAGGGGCAATTTAAGGGGTTACTCCCACTTGCGATTTTGAAAAAATCGATTTTTTTATTGCATTTTTTTTTGAAGTATAAGTATCTGAGAATATGTTCTGAAAATGTCAAGTCGATCCGAACAAAATTGACTGAGATATGAGCGTTTAAAGAGAAGAATCCGTTTTGTAAACGACCGGAAATTGAAAATTTAAACGCGTTTTTCTCAAACTGGCACTTCTGAAGTCGGTGACCAAGATTACTCGAACACTAATGAAACGATCTTCTTGAAATTTTGCAGGCTTATTTAATACATAAAAATGTAGTCTTTAATCGTTCGATTTTTTTGTCGAAAAAAATGGCCGTTTTATAGCCAAAAACGGCCGTTTTTTTTCGTTAAAATCGAACCATTAACTTTGACTGTCCGCCATTTTGTGAAAAATGAATATTTTTTAAAATCCTTCGATTAAAGACTACAGTATTACCCCTCTAAGAGAGCGGTCTAGGGCGGTTAGGAGAAGAAATTCTCGAGAAATTCGTCGCCGAAGCCTTCCCCCACCACTAGGTTAGCGCGCTCGAAAATCGCGCATGTGGTAGCGTGTATGTGTTTCTCCACTCGAACTCGATAAGAGAGCGCGAACGAAAGTGTTGAGAAAACTGTAAACGAGTTGCGGAAAGTGTACTGGCGTTTCGTCGTTTCATGCGTAAGTATATCTCATTGAATATTGATGTGTAAATCTTTCTTTTTCTTCGCTTTTTTTTTATTCTGCTGTTTGGTATATTTTGTTGTTGCAATATTAAAACACATATGAAGGAAACATTTGTAAGACTTTCAATAATTGTTGAATTATTATTAGCGACGTGCGATTTTCTGAAATCGCTCGCGATCTCTTATCGAGTTGTCCGCGACAAACTCGAGAGGCCTCGGGTACACTGGACAGCTCGAGCTAGGTGGGGGAAGCCATAAAATGCGCTCAAGCGGAACGGCGGGGAAATTCTCTCTTAGCGAGGGCTCTCTTAGAGAGGTAGTACTGTAGTTTATATTTATATTTGACCAAATCCATCCGCATTTTTTTTTTCAGATGATCCACTTCGCCGCAATGTTGGTCACCGTAAACCGTGTATATAAAAGCATTATTTCATTGACGGCCATTTGCCACTAAACAATGTAATATTTTTCAATAAAAAAATTACTGAAAGTTCTTCAAGATGTGTTCTTTAAGATGGTATATTGATCGATTAAAAAAGTTTTGTAGTTTTCTTTAAAAAAATTCATGAAAAAGGCCTTTTTTGCGCTACAAGTGGGGGTAACGCCTTAATCCTACAGAAATTAACCGCCTGCCGGGCCCCCTGGGGGTGGGGCGGGGGGAACTTTGAAATCTTAAATGGGAACCCCTACTTTTAATTACAGATTCGAATTATACATAAAAAAATACGTAACTTTTGTCTGTACTTTTTTTTAATTCGGGATAGATGGCGCTGCACTCGGTGAAGATCGGGCAACCTTCCTTTTCTTCAAGGGAAATCCCCTATGTTTAATTGCATAATGGAGCTACGTCGAAGAAAAGTAACTTTTGTCGGAAACATGTTTTTTTTTAATTATCGTAAATATCTACTATAATTGTGTATCCGTTCTTAGCTTCACCCAGGATTAAGGACGTGGACCTGACGGAAATTTAATCCCTTTGGGGTGCTTCATTATTGTGAGTCCCCTTGCCTCTCACATTCGGGGTGTTTGATTATCGTGAGTCCCCTTGCCTTTCACCATTTAATTCAATAAGTGTTCAAACTGATGACCTTCAACTTCGATGCATTTATTGATCCGTACTTCGAATGATTGTACACAACTCAAAAGTTTGTTCGCTTTAATGTTTGCGCAAGCATTTCTGATTCGTCCAATCATGTTTTCACGAGTTGTTGGCACTTGATGATAAACTACAGTTTTTAAGAGACCCAACAAAAAAAATCTGCCGACGTAAGGTCTGGCGATCTGGCAGGTCAATGTATCGTTCCGCCTTTACCACACGGAGAGAATTTTAAAGTATTTTTACGGTGAAATCTCCGTAAAAATTACATTAAAAATTTGAAACCGGTGACAAATGTGCACATAGTCAAAAATTGACACTAGCTTTTAATATTTTGCTTTCATTCATGTAAAAATTTAAGCGAGTAGCATAATTTTTTACATTTCTTTCAGTAAAAATTCTGACACATTCTCATGTAGAATTTTAACAATGGGCTGCCTCAAAAATTCCAAGTTTCTACAGTAAAAATAACCTGGACAAACTTGAAATTTCTAAAATCCCTAGCGAAAAATTAATTCCCTATGATTAAATAAATACTCTATATACTGTATTAACCGGCGTTTTCATCGGCGTTTCTGAACATTTGTGTTCTTGATTGCTACTTATTTTAGCATATCATCTTTCCGTACCATTGTAGACGTCCTTTATCGAAGTTTCTTTTCACGTTTCTTTGTTTTCTTGCGTAGAACTGCGTAGAACACGTTAGACTGCACGAGACCCCGAGGCTTTATTGGCCCATGCTTCGTACTATAATGCGCATGCGCGGTACCGCTGTTGCTAAGCAACGCGGGTCGGCGTCGTTCGTGCTCGTCATACTGCGTCATACACAAGCGCACTCTCACAGCTTGCGTTCACGTATACGCACGCTCGCACCACAGAGCTCACGCGTTCGGTCAGGCGACCTAGCCCTAACTGATTTTACTATAAAGAACGTAAAATTCCGGTGGACGCACGGAAAATTTCGGCTTCCTTTTTTAAATTTTTATGGAAAACACGCAAATTTCTCAATGTTCCACTGAAAAATTTCATTTATATTAGCACTTTTTTAACTTATTGTCGTAATCTTTACGTTTCATGAAATTTTACTATTAATTTCAGTAAAAATTCTGGAAAATATTTTAAATTTCTGTTACGCAAAAGTAAATTTTGATTCATTTCCATGAAAATTTATAATTTATTTCCTAAAAACCTGAAGAATTGCACATTTGTCACCGAGTTACTGTAATTTCACAGTAAAAATTACTTAAAAATTCTCTCCGTGCAATCCAGCGCCATCTATACCGAATTAAAAAAAAAGTTCAGACAAAAGTTACGTGTTTTTTTATGTATAATCTGAATCTGTAATGAAAAGTAGGGATTCCCATTTAAGATTTCAAAGTTCCCCCCCGCCCCAACTCCAGGAGGGGTTGGGGCGGTTCGTTTCTTCGGGATTGAATTGCCCCTTGGAAACTATTGAAGGTTTATTTGGGACATTTTTGTCGTATAAGGCTTATTTTTCTAGATACTTCGCAGTCTCAAGATAAAAAAATCATCCTGTATAATATAAATCAGCTGAAGATAGTTTTGATATTAAGGCGAAGTAGAAGATGTACCACGGGATATATGAGTGCGAGAGAGATAGCTGAAATTTTTCGAACAGAGATTCTTCAGAGATGAATAATATTTAGGGCAAAAGGAAATCATCAAGCTCTGCGTCGGGGAATTCTCCAGAGCCGGATGCTCGGTTTTTTTCCGAAAAATGTAACCAAGTATGAGAAAATTGGTTTGGAAAATTTGTGAGGTTATGTTGACTTTATACATGCAGTTAAGGCCTTAGGCCATTTATACATGCAGTTAAGGCCTTAGGTTATGTTGACTTTATACATGCAGTTAAGGCCTTAGGCCAACGGGTATAAAATCATGTGCGAATTTAACTATTTTTTATCGTATGAAAAAGTGATTCACTCATGAAATTAATTACACACCTATTTAGTATGAATATCAAGCTGTTAGAATTTTTTTTTTCGATGTACAAAATGCTGACTACTCGAAACTTCTCGAAACAGCTTTTTTCCAATTGGCGTGACAAATAACTTCAACAATTTTCACTCGATTTACTTCAAATTTAAAGGTTATGTTCCTAATTGCATTTCGCAGACAAGTACGTAAGGAATTTCTGATTAATCGAAAACTTTTCATTTTATGAGCAGTTTATGAGCAGATGTAACGAAATTTTTCACTGAAAATTCATTTCTTCAGTTCAAATACCTACAACTTTTGAATAAAACAATATTTGTTTAACTCCGTACGTACTTCTCTAGGTATTCTTATGTAGATTGACGACAATTTTTTGTTTTTTATTCTAGGTAAAAAATTGTGTATGCTAAATGTCACGCCGCGGAACGCCTAAAAAAACATAACAAAAGAAAATATTAGAAGTCGGCCATCTTGTGCATCGAAAAAAAATTCTATTAGCTTGATATTCATACTAAATAGATGTGTAATTAATTTTATAGGTGAATCACATTTTCACACGAAAAAAATTCATTGAATTCGCACATGATTTTATACCCGTTACTGGGGCCTAACCCCTTAAGGTAATCCTATCGCTTCACACTAGCCATACCACTGATCATACTTGAGACTTGTACAATGCACATTTTTAACATACGCAAAACAAATAATTTGTAATAACTCACATTTTCCATGTGTAAACTGTTTAATGAATGTTCGCATTTAATTAGAAAAATAAAAAACAGTTATTCCAACGATTCGCGCAGTATTTCTAGGTTTCATATTTGGCAACATTGGTTCGATCTCCGTCTCTGTATACTAAACCAGGCGAGTTTAACCTCCATGCTTTTCAACGTCGATCTGTCAAAAACAATGTCAGGTGCGGGAAATATAAAGCATTGTATTCGGGGTAATTATGCAGAAGTAGGGCTCCACCACAATTTTGGCGGGAATTTTTTTTCTTGCCATGAATTGCTTTGATTAGTCACCACTAATGATATTCAGCCCGCGGAGGCTGAGATTTTTAATTATTTCCATAAATCGTGGGGTTTTGGAGTTCAACGAAAAAGAAGTTTTCATACAGACATTCTAACAAGATCACCTGTAATAGATACCCGAGTAAAAATGATTGTATATACTTAGATACAATTATATCAAAATGATATACAATCATATATATTTATATATAGGTTTATATATAATTGTATATAACTCTATACATTCGTATCTATAATCCGATATAAAAGTACTTCCATCAAATTTTATTTGATAAAATTATATATAGTTCTGTATATAATGATATATGGAGATACTATTTTGATACGGAGTTTATATAATTAGATATAATATCATATACAGTTATATATAATTCAATATAGTGTTGTATATAATTATATATATACGTGAAACTTTTATTTACGGTTTATATAATTAGATATAATATTATATACAGTTATATATAATTCAATATAGTGTTGTATGTAATTGTATATATACGTGAAAATTTTATTCACGGTATATAAAATTGTATATGACTGCATATGACCCGAGTAAAAATGATTGTATATACTTGGATACAATTATATATGACTCTATACATTCCAATATATAATCCGATATAAATGTACTTCCATCAAATTTGATTTGATAAAATTATACATATTTCTGTATATAATGATATATGGAGATACTACCCGAGTAAAAATGAATATATATAATCATATATAATTGTATATTAATTGATCATATACAATTGTATACAATTCTATCGGGCCAATTTTTGTATACAATTATATATGATTATATATATTCATTTTTACTCGGGTGAACACAACAATGACTGTGTTTACGTGGTATTGTACCTTTGTTTCGAAATAGAGATCAAAACAGGAACCGCTGGTTGGCTTGTGTGTGTGCGGGTCTGTGTGTGTGTGTGTGTGTGTGTGTGTGTGTGTGTGTGTGTGTGTGTGTGTGTGTGTGTGTGTGTGTGTGTGTGTGTGTGTGTGTGTGTGCGCGCGCGCGGGTGTGTATGTGTGTGTGTGCGTATGTGCGCGCGTGTGCGTGTAACTGAGGCTGCGACTTTTACAATCCCGCACTTTTAAACACACACACACACACACACACACACACACACACGCGCGCGCGCGCGCGCACACACACACGAACAACGAACAAGTCGAAAAACACGAAAATGCCCCATTTTACTGCGTGTTTCGCAACACTTCAAAACCCCATAACTTATGGGAATATTTTAAAATGTCAGCCTCCGCGGGCTGAATATCACTAGCGGTGATATGATGAAGGCGTTCATATAAAAAAAAATGTTTGAGATTGAAATTGGGGTGGAGCCCCACTTCTGCATAATTAGCGTATTCGGGCCACGACTGGTAAAAAGCGTGGAAAATTTGTGTCGGTGAAATATGTCGGTTAAAAGTGAAATATGTGTGGTAATTCGAATGAGTGAGATGAGGTTAGGACTACAGTCAGCTGTTGCCTTGCTGTCGCGTCTCTTTATCGTAGCAAGTGGTAATAAATCCAATACCGGAAGTTCAAATTAAACTTGATATTACATAAAAATTGGGTCAATAAGCGTAATTTTTTTCTGAGAGCATTGGATTACTACAAGTGTTAAGTATGCAAATCTGATTATTTTTAAGAATCTGACGGATTCCCACTATTGTATACACTTTTGTAGCGACCGGAAATTGGGTTTTTGTATGTCGTCTCGAAATTCCTTCCGAAAAACACGCGATTTTTTTTCTCTGTAATTAGGTCGACAACCGACCCTGAAGTTTTACAGAGACAATTATTAATATATTCAGTGAAGCTCGACAAAAAAATTATCGGAATACTATGGATTGAAGTCTGGCGATAAGATTACCATAAGGGTGCAAGTACGTTTTAAAGGATTTACAAGAGAGGGCGTTACTAGTATTAACTCGCATCGGACCATAACCTATAACCACCTTCATGTTGAAGCGCCATCATTAGGCTTTAGTCTACATTACCTCTAGTTTTGTCGAAGTGTAAACAACAGAGTTTTTTTGAACTCCAAATATGTTGACTTTTGTGCCAACAAAACGCAATTTTCGGGAAGCTTTACTTTTCCGCTTCCGTTAAAGAAATAAAAGCTGAAGGTTATCGATTGCTGTGTGAGGCTTTTGGGGGCCATGCTCTATCAATCTCATAAGCCTCACACAGCAATCGATGACCTTCAGCTGCTTTTTTTCAAACGGAAGCAGACAAATAAAGCTTTCCGCAAATTGGATTTCGTTGGCACAAAAGTCGACGTATTTGGAGTTCAAAAAAACAATGTTGTTTACACTTCGAGAAAATGAGGCACGTTGAAAACCAAAACCTAATGATGACGCTTTAACATGAAGGTGGTCAGATTATGGTCCGATGTCATTTAATACTAGTAACCCCTCCTCTTGAAAATCCTTTAAAACTTGTGCCCCTAATAGAACGATGAAAATGAGAAAATGAAAATGTCAAAAAGGGACTTCGTTTCGTTCCAATTGTTTCGAGGGGGTCTGCATAAGATTGAGATTTCAACATAACGATTTTCTATTGCGTAGTTTCATATGACGCCGAAACTTGCATCGCTAGAGTGTAATGGACATTATTTTTTTCTTACTTGATCAAATTTGTTTCGGCGGATTTTCGCTACTAAAAATCCTTAACTATTTTTTTTTGCAAATAAGATTTGACATCGGAATAAAAATATGAATTTCCGTTGCGTTCCAACGATGGAAACTTCAATACCTTCGGAATGCAACCATTTTTTTTCTCCATTTTTTGTTTCATAATTTTTTTAATTTCTCTACTTTTATCGTCATCCAAATCATTTTATTTCACAAATTAAGGTCGTATATTTGGAATAAAAAGACGTAAAAAGCTTTGAACGGATCTCACTGCCTAAATCGACAAAAAAAAAAATCGAGCAATAAAAAGGAATTAATTTTCGGTGCATTCCAGCGATGCAAACTTCAACGTCGTAGTTTTGTAGTCTAGGGTCTTAAGGCCTTAGGCCACTTTAGAGGCCAAAAAATAGGCTTTTTGGGATATTATTTTCAGAAAAACTACAAAATAAATCGACATTTAAAAAAAGGGTGTTTATCATACATATCAGTGACTGAAAAAAAAAATGCCCAAAAAGCCTATTTTTTCGGCCTCTAGAGTGGCCTAACCCCTTAATGCCAAGTTGCAACAATGATTTTCCAAAAACTCAACAAATCGACCGAGTTTTGACGATTGTTGTAAAGGCTCAGATCGCCCACTGCGCTACGGCGAGCCGCTCCGTTGGATTTTTGTAATTTTCAAAATGTCCGACAAGTATCCGGTCGTACGTAAGTGTCATTATTACACTAAAAGTGAATTTTATCATTTTTTTTTACTTCACACCGCTCTAGTTGCCCGTTGACGTACCTCAGTGAAACGAATCGACGGACTGGCGGTGATGATCGCCCTGGCCTTTCTCGAGACGGTCGAGCCCATTTTGCTTCGCGCCACGCACTCGTACTCGCCACCGTCGCTCTCCGTGATCTCGTTTATGACGAGGGTGCCGTCATCGCGCACGAGGCAACGCTCGCCGTCCGTGGCCACCTCGCCCGAGTTTCTCATCCATTTGACACGGGGCTTGGGATTGCCGGCGACCCGGCAAACAAAGACTGCCGTCTCGCCGATCTTCACCTCAACGTCCTCCGGCCCTTCCATGATCTTTGGCTTGTCTGCGGTGTCAAAACAGGCAACGCGTTAATGAAAGTCTTCGCAAGGCACTCGCTGTTCCTCGTGGATGCATTGAGGTGGTTGGAGAGTTAGCCACAGTCCAAGATCAAATTCGAAAAAAATATATGTTGTTGTCTAGGCCTTTGTGATTTTTTTGAAGTTTTTTCGATAAAAAATTCATACATTCCCGAGCCTTTATGAATTTTTTTGAAGATTAAAAAAAAATCAAAAAATTCATACAGCCCATACAAAAAAATCAACAAATTCATACAGCCTTTATGCATTTTTTGAAGTTTTTTCATCGCAAAACACCAGAGATAAAAAAATTGTAATTATTTTTGGCTATTTAGCACCAAGATAAACCATTTCCGAAGAAGAATTAAGGCTTTATCACCATAAGAATAAATTACTATTCGATTTATAGCAAGAACATTTCTTTTCACCGACTTTGAGCGTATAACGTAAGCCCACCTCTTTCACGGCCATAGAGTACCTAAAACTTTAAACGCGTTATTCTCGAAACACCTTTTTTCCAAATAGCGTGATAACTTTTAAATCTCAATTGGACAAGTTTTCAATTGGCGTGATAACTTCAACAATTTTCACTCGATTTACTTCAAATTTAAAAGTTATGTTCCTAATTGCATTTCGCAGAGAAGTACGTACGGGATTTCTGATTAATCGGAACCTTTTTATTTTATGAGCAGTTTTATACGACATTTTTCACTGAAAATTCATTTCTACGACTACAAGAACATTCAAATACCTACAACTTTTGTGAATAAAACAATATTTTTTTGATTCCGTACGTACTTCTCTAGGTATTCTAATGTAGATTGACGAGAATTTTGGTTTTTGTTCTAGGTAAAAAATTATGGATGCTAAATGAAACGCCGCGGAGCCTCTAAAAAACCAAAAAAAAAATTAGTAGTCAGCCATTTTGTACATCGAAAAAAAATATATATTTTTTTTAACAACTTGATATTCATACTGAATAGATGTGTAATCAATTTTATGAGTGAACCACTTTTTCATACGAAAAAAAAATTGTTAAATTCGCACATGATTTTATACCCGTTACTGTGGCCTAACCCCTTAAGGAGCATTCAAAACAGAGTTTTTTTTATCTTCATATTTTTTTTAGCAAAGAATTGTAAAAATCGGCAAAATTCGACACTTTTTTTTCAAACCGCCGCCATTTTGTCAATTAAAAAAAAAACCTCCATAGCACGACCGTGGCTTTCATACTGATTGCTAATCTTTTTACAAATTTTATTTCAGATAATATTTACCGCCACTACCGTGTACCCCGTGACGACGTCTTTTTTTCCGAAGACATTTTCAACCTTAAAAAAAATGCCAAAAAAATAAAAATAATCGTTCAAAAGTTTATTTTCCGTTCTTCATCAGTGCTTTGATTTTACAAAAAATTGAAACAAACGTGTTTTAACCATCGAAAAAAATCCCTTAACGATATGTTTTATGAAAAAATTCCATCTACAGAATAAATCTATCTCCGTAAGCATTGTTTTACGGTTTAAGGAAAAAAAAATAATCAATAAACCGTCATTTGGCTCGACTGGACCGCTCCAACCCCATTAATAGCGACAGTTTGTCCGCCGGTATTGTCGGCGCGGCCATTTTTACCGACAGCCACTCCTACCGTCAGCGTCCGGAACTAAGAACAACGCGGCGTAGTTCTAACGCCCCCGCTAGGTGGCTCCCGGTGCAACGAACAGGATAAATTCGTGTTTTTTATGTACATTTTGCAATGTCGAATAAAAAAATAAAAAAATTAATATTCTCATGTTCCTCATCGATAAAATAATAAAAATGAAATACCGCAGTGAAAATCCGACGTGGTCATCGCGCTGAGCGAGCGTCCCTGCATTTCGTCGGGTGACTGACAGACCGCGGCCATTTCGCCCGCCGGTTTGTCCCTCAAACGTTCCACCAGCCACATCAAATCGCAATCGCACACGAGGGCGTTGCTGTCGAGTCTCAGCCTCGTCATCGGGCCAACGTTCTCGAACGCGTCGTCCGGCACGCGGCGCAGCTTGTTGTTGTGGAGAAACAGGCGTTCCAACCGCGGCAGATCCTTGAACGTGTCCTTTCTTATCTCGCGCAAACGATTGTGATGGAGGTAGAGTTGTTCGAGTTTGCGAAGGCCCGTGAAGGCGCCCGGGACGATGACCTCGATGCGATTCTTGTAGAGATAAAGTATGCGAAGATTCGGAAGGCCGGCAAACGCGTTTGCACGAATGTTACGAATCTCGTTGTCGTTCAACAGAAGAGTCTCCAATTTGGCGAGGCCGTGGAACGAGCCCGCGCGGATATCGGAGATCTTGTTGAATCTCAGATCTCTGTGCCAAGAAAAATGTCAGCTCAGTCCGGAGAATTTATTCGTCGTTAGGATTTCGTTGCTAGGTTAGGTTACGTTGTGCAACGAAAATCACGAAGCAAAATGTCCGAGTGCACAATTATAGCAGACTTCGATGTTTTTTTTTTTTTTACGAAACTCGAATGTAGAATTATCAGTTATGGACGATAACGAGTGGTGGCGCGTAGACGCTCCTTTTAGAGTTTTGGAGAGAATGAGGCTAGAGCGCGATAAAAAGTAGGTGTAGCGCCATCTATCGTCGAATTATTGTACCGCGGACCAAGATTCACTAATAAAAAGTTAGCCAGAATCCGAGATTAAATTTGAAAAAAATATATATTATTGCCGAGACTATGCTGAGTCTTTAGGAATTTTAAAAAAAAATTTCACTACTAAATACCAGAGATAAAAAATAGTTTAATGTAGGTAATTTTACGTGCGGTTAAATGGGCAAGATTCACGCTGCCGGTGATGTAATTTTTGTTGGCTATTTAGCACCAAGATAAACCATTTCTAAAAACGGATCAACGCAAACTAAACGGTTGCAAACAAATGGAAAAAAAACCATCTTGCCCATCGTGGACCATACATATTCAATATTCAACCATCAAGGTTTAATGAAAGATTACGAATCTTTGCTGGCGAATGAAGAGCATTACTGCCAACCCCAATGTCCGCGAAGTTGCCGTATTTCGACAACACTTGATATTAATTGATGGTAATTATGAATAATCTCGTGGGATAAATATAAACAGGCATAATTATAAATGATTCGGAATTTTATTC